>JAODKE010000047.1:13115171-13126307 GCA_026779605.1 Mormyrus hasselquistii | reverse complement strand
ATGCGTGCAGTCGGGAGTGTGGTGCATGCCTGTGTGATGCGTGCAGTCGGGAGTGTGGTGCATGCCTGTGTGATGCGTGCAGTCGGGAGTGTGGTGCATGCCTGTGTGATGCGTGCAGTCGGGAGTGTGGTGCATGCCTGTGTGATGCGGTCTGTACTGCTTGTGCGAGTGTCGTATGCCCCTCCTCCAGCTGTGCTGCATTACATCGCTTTGTCCACGGAGGGTCTCTCTTGCTCTTCCGAACCGAAATCAGAACTCGCAGCTGCGAGCGGACAGGCTGGCCCTCGCCGAAATCGCTCATGTCAGGTGCTGCTGCAGTACAGGTCTCAGTACTCATGAGTACCTGGCCCTGGAGTATTTTGTCAGTGTTTTATTGCGTTGGTCTGTGAGTCTTCTGAGAGATGACGGTCATAAGAAAGCTTTCATCTTCGCGTGCTTTGTGACTCAGGCTTTTGCCGTGGCTGAAGTCTGAATTTGACGACGTCTGTATCCAGTGAGGTGGCGAATAGCAGCTGTCTAAACTCATGATGTGCCTGGAATGAAGTTCCTCTCCCCACTTCGGCAGCTTGTAGGAACATGCTGTACAGGACGGCTGCTCATTCTTGCTGCTGGAGATCTACCATCCTGCAGAGCTGAGCTTCAGCTTAGCTGGCCCCGATACGGAGATGTCGCTGTAGGGCCTAATTGTCCCTATTGGTTGTGTTAAATTAGGGCTGCACCTAAGTTGACCCCCCCCCCCCCCCGGAGCAGGAATGAGCAGTCCTGCTTTACGGGGTCTTTTACCAAATGAAGGAAAGTCGCTAACTGAAGCTTCTGCTGTTGCGCTTGGTTGCGTCCGCTTTGGCTGCCTCGCGTAGCAGCGGAGACGCCGCAAAGAGAAGATGCCGTGAAGCAATGACACCTTGATCCTGAACACACACACACACACACACACACACACACACACACACACCTGTGCTCATATCTTTGTGGGGACGACCCTTCATTTCTGTGAGCAAAACCCTAATCCCAACAATGACGACCTTTAACCCCCACCCAGCCCTAAGCTTAACCATAAGTAGCTAAACAAAATACATTTGGCATCTTTAGTTTTTCGATTGCAGTCACGGATTTTTATAAAATTGATTTTCCCCTGGTGGGGACCTAAAAAATGGTCCCCACACCTCCAGAATAACAGGTTTTAATCACATTGTGGGGACATTTTGGGGGTACACACGCACACACGCACACAGGCACACTCCCTCTGCCTGCACACAGACTATCTTTTATTGTAGGGATTGTTTCTTAGGAGTCCCCTTGAGGTGGGGGGGGGTGATGCGGTGGTTAGTCAGCACTGACCCCCCCCCTCTCTTCCTTCCCTGACATCCTTCAGGCGGCAGGGGGTTTGGTGCCCAAAGCTGTGGTTCACAGCCTCCTTTGAAGGGTGATGGTATTCAGTAGCGTCTCCGCCTCGCGGATGAATCACCGTTGCTCAGTGCGTTTTAGTGTGTTTTTCTTTTAGCTCAGAAAAGTATAATGATGAATGTTTGTAATTTGCTCTGCCTGCTTTTCTCCTTTGTGGAAAAGCCAGTTTTAATGACATTAATTTGTTTTATCGGGCACCACTAGGAAATTCCATTTCGTCAGCTGCTGTGTAAGGCAGTGCGTTTATGTAGCGGATAATGCAGCGGGTGTTTTGAGGCGTTTCCACGTCCAGTGACCTAATCGCATTGACATGAATCCTGGTTCAGTGTTGACGATTCTGCCTTTGGTGCTTCTCTTCTGACCAGTTCATTACGTTTCTTGTCAGGCCCTTGGTGCTGATGCATGTCCGTCTGTTCCTCCCATGTTCATTTGTCCTTGACGGCTCGGTCACGTATATGGTGATGGAGTACTGCGTGTGTGGCATGCAGGAGATGCTGGACAGTGTACCAGAGAAGAGGTTTCCTGTGTTCCAAGCACATGGGTGGGTATTCTACTCACCTTCCTTGACATGTCTCTCTCACAGGGCAGCCACCCCGAGACCTTCAGGGTTGTCGATGCTCACAATATGGAACAAATTGGGAACAATATTTACTTAACGTTTACTATTTAATGCACTTAATTTTCTCCAGAGCTTATATAAATAAAGAGACCTCCTCTATATATATATTTTAAACAAATCTGCATTTTTAAACCCTGGTTTAATCCTGGTTCTGCTGGCAGAAGGCTACACTGAGCTGCAGGCTGCTTCCAGGTTAAAAATTCCTAAGACAGCAGTACTTAACAACAGTGTGAAGCAGGAGACACTGGGAATGACCAGAAACCAGCCAGACAGAGGCCAGAAGCAACTTTCTAATGCCAGAGATGACCGTAAATTTATCCTGCAGTGCCTCATGAATCAGGGTGACATCAAGTGACCTTCAAAAGGAATGGGAAACATTAAGTGCAGGTGTGAAGTGCACTGCTAGGACAGTGTGTATCAGGCTCCTAGAAGCAGAGCTGAAGACCCGTAAAGCAAGGAAACAAGAAGCCCTTCATTAATGAGAAACAGGGAAGAGCCAGGCTGGAGTTTATTAAAAAAAATGTGCATTATATAAAATTTTGCTGTGGTCTTTAATATTTTTCCCAGAGCTATACGTAACACCCCAGTCTGGGGGGAGTCATTTCGCATCAGTTTGCCGTTGTTTCTCAAACCGGTCCCCAGGGAACCCCCAGACGGTCAGTGTTTTTGCTCCTGTAGATTAAAGAATAGCAGTAAGTGGAATCGGCGGACAATAAGAACACGGTAGGAAAAGGAGATAAAAGGTAAATACAGTAACTCAGTTTTTGCGTGACCCAAGTTAAGGCACAGGTTGTCATGGGAGCACTGGTGACGACCCCAGGGCGCATCTGAAGAGAGGCTGTAATCACATGTCTAAGGAATAAATCTACATTGACGTGATGTTTGTCTCTTGCAGGTACTTCTGCCAGCTGATAGATGGCCTTGAATATTTGCACAGCCAGGGAATCGTCCATAAAGACATTAAACCAGGGAACCTGCTGCTGACTACGGATGGTGCCCTGAAAATTTCAGACCTAGGGGTGGCAGAGGTGAAGTTGGGGGTTTGCAAATAGGGGAGGGGAGGGAAGGGGGGGCATCGTCGGTGGGTGATCGAGGCAGTTTAGGTGACGGCGTTTCGGACTTAATTTATCGAGTGAAGCCGAGTAAGATCATATAGCGGATGGAATGAAGAATTGCTGGTGCCTCCGTGGGAGTGACGGGGCCAGGTGAATGGGAGTGCTCTCCGTGCAGGCGCTGCACCCATTTGCGGAGGACGATACGTGTCGGACCAGCCAGGGTTCGCCGGCGTTCCAGCCCCCTGAGATCGCCAACGGCCTGGACACCTTTTCAGGGTTCAAGGTGGACATCTGGTCTGCGGGTGTCACATTGTAAGTGATGTAGCAAATGTATCACCCACAGGCATGCTTCACACTCTTGGGAGCTTTACTTGCACAAAAATATTCTGAGTATAGAAGGAAAAATGATTGGTTCTCTCTTTGAACCAATCAGATCTCTTAGACCCACCTCCTCAACAATCTGATTGGTTCTGTCTCTGAACCAGTGATTTTTTTCCTTCTGCCCTCAGAACACTTTTGTGTAAGTAAAACTCCCAAGAGCGTGTTTCACCCATACTTTTGTTTACCTACTGCGATGACATTCAGATAAAAAAACAAAATAATTCTGCCAAACGTAAGTTTTAGGAAGAAAAAGGCATTAATGCTTTTTTTTCTGCCCTTTTTCCCTTTGCAGGTATAACATTACAACCAGTCTCTATCCGTTTGAAGGAGACAATATCTATAAGCTTTTTGAGAACATTGGGAAAGGGGAGTATCACATCCCCGAAGACTGTGGGCCGCTGCTATCTGATCTGCTGAGAGGTGAGGCTACATACTCCTGTTGCAGTTTTATTATCGCCGCCCCCTACCTGCCAGTCCGTTTCTAATGAACCGGCAAGCCCGCATAATTGCCTGACTGTTACTCATCGAATATAACCGGCAAGTCTCGGCCAGTAGAGGGCACTGTAATAACACAGAAGCGGGCTTAATGCGGCAGTAGTGCTCCGAGTGCATCGACGGGGTGTCCTGCGCTTGTGATGGCGGTTCCCACGTACGCGAGGAAGCGCAGTTTCCCCGGTGCCGTGCAGCAGCCCGGGTCGCCGCCGTCTGTCGGCTTGGCCGTGACCTGGCCCACGCCCGCCTGCCGCTTCCGCAGCACGTCTCCAAAGATGAGTCACTCCTCGGTGTCTGTGTTGAAGATTTAAGGCCTGCATGTGAGTGTGGCACATTAGCCCTGGCAGCACGACTCGGGCTGTGTGGCGGGGCGCCCCCAGGAATAGCGGTGATGCTCTCATCATTGTAATCAGTCCATCTCTACCACCCCCCCCCAGCACATCTGTGTGCGCTGACGCACCAGCACCCGTCAGTGTGTCTGAATTGGGAGCATCCATCACTCTCCCAGTGTTGCAGGGAAAATCCCTCACTGTACCTCACAGTGCGGTCTGCAGACTCCTGTCTCCCGTGAGGGCGAAGTGTCCCCGATGCATTGCTGGTAAATGGCGGCTGTAATGCTCCCCCTTCAGGAACGATGGAGCCATTACAGCCAAGGGCTGCTCCTCTGCGCCAGGGCACGGAAGATGAGGATGAGGATGACTTGTCGATTACACATTCGGTCCCCGATCTGTTTCAGGGTCATTCACTCTCACTCGGTTAAAAATAAATGTGACTTCTAAGCAAACGGTCTCCCTGGGCAACTGGAAACAAAAGCTGTGTTTGCCCCGAAGGAAGCATGCCATCACGCTGTTTATTAGAAGGGCAGCGAAACCATTTGTGAATTTCTCGAGCGACGAAATATCGTCAGAAAATACGTGATTGTTACGGGGGGTGGTTTTCTGATAATCATTGATTCCGTTTCCTCTGAAGTAAGTAAATAAGTGACGTGTAGCTGCCATTGTCAGCTGGTGTCACTCCCATTTGTTTGTTGCAGGAATGCTTGAATATGACCCTGTAAAGAGGTTCTCGATACAACACATCAGACAACACAAGTAAGTATTTTCATATACCGGCTTATTTCTGTGGGTCTTTATGATGTAATCTGATTCGGTATAGACCTGGCTTGCTTTGGTTCACCGAGACATTTCAGCTTCTCCCTCTTGGGATGGCCAGATGGATATTTCGACAAAACTGATGTGATCGCCATTATGGCTCCCCTGCGGCTGCTGTCTGCCAGTCAGGGATTTGACATTCATAGGTGTGTCCATTATGCGTAAAAGTAATGCATTTTCACAGTAGGACAAGCTCCAGAAATCTGTAGTTAAGACGAAGATTTTTCTAATTTAACTTTTTAGTTTGACAGAAGTCGCAGTGACATAAAGCTGAAATGAGAGCGCATGGTGTTTGGCAGCAAGTACAAGCGTTAAGTTTGAGGGTTGCAGAGAAAGGGGCGGACACCTTTTTCCTTACTTAATGATCCATGTTTTTCTTGCAGACGTTTTTATTAAACTCCACCTGTTATGCCACTTCAGCTTCTAAGTTTGCCTTTTTATTAGAAATTTAGGTTAATTGCCTCAATAAAGGTTACCAGAGCATGACACCCCTCCACCCCCGAACTGGGGAAAGTCTTCAGAAACTGTAGTTTGCTGCCCTGATTAGTGATTCGAATTTGACAGATTTAACCTTAAGGTTAATATGGGATTAGATCTTCTGTGTTGGAGACAGTGGCTGTGCTTGTGTCCAGCGCAGAGGATAATTCCCAGGCAGGTCGGCCGCCTGCAGGTAGCCCAGACTCATTAAGTTAATTTGTGGC
The DNA here is from genome assembly GCA_026779605.1 of Mormyrus hasselquistii. Classification (NCBI taxonomy): domain Eukaryota; kingdom Metazoa; phylum Chordata; class Actinopteri; order Osteoglossiformes; family Mormyridae; genus Mormyrus; species Mormyrus hasselquistii. Next base: position 13,120,504 of record JAODKE010000047.1, on the reverse strand, counting down.
GACTGACGGGCTGGAATAATGTTTTGGTACATTTTAATACTCGACGCACGAATACAGGCATTGGTAGTGCGGTGCGAGCTGCCGTCTCCATGGCAACAGCGGGCCGTGACGTATCCGTATGCTGACGTGACGCTCGTGCTCCAGGCTAGTGAAGCATTTGTGGGGAGGGGGGGGCTGGTTTATCCTGCCTCTTCCTGACATGCTGATTTTAGAGGGCTCCCGTTCCCCGCCTCTCTGCGGCGGAGGTGCAGGTGATGTCATTCACCCCCCCACCCCCTCGGTGACGTGAGCGAGCTTTCCGAGGCTCATCTCCTTGGCAGATCAAGCGAGATCTTTGCCTCACTTCAGACCAAAGCATCCAGACCTAAACGGGCCAGAGAAGGCGGCCTGCCGGTCCCTAGATTCCTGCTCATTAGTGTAAGATTCTGTCATTGAAGGGGAGCTCAGCTGTCGCCCCCATTTTCCACAACCGTACCTGTTCATTTTCCTTAATGAGAGGGAAAAAATATGTTCTACTTGTATCACTGTGCATATGGCTGTGAATGTAAGGAACTTAGACATTCTTCCGTCACCCTTTCAAATGCACTTCCAAGCACAGACCGCCCTGATATCGCCGCTCACTGCGTTTGCAGCATTTTAAATCTTGTTAATAAAATTCGCCTAATTGGCGGTGGGGTTTACCCTGACGACGTTTGCTGAACAGAGATCGCCAGTACATTTTGCTTTTTTTTTTAAAAAATAAAAAAAAAAAAAAAGAATTACTTTGTCATAGGAAGCAAAACTTTGCAGCAGCTCTGCTCCCCTAGTTGCTCATGATGATTTTTGTCTTTCTTGATGGACTCAGTCTCACAGGCAGTGCGGCGTGTTTGAGAGAAACTTAACTAAAAGACTGAGGAGGAAAAAAGCGAACGAGAAATGGTTGCTAATAGGGCTTCAGCTGTATGGAAAGGTTTTGGATTCCATAGAGACTAAATTGAGCAAAATTAAGTGATTTTTGTCAGCACCGTTCTGTGTCTCCTGACCCAACTCACCGCAACACCAGCAGTTTATTTGATGGACTGTGTTGGTAGATAATAGCTATAGCTATTAACTTGTTTAATTCAGGCAAATTTTCAGCTTTGTTGCTTTATACGTATCGCAGTATTTATTGCAAAATGTGACGGCAGTCACACTCGCCGCGCGCGCTTGACGGCAGTCACACTCGCCGACTAGGGTACAGAAGCGTAATCGCCCACACCAGACGTACCCGTTATTTATATGAGATACGTTTCACGTCTTGCCGAGTGAGACGTGAAACAGCAGGTATGCAGGAATGAGGTGAGAGAGCATGATGGTGCTTTGGTGTGTAATTATCCTGACCTTGTCCCCCCCCCCCCCCAGCTGGGTCCGTAAGAAACACCCACCGTCAGAGCTGCCGGTGCCCATCCCCCCCAGCGCCGAGTGCAGAGACCCTTGGCGGAGCATGACCGTGGTGCCGTACCTGGAGGACTTGCACGGCTACACTGACGACGACGACGACGTGGAGGACGATGAGTTCTTCGATGGCGAGGATGAGATCATCTACACTCAGGACTTCACAGTGCCAGGTGCCGCTGCGTTTACGCTGCGCTGCTCTGCAACAGTATCTCCATGTTTGTCTCCTCCTGTTTCGTCCCCATCTTAATGAGGAGCACATATGTGCACTGGGAGTCTCACCCTATAAGCTCGAGCACGTTTGCCTGGTTTTTACGTGTTTGTGGCAGTGGTAGAAGGTTCAGGTTCATAAAGCACAAATCCAAGCCTTGATTTCGTTTCAACCAACCAGTTGAGCGTAAAGAGTCACATTCACAGAGTACTTAACTAGCTGGTTGAAACAAAATCATGGGCTGGATTTGTACTTTCTGGACCTAAACGTTCCACCCTTGGTTTGTGATAGTCATCAGGCATCCAGTATACTGTTGTGTTTTTTTTTGTTTCCTGTATCTGATGAGGAAATGTAAGTAGCGTTCTGCTTGATGTGTGTCCACTGTTACATTTTGGTGCAGGAGATGAAATTTGTTCAGTTTAGTTGAGTTAAACATTTAAGGACCTCAGTGCCAGATCCTGTGATGGAGTTTTTTTTCGTGCCTTTTTGTTTTTAAGCCTGGTTCTTGTCCACTGTGGTTCCAGGTGTAGGGGTAGGTCAGCGGTGAGGAACAAAGCTCATGCAGTCACGAGGTGTAGGAAACGGGAAATGGATGACAGGAAATGGCAGAGAGGAAATGGGAGAGTGGCAGGATAAAGACATCAGTCAGAATGATTTTAATTTTCTGTTTTTTATGCTTAAAATAATGTTTTATTCATAAGTTCTAAGATGTATTTCTTTTGAAGCTGTTAGCAAGACGGCCTTCAGCAGTGGAGCTTAAATGATTCCCCTATTCTATTCTGAAATGGTTTTCTGTTGGAGAATGGATTGAAAAAGGCAGTGTGTTCACGCGCTCGCCTGCGTAGTCGCTGCGTAGGGCTTTCCAGGGGCTGGAATAAAAGCAGGCGTGCTGCTTACTGCACAATGTAAATAGCATGGCGTAGCGTGTAACGGTGGTCAGTGGGTGGCCGGCGTTTAGGATGCTTAATTGCCAGTGCGTGACTCGAGTCTCTGAAGTGGAAAACGTCACTGTCAGCTACAGCAATGTAAAACATAGTAATTCAGGGCGCAAGGCGTGTGGAAAGTGCAGTGTAGGGTGTCACACACTCGAACTGTGACAAGTCTGGGTTCGCGAAGCTGTGTCCTGCAGCTTGATGTATGCTGGCGATCATCTGACCAGCCGGACGTTTCATTCATAATTAAAAAAAAAAAAAAAAAAAAACAAGCTCCTCTTGCATCTAATAGGGGAACACAAACAAAAGGCTGCTCTGTTTTGGGTCGAGTGTCGGTCTGATAGACTGAAGGTTTGCCGTGTCATAAAAGTTGACTTTTTACAGGTCCGGAAGGTCTTAGTAATGGATGTCAGTGATGCATGAGGTAGTCGGTTACCCTTTGACCTTTTGCCCCAGTGTGGGCATCGCGTGCCAACAGACCGGTGGGCACATAAGACCAGGTTTCCGGGGGATGGAGGGATTCTGCTGTAGTTTCTTTCTTTCTCCTAGTGTCAGTGACTTGGCTTTCTGGTAAATCTGTTCAGTGTTTCCCCTGATTATAATGCTTGTGCTGAATGGTAGGCCGGTCTAAGTGGCGTGACATCTTGGGAGAATGCGGAGGTAACGATTGCGTGCTCGCGCCGCCCATCTCCCAGTGATTTGCCCGCCGCCTCCTGACTCGCGGATGAATCACTGTGAGCGGCATTTAACCGGAAATCATCTTCACAGAACGAAGCGGCTGCAGCTTTTCGTTCGTTTTATTCCTGCCTTGCGAGGACAACGCAGAATGTTGGTGTCTGTTAATCGTTTTAATTCGGATGTGAACGGTGGCCTCTTGTGGTTTTGTTTTCCAACATGCGTAAGAACATAAGAAATATACAAACGAGAGGAAGCCGTTCGGCCCATCGAGCTCGCTTGGGGAACCTGGGGCCTGAACCACGACGATGAGAACTTAAGGTAGTCCAGGCTAAATGTAAATGAATGTCGATAAAAGCCATTTAAACCGGGGTAGCTTAAATTCAACAAATTATCTAGATAGCCAACAAATATTGCTTCATGACAAGTCCCTGTAGAGCGTGGTCAGTCTCGTAAACTGACTCGGACTGTGTTTGAAAGCACAGACGCCATTTTGTTCAGGTAGAATCACAGCACATGAGGATTATGGGGAAAAGGGTTAGATGGCACAGAGGTGCAGTGTTGGGCATTTAAGATCCAGAGGCTACAAATTGAGACCCAAGATTTGTTTTCACCAACCAGTTGAGCAGAGTCAGTCAGAGTAGTCACCTGGTTAGCAGAAGCAAAATCTTGGTCTGGATTTGTAGCTTCTGAACCTGAAATGCCCGACACACTGTGTGTGTGTGTGTGTGTGTGGAGTTCTGTTCTCATTAGTGCCTTTCACGTTTTTCACACAGTTTAATCAAGTGTGTTGAGAGACAGAAGGATCTCTTCAAGTGATTCATCTCGAGTTTGTGCTGCCACCTGAAAGCAGCTCTCGATCACAGTTGACTTCAGGCAGTCGGGTCTTCGGCATGATCTTTGCCGCTTTTTTTTTTTTTTTTTTTTTTTTTAACAAAGTGGGGATGCCTCCCCAGAGGGGGTGTGAGATTCAGTCCCCCCAGGTTGACGCCTCCTTGCAGCCTTTAGTAGCCTGATCTGAGGAGCTGCTGCAGTGAAGTGGCATGATGGCGACCGAAGGACTCGTCTCTCTGAGATCATCATCGGGGGCTTCTTTCATATATCCTGTGTGGGTTGTGTTTACCTGCCTGTGCATTCGTGGGGTGGGATGATGTCCGCACCTTTGTTGCATGTAGGTCGATGCCGCGGAGCGTTTCTGGAGGTGGAAGTGTGTGGTAACTGACCGATTTTTACGGAGTAGAGCAGACTGTTCTGCTTCCTGGGTGACCAGCGTCGTTTCCCTTTGACTTTCTCTTGCTACCTTGGTGTTCTTAATGACTTCTTGTACCGGGGGTGATTCTAGGATTATTTTTTTTTTAAGGCAGGGTGAATAAGAGGGACTAACCTTATTAGCCAATGATATGTTTTGAATTGGTGAGTGACAGGGGATGGTGTGCGCTGGGAGCCAATCAGCTTTCAGCTGGGGCCTGTGCCCCCTGCCCCTGTATACATCCCTGCCTTGCGGCGTTTTTCCACTAGCATACGGGAACCAAGCTGTGCTCGAGCCATACCGCGAAGAGAGTCTAGTTACAGCTCAGTTCCAGCTCGCTTCGGGTTTCACTGCAGACGGGTCGGCTTCATCGAGGCGTTGCCGGGTTTGGAGAGCGACCGTGACGTAAAACCAAAGAGTCGCTTATTTTCTGTTCACAGGGTGTATATAACGATTTATCACGTGCAAATTCCGCGAGAATTGCATCAACACTATTTGCATCAAACACTGTTGGAATTGGCATTCATTTACATTACAAATCCGTTCCGTTCAGCCGTCCTATAATACTTTTAAGTTCCAAGTTATCAAAAATGCATCAGTACGTCATGATGTGCAATACCACTAGTAATGAATAATATATAAAATATCCCCTTCAGATAATCTTATGCATATTGACACAGATCACCAGTATCTCTGTACATTTCAACCAGTTAGTTGGTGACACTACTAGCCTGGTTTGGTCATGTAGGCCCATGTCAGCATGGGTACGATGGAAAGCGGTCACTTCGCAGTACGGCTCAGTGCCAGTGGAAAAGCGCCATACCGTGTTTCCCCGATGATAAGACACTGTCTT
>JAODKE010000047.1:13100777-13111115 GCA_026779605.1 Mormyrus hasselquistii | reverse complement strand
TTTTTTATTTTATTTATTTTTTAGTTTTTGGTTTGTGTTTTTTTTTTGTGTTTGGTGTTTTTTGTGGGTTGTGGGGTTTTGGGGGGGGGGGGGGGGGGGTATAGACAGCAGACACCCAAGCTCCTTACAGCCATACAGAGTAATGCTTAATATGTTTATTGACAAATCCAAAAACAAAATATCTAACAAATTAACGTTAGTTGGTCCCTCGACAAATCTGGGAGGAATTCAGAAAATGTTTTTCACAGTCAAAATATAATGCACAAAAATGGCTTTAGCCACCAAGAACTTTCACGTATGGTTTGTTAAAGTCTTACAGTGCCAAGACTATTTGTCTAGTTTCATTGGAATACAAAAATTTAAATAAAAATGGTATCTAACGGTGTCCTGGTAGGTTGTGCTAAAACTCTTCACTCTGTCACATGCAGACTTGCACAGTAATGTTTCGGATGTCGGACAGGCTACGTGTTTTACGGTGACCGATGTTTATATACCCTCTGTATCGCGACATATATCGGCAGAGACAAAACAAGGAGCTATTTTCTTGTAATATTTGACTCAATAAAAAGATGCCTTTTATGCTTAACCTTAAAACGTACATATATGATCTATTCTGCTGCCGGTTATCATGTCATCTTTACGTCAGGTTCAAAACAGACCTTCCTAGATACCTATTTGGTAATTTGCACTGGGGATCGACAGCACGCGTAGGTGTCGCCCATGGCCGTCTGTCTCGGGTTGGCTGGGAACTATGGTACCTCACCTGCATGCAGAGTAGCTTACTAAAGCTCATAATGACACCGGTCCTCTGCATTCTGCTCTAAATGAGAGGCAAATTTCAAGCAGACCTGAATGACAGCCTCATGCTAAAAGACTCCAGAGGTGATGATATATAAACCCTTATCTCATTTCTTCATTGTGAACTAAAGGGGTCCTTGGATGCACCGAACGTCATATACACATATAAAGCATAACGCATCACTCATCAGGCGTTGGTGCGTACGTGTGGAGTTCATAAATTCTGGATAAAATTAACTAAATAATGTCTCGACTGATTGAAAGCGAACGGGGGGGAAAAAAAAAAAATCTGAAAATATTTGCCATACAGGGAAAGTAACGCAGATGAACAGCGAATTAATACATATAGGATTTTTTTCATTGTCTACGAACCAAAAAGTTAACACGCAGCAGCGATACAGGCCAGTGACCTTTGTTACACAGGGACACGGGTGTAAGACTAAGGACAAGAAGAAGCAGGATTCACAGTGGCGTCATCAGTGCAGTGGAGAGGCCCTTTCAGCATAAGACCCCGTTTTGGGGCGGAAGCTGTACTGCAGCTTGACCGAAACGAGATCCAGCTCTGAGGACCAAGTGTGGTCCTCTGTGCTGGAGGATTCAGCTGCTGAATCACAGACAGGGGAGGGACTAAATGTATATATACAGACCTATTAGTTTTTTATACCTCCCCTCCCCATACAAACTGTAGCTGATCTATGGAGAAGGTCGTGGGTTCAAATCCTAGGGAGCAAACATAAATTTGAACCCTTCCCTCTACTGTAAGTTGCTCTGGATAAAAGTGTTAGATATAGTAATATAAAGCTGGGAGCTACACTGGGCTGTGGTCGGGGGACACAGAGACGGCAGTAGCTGTGCACTCAGAGCTGCCCTTGGGCATCCGGAGGGCCCTGTACAGCCGATCATCCAGCCCCAGGGCCAGCTTGTCCGTCAACTCGGCCACCATCATCTGCGGGCCGTAGCCAGCACCGGGGCTGCCTGGCCTGGGGGGCTCGCCCTGCTCTGATGCCGGAGGAGGGGAGTCAGAGGCTCCTCCTCCACCACCATCAGGGCTGACCTTTGACCTTTCCTCTTGGGCCTCCGCACTGGGTGCCTCGCTGGTGCCCTCACCGCCCTCCTCGTCGGCCGCGCTCACGATCCGCGAGAGCGTGCTATGGTAACGCACGTCCAGTGGGTAGGTGGCGCTGTCACCCCGGCGCAGCCCACCGCGTTGCCTCTCCATGCCCAGGGCGGGGAGCCGCATGCCGGGGTCACTGTACTGCTTAGTCCGCTGCCACTGCTTGCGCAGGTGTACGCGGGAGCGGTGTTTCTGTCTCGCCGGTGACTCCTGCTGGTCAAACTGGGGGTCGTGCCGCAGGAACTCGTTGAAGAGTGCGTCCGTCTTCTCATCGATGCTGTAATCCCGCCGACGGAAGCGGGGCAGCGGGCTCGAGTCCCGAGGGCCAAGCGGCTCCCCATAGGGGGACCAGTCGGCCGGGCCGCACCCCCCCGCGGCGACCCCGGCTGCGGCCTCGTCCTCCGGCTCCTCCTCAGAGAGACGCATCTCGAAGCTCTCGCACACGCTGACTTTGCGACCCGAGCTGGTGAAGAAGTGCCGCTTCTCCGACGCCGTTTTGCCCTTGCCGCCACCAGGGGGCGCAAACAGCCGCGTGTCCTCGGGGGCGCGCGAGGGGGCCTCGATGGAGGCGTAGCCGCTGTCCATCTGCAGCAGCTTGCGATTCGCCGCCTCGCTGTCGCTGCCTCGCTCCGAGTCCACGCTGTCCTGCTTGGCCCGGCCCCTGTCCTTCCTACCCACATCGCTGGGCAGCTCCACCTCCAGCTCATCCCCGGTGTCCTGCGAGGGATAGCTGGCCAGAGCCCCCCCGGCGGCTCCGCCCCCCAGCGAACTCACACTGCCGGCATCGCTGCGGACCGAATCCCTGTCGTTGTTGCTGCTTTGCTCAGAGGAGGCGTACTGCTCCAGCGAGGCGCGCAGAGTCCAAATGTCGCGGTACAGTGTCAGGTGCTCGGTGGTCTCCTGGCAGCCTTGCGATGGCTCCGCCCCGGACAGCAGCTCCTCCTCTTCCTGGGACTCCGATGGCCCCACTTTCAGTCCTGCCTCCCCGTTGCTACTGGCCGCTGCCACCTCCTCCGCCTCTAACCTGCAGGGGGAAACCCCAGCATTAAGTACCAGGACCCCCCCGTGCACAGCGGGGTCTTAGCGCACAGTCGGGCTTACCTGAAGCTTCACATGTTTCAGGATCACCTCATTGGCAGCTCATTCCCAGCACACACGTATACATGCATGGTTTGCGTCGACCAATGGCTGTAAAGCGCTTTGCTGATTGGCAGTCGCCACTAGCATGTCCGAGTCATATGACCTAATGATGGGCTTAAGATTAAAGATTATAATTGGCTGGGAGACACAACCAGCGGATGGGGTGGGACCACGAGGCAGCATGATGGCCAGGGTATTAAAGGTACCTGCCGAGGGAAGGTGACAGCGTCGAGGGGGGGGGGCGGTCCTGGATGCGGCCGATGTGCTGGATGAAATCCAGGTGGGGTAAGCTGTGCTCGTCCTGGTCTGTGCTCTCGCTAGCTGCTCGCTGCCGCTGGAATTGGTGTCTCTTGGGGGATCCTGGGGGAAGTGACAGAACCGCATGCATGAACGCAGAGCACCTCCCTGATAGTGAACAAGCCGTGTGATATCTGTAGCTGTCATGGGACTGGGGCTCTGGGTATATATTAGTCTCATCCTTTAGCTGTAGCCCCGCCGGGGACAAGCGTGGGCGCCGCCTCTTCTCGCGTCTGGCCAATCAAAGGAAAGTGCAGTCTGTGCGTGTCACTTCCTGTGTCCCAGAGGAAACCGAATGGAATTTCCTCGCTGCTGCTAGTGTTTTCTTTTGCCACTTTGGGGAGTACTGGGGTAAAGTGGATATATGGCCATAGTGAGCAGTGATGCAGAAGGTTCCAGAATACGGCAGCAGCCAGGTAGGGCGAGCAGCCCCCGTCAAAGTGAGAGGCACCACATCTGTTAGTGCCCCGCTGCTGTTTCCTGGGCATGTTTTTTTAGAACCAGTCCCATGTTGTTTTGAAAGCCCTGTTTTACATTACACAAAGTAATTCTGTTCAATTACACTAAAGCAAAGGGATATTACTCAGTGTAACCTGATTAAGATTCATGTGCATCTGTAATGGGTCCATAAGCTTAATGCTAAATTCATTGACTACGGAACCAACCACCTCCTGGGAAATGATAAATCCCACTTTCTTCCAAATGTCTCATTCATCGTTAAAGAAGAGGTTGAGGTTGACAACTGGGTCCAACCAGTTCTTCCTGTCATGATAATTTTGACAATCAGACCTAATTTATCTATTTCTTCTGCAGTTATGTCATGTTCTTGTGGCTAAACTCCTGTCAGTTTAGATTTATCTTGGTCAGAAGAGTCACACAGCGGATCCGCTGGGTGTTCAGACACAGCAACCTCTAAATCTGTCCTCACCTGGTAAGTATTGACTTATCGCTGCTCAAACTCCAGAATGAATGTTCATCTGCTGATTACCACATACATTTGAATGTATTTCATTAGACAATAATTGAAGTGCTTCATGAAGTAGCAGTTGATGATTTGGTATGGTAACCATAAGGCTGTTGGTTCACATCCCCCACTGATCACCCCTTAAGCTGCCACAGCGACTGTCCAGTGAAGTAAACAGGCATCAAACTGAGATTCAATTTGGTTGAAGTCACATGTGTGTTAGCGTGTTAGCTTGCGCAGTCACACCACCCCGCTCAGACGCTCACCTCGCATGTCTAGGCTGGACGCTCGCTGGATGCTGTCAAACTTCCACTTCTTGATCCTGAAGTAGGGGCTGATGCCCTCCAGGCTGGCGTGGCGCCGCAGCTTGGTGAAGATCTGCAGCACAGTGCTTTGGCTAGATGCTGCGGTCGCCACGGCGCTCGTTGTTCCATCAGCGGCGACGCCGATCCCCGGACCGCTCCCATTCCACTCCTGTGCTTCCATAATGTCAATCTGCAACATTTTAGAGCAGAGGATTCTGGGTAGTGGGGGAAGGAGCAGTTTCTGTGCTCTCACTAACATAGACAGGCTGACCCAGATGCCCTACACTCCACTCCGTCGCTCTTTTAGTACAGGGTAAAAGGACTGTCACTTCTAGTTTATATTCTTTTTCTATGTTCTTAGCTGCACAAAGTGTGCATTAAAATGTAAGCCTTTTATCATTAACAGGACCCTTTGAACTCTCAGGTTTAAGGACCTCCATGATGCAGCTGGCAACATTTATTCTGATAAACAGAAAAGAGAGCCAACAAGTTCTTAAAAGCTTGCCAAACCCCTACAGGGAACCCATGACTGAAATAAATCATTTAGAACCACCACAGCATGTTTATCCAGCTAGCTGTTCCGTCAGTGTAAGCAGTGCAGTGCTTTTGCTATTACTATGGCCGCATGGACTCACTGAGCGGGAATGGGGCAGCCGGAGGTCGGGATTGGGGAAGCTCTCGTCAAAGTCAGCATCCGCAGTGGAGTTTAAGGCATCCCCTGGGAGGCCAGAGCATGTGCCGAGGCCCACCTTCGCGATGGCGGTCTGGGGGGGCACACGCACCGGGGGCTGGGGATGCACGGGCAAAGTCAAGCCTTGGCAGCCGGCAGATAGTGCCGAAGCTAAGCTAAGTGAAGGAAATTCACATCAGAGCAACCAAGGTCATCTGGAAAGAGGCCATTCGCTGGGAAAAAATCCCCTGCTCACAAATAGCTGACAGACATTTTAAACTGCATACATGCCAGTTCCCAAAAACATTCTTTATTCGTTGGCTGATTTAAATCTGATTTGAGATGCTAATTCAATTCAGTGCTTCTTGGGAAGCCTTGATTTGCTCACTCTGCTATCAGGGCACCGTGATGTTGGCCAAGGTTTTCCAAACTGGCCTTTGTTTTCATTACCTGGAAGATTGAGAGTTTGGGTTTTGAGGAAGGCTGTTCGGGGGACTCGGGGATGGTGAGGATCTTCAGGGCAGGGGGGGGCAGGTGGAGGTTAGTGAGGCGGGCATTCTTCAGGTGATGAAAGTCTCCCTCGGTGAGTGTGTACCTGACGTGGGGGGAAGAGGGAACCTATTTTCAGGGTCAGAATCAGAATCCTGAACTGTCATTGCATGATTGTGCACAAAAGTAATCTATTGCAGAGAGATGTGGAAAGTTCGGATCCAGAAATTACAAATCCAGACCAAGGTTTTGTCATATCCTGAGACTGCGACACATTATACTCAACTGGTTGGTTGAAACAAAAGCTTGGTCTGGATTTGCACTTTCTGGACCTGAATTTTTCCTCATCTCTCTGTAATAGATTACTTTTGTAACTTGTGCCAACTCTGACTGTACGTTACAATGAAAAACTAGCTCACTCTGAATAGCAACGTCAGTAAACAACCACAAAGGCACAAGTGGAAGGACAGCTATGGAAACAAGAAATAACACAGGAAACTGTCCTTTGACGGACATCCTGATTTGCCAGGGTTAACAAGGCAGGGACTTGCATTTCGCTTCTTTAACCAATCACAGTCTCCGTTGCACGACATCACTATGTTCCTCATTTTTCTCCAGGCTTCCAGCCATAGAGTTGAGGGGTGAGAGTCTCGTTGTCTGTGATCGGAAGGTCGCCTCTTAAAGCCTTGTCATCGTTATAATTATCATCATCTTCATCATCATCAGGAAATTAAGGGTCATCCTTACGCTGCTCCATCCAGCCTCTGCAGCTAAGCATGTTCCTGTGTTTTGTATCCCTGACATGTCCTTTAACGAAATGGATATACAATTAAAACGCTACTTTAAAGTAGTGCAGTTTTTATCTGTGAAGCTTGCCCCTTAACAGAGAACACTGGTTTTAATTAATGTGGTGATATCATACAATGAAGACTGTGATTGGTTAAAGTGAAATGCAAGCCCCTCCCATTGTTGACCCAAGGACATGAAGGGGACCTATCATTGCCGAATCCCCCCCCCACCCCCAAAATTTATTTCAGCCTAAACTCCTTGTTTTGAGCCCTTGTTTTCCTTCCTAAAGATCTGCAGAGTGACAATTTACAAACAATGGGCATAAAATCATAGCGAGGTTTCACAAGGTGTTAAAGCTCAGTAAAATGATGAATGCAAAACTCTTTATTCTTACAACTTTCTCAGCCAAAAATAATTTGTTTTCTTCCACAAAACTGCCTCAGAATAGTCACCTGCCAATCGAATCAAGCAGATCTGTGAGCTTCACCTAGGAAAAGCTGCTGTAGGCGCAATGATGCAGCACATTAACTGGTGCTCAAAACACGTTACACTAATTGTCAGGTTTTCTCTGAATCGGAGTTTTCACCGAACTCTGGAACGGCCTGCAGCTGGGAAGCTGTCAGAAGGCCTCAGTATTCGAACTCGTCCCGCGGACGGCAGGAGTGTGGCACTGGCTGACCTGCGGCCTTTCTCCTGCGCTTTCCTGCCATGGTCGAAGAGAGCTGACTCATTGAATGAGACACGCCGGCCCGTTGAGCCGGTGGACAGGAAGCACTCCGTCTTCACGTCCTGCCCGCTGGAGGAGGACAGGCAGTCCTCCTCGTCCACCCGGATAGTGATCTCTGTCAGGGTGAACAGAGGCGCACCCTAGTCACTTATGGCAGTTCCATGGAAACATCTGACATGGACACCAAAGGCTGCCCGCTTACCTGGAACTGGCTGGTACTCCTCCACATAGGTGGTGTTGGTCTTCTCAGGATCATCACTGGCCCTGCGTGGTGTGAGCAGAACATGACGCTCTATTTATTCTTTCAGAGCAATCAACCTTAAATAGAAGCTAAGCTTAATGGAGTCTTTGGAGTTTCACACTTTCAACGAATTATACAGCTAGATCTTGTACAGTTATCTAGAGTAATTCAGGTTCGCAGCCAAGGTCAGATATATCATTGTTTATAATGATGCAAAGTAATAGCGAAATATTAATATAACAATGGTTTTCAGCCCTGATCCTGCGTGAAAGTTTCCAGAGCTTCAGCGCTCCATTGGCTCAGTCAGCATAAAATTGACCCGATATACCAGGATGTCTCTGAATTTTAAAGCTCGTGTATCCTAAAGATGGTCCCATTGGAGGCAGCCTGTGGCTCAGCAGGCGAAGCCCCAGTGCCTGCGATTGGAAGGTTGCCGATCCGAGACAGAATAGTCGTGTCTCTGGACCCTTGAGTACAGCCACTAAAGCTCGGCACCACAGGTGTGTGTGTCCTGGGGAGCAAACTGGGGTCGGTGAAAATTAGAATTTCCCCACGGGGATCGATAAAGTGTATTTTCTATCTTTTCTGCCTCAGCGCGATGAGTAAATAAAGTGACTCACCTAGAATAGCGGCGCCCCCCCTCACAGCAGCGACGGCACAGGATCAGCAGGACAGACAGCAACACCAGCGTCCCCCCCACAAAGACGCAGAGCAGCACCAGCAGGAGGACGTAGCCATCCTGCTTTCCAGGGCCATGTGGGAGGTCCTGGGGGGGGGCACAATCTGTTAAGAGAGACCTTACAGAGAACAGGAACCTTCAAGCGGAGCAGTTCCAGGGAGGAAGAAAGCACTGATAATACAGTACTTTGCAAATGTATTAGGCAGTCAAAAAATGTTTAAGACTATTTATTTGGGTAATAAGTGTACATATGCTCAGAAAAAAAATAGCTTTAGAATATTTTTTAGAATATAATAATTTCTCTAAAAAACTTGATGTCTTGCTGGATGGCTAGATGAACACCTCTTCAGTTCCCAAACCTCTCCTCAGGGGCACCTCAGCCATTCCATGTATTTGTTAAATTTTGTCACCAGCAGAATTAATTCATGGGTTTAATTGGTTAGATAATGTGACGAGGTATTGATTAGCCCATGAAGGTGCACTAGTAGTCAACAAATACTTAGGTTCACATGGTTACTGCAAATACTGGGCTGGCTTTAGGGATGGCTTTAGAAATGGCTAAGCTACTATATTTTGAAAAGGCATAAAATCATAGCTTTACAACAATATGAAGATTATTTTGACATCGTTTTCTTTAACCGAGAAGATTTTGCACAGTATTGCACCCGTTAATCAGACACACTGCACACTGGCCTGGCAAATTCAATTTTTAAAAACTTTTGGACCGCCTTACCATGAACTGCATACACCAGGACATACCAAAAATCTTTCAGCCAAATCAGGATCTTAACAGGCCCAATCCAGATCAGGGACTTTCCTCTCCTTCAAATATTGTTTTTCATGCAATTTCTTGTGAGTTTGTTGTGTTGTCGTTTGTTGTTGTGCTAAATGATCTATGTTTCATTAAGCTTCAGTCAATAAAAACTGTTTCGCATTAAAATCCCAGCCGATGTCAAAACAGCTAGATCGCATGTCCAATCCTGGTCATTTTAAATTCCGGCCTAAACTATAAAAGTTAGCAGTGGCTAATTTCTCTCCGCCACAGACAACCAGCACACCTTCCATTCTCTGGTGTCTTGTGTTCTCAACCATTGACTCCAAGGGAGTGTGCTACTATATTTAATTTGTGGCAGGTGAGAAATGTTTTCCACAATTAAAGATAGCGGCCATGGAAGGAAGCTTCAACCAAAAGGCATGATGGGAAACCCGCAGAGGCCCCTGCTCCCATGACAGGATGCTCCGTCTCCTAGGTGCAGGAATAATAGGAAACTGCAAATCAACAAAATATTCTGTTTACCAAAGCATCTGTCAATCGTCACTACCGTGTTTGCCTAACATATATGTCCAAAAAAATATTAAATACACATTTCACAATGTTGTCAAGGAGGGACCTGTTCAGTATATCTGTAGGTTTAACTCTACCTGAAAACTTAAGCTGTAATGATCAGATTAATAATATCCAAAAGTGAGCTGTTAGCCTTCTCTCTCGGTTATTTTCAAGAACCCCAGGTTGCTGCAGGTTTTTGACTATTAGACTCCCAGAGACTCCTATCTGGCACTGGTGTTATCTATCTTTATTTCTGAATTACAACAGTAATTCAGGTTCAAGTCTCAAGCTGGGGATGTTCCGTTTATACTGAATTGATTCAGTAAATATCTATCTCTACTTTAGAAATGGCTGAAATACTCTGCTGCCAAAGTTACTATGTAGGAAATAGTCGGCAAATGAATAATAAATGTAGCTCTGGATGAGAGGATCGGCTAAATGAATACATACAAATGTAAACATGAGCACTACTACTGAAACCACAACAGGTGTCTAATGTGGCAGCCCATTGTGTTCCTATGATCTGAGTGTGTGATGGAAAATAATGACATTGATGTTACATGAAATCACAAAGGTATCTTGGTCGTGTCCCTGTTCCAATGCAGCCCACGTGTTGCTGTTTTAATTTCATTTTTATTTTCCACCTTAGATGCACCCTGAAGCGAAAGACTGGTCAGACAATCCTCACCCATATTCCATCCATGGAACACTGGGATGGAATCCCAGCCCCCCCCCACCCCCCCCCCACCCCCACCCCACCCACCCACCCCACACCCAGACACCAAGAAAGCAGGCACG
>JAODKE010000047.1:13086933-13100767 GCA_026779605.1 Mormyrus hasselquistii | reverse complement strand
TCAAGCAATCCCCCCCCAATATCCAACCCTGGAAAACTTGGATGGGAACCCCGCCCCCCCCCCCCCACACACACACACACACACACACACAATCAGCCCTAAGTGCTGGGGCCAGAAAAGCAGCGAAGCAGTTCTCTTACAGTGACGTTGTCAGTTAGGTTTTTCACCAAGGTTGACTCATTGCTCATGGTCCAGGCAGGAAAGGGTGAGACTGTCCCCCTGAAGAGAGAGGGGGGAAAATGAGGAAGGAGAGCAGAGACTCAGCATCTCGCAGGCCCCCCCCCCCCCTCGTTCATTTGGAGTCGCTTGCATATGCAAAGTTCAAGGACAATGCCAGTGTGCTCAGAGCCCCCCTGGTGCCACCTCTGCTGCGAGGAATCATTACAACGAATGCTGCAGATTTCCTGATACCCAACAGACGTCTTCCCATCACACCAGGCCAACAGGCCATTATGCCAGCCTGACCAGTGTGCGAGATACAGGGGGGTCCGGGGGGGTCCGACACCCCCGATTAACCCATGAGACCCCCTGAAAGTCCCAAAACCAAAATTTTAAGGGGGTGTCAAGATTGGTATTGTGCAACAATAAGGAGATGGGGTCCCGCGAATATTGATGGGTATTTCGCACACTGGACCTGACTACATCAAATTCAGCTTGATCGAATGGAACTGCAGCAATTCGTACGTCATATTTTTATCACAACTTTTACTATATAACATTTACATCCAAATTATTTCGTTTTCCTGATTTCACAGCAAGTTTGACTCTGCAGTTCCTGAGTTTTGAGACATCAAATAAATGGACTCTGAACCGTATTAGGTTATGGATTAATGTTTACACGGATAAATTAACCTTGCAGAACTAAGGTTTTTGAAAACTTGGACTTAGACATTTGCACTGTGTAGTGTTCGTGCAATGAGCGCTCGAGGCGGCGTCGTGACTGTTTCCGCCCATTGGCACGCGCCATTCCCATCTCAACATTACCCCGGGCGTAACACGTTCACCTGCAGTCACCCACAAGCCTATTTATACATTAGCTAAACCAGACTCGATTTCCTTACATTTAAATCGTAGTCTTTATAGCCCACTCTACGAATCAATTAGTTGTTCTACAACCCATGTATAGGACTGGATCATTTTCTTTATTCGGCAATTTTCGGATTTAAGATCTGGAAGGGGTTTCAAATCTACAAACACATTTTTACAGAAAAGGGAAATGCATGGCCCAGCTTCACATATTCATGGGAAGCGCTATGTAATATTAAAACTTTAAGAATTTTAATATACATCTTAAAATATTGATTGTTGTTCGTCGTTTTACTAATTTATTGCGGGACCGTGGGGACCCCCCCCCCCAGCAAAATTCATCGTGGCCATGTAGGCTATGTGTGGGCAAAAGTCGAGGGCCGGTTTTTAATGCTGCCCTGGGGGATATGTAAATCACCAGATAAATAAAAACATTCAGATGACGGTACACACCTGGCTGCATAATCTTTATCACAGACATCGCATTGAAAGCATTTGATCAGTTGTATACATACACGCATATTCCAAATCGCAAGTTTCGGTGCCGTAACTTTTAAAGGCGTGAGTGCTAAGAAATATACGTCTCTGAACCGACGTATTAATATTATTAACTTATTGCAATTGATCAAGATCCCGTCCTTTTTGGGTGTATTGGATTTTCTTTTCATGGTTGCACTAAATTCTTCTTATTTATTAAATCAATTACAAGTCTAATTGTACAATTATTTGTTTAAGCTATTAAAGACTTTTATAATACCGCTGTGCATCAGTGATCGTTATCTTTACCGCTCACTGTAATAAATATGAAACGCCAATACTTTAAAGAGTCACTGTCAATTTTTCGTTATGACCCAATAATGAAAAATATATTAGTACATAAACGACTTTATATACCTGTTTATATATAGGATGCGTAATGTAGCCATACCTAATACTGGAGTACTTACAGTCTGAAGCTGCTTCGCGTGGATAACTTTCGGACGACTTTAAAAATATGAAATAATTTTCATGTCATGTAAATTTACGAGGAAAAACCGCAATGCCACAAAGTAATGATTATTTGGCAGCTAGCGTGGGTTATTCTTACTGCTAAATATGGAGAATGTGCATTGTCAGTCCTCTTCGTAGAATACTTGGTCTACAGCAACATATATAGGCAAACCAAACGGATATATGTCAAATATGTCTGTTCCAGGTTTTATCCTGAGCTAGTCTGCAGCTATTAAAATTATTATTTCATAACACGTTTTGCACTTGTTTTATTTCGTTGGAACATATTTTATAACGTGAGAAATATTGCACATATTACGATTAGTTGGAAAATGCTTCCCGTTTTTCATTTTTTGGTCGAGGTGTACATTGTTTGGAGGATTTGTGTAGAATGAAGATCACTTCGAAATTAAATACTCGTCCTACGTCTCCCCAAACAAACTGTCAGCGCCCCCATTTAACCAAAGCATACATTTCTACACATACCCTCAATGTGCGCTTCCTTTGCTCGCCGGCGGAATAGTGACATCCGACCGCAGTGGTGCTTTGGGTAGCTTAAACCGTCACCTAGACTGACACACTCCATGAATGATAACTGACTGATAAATCTATTTTATTTCAAATAATATATTTTATTATATTTACGTCAAGGGAGATATCCGTTTTGCCGAAACTCAGCTGGAGTCGCACAGTATAGAACCGAAGTGGATAACTTATTGTCGTGTCTACGATATTTCCAGTTTTTAAGTGCATCTTACAAAAACAGAGCAGAGAGCGATACCCCTCAAATTTCCGTTTCTTATCAGAACACATATAGAAGCAATTGTAACAATTCACACATGCTGGTAAATGTTTAGAGTCAGCTAAGAACGGCATCATCATATAAGACATTTTGTTATGATATTTTCGGCAGTGCACATAGCCACAATAGGTTATTCCATGCTTGGAAGAAAGGCAGCTCGAACGAACAAGACTCACCTAACTGTAATCTACCTGGTCCATGCAGGGATATTCGGTGTTAAAATAATGGAATCGGTCAGCTCCGAAATAAACGCTTATGGTATTTATGAATGAAACACTATGGGTTAGGACACACCCACAAGCCCGCTCTGGAAAGCACCATGTGATGTAGACGATGACGAACTAGCTGGTTACGTACAAGCGGGTAATGAGTGTCTCTTTTTTTCTCCAAGAAATCGTGAAAATTCAGAGATGAAAAAGCTTAAATTTATCTTCAACATTATGCACGATTTAGTGATGTTTTTTAAAGACATACCGCAAGCTTGGTCGTTCGCGTTGATGTTTTTAAGAAAAATAAATTTACAAAAATCATTTTGTGCCGAATTAAAAAGTATATTGTATCACTGACGACTGAGGCACATGAAAAAAAATCCAAAGCTTTCTTAAAGTATACAATAATCGTTTCAAAGGTCTTTGACCGGCACCTTGTCCAAGGTCCCTTAATACCCCTTTGATACAATTTTGCTAGTCATTTATCAACGCAGCGATTTTTAAAACCATTTTTAAATTTTTATTTATACTATATTTAATCCCAGAATTAAAAAATGTTGCTGGTTGTATTTGCTGAACAATTAATTGCTGAAACAAAACTAGAAAATCGGTAGCCTATATGATTTCTTTATTAAATTCTGTCGCGGGTAAACGACTACAAGACAATCGAGTTTATGACCTCTCCACCGTCATTGCACTCACCATGGGAAAGAAAACTCCGCCTGTGTATCCTCAAGTCGGAGGTTTGTGCAAAGGTTGCCTTTGTAGAATCATACTCATAAAAGCATATATGATACGGTAAAATAGGCATACATATATGTATATCTATGTCTGTTAGTCTTGCTGGTCCGGATGTGCCACGTATGGTATAGTTATATATAAAAGGTGTGATGCGCGTGGATGTTTCGATTTTCGATCTAGTTATGTGTAAAGTTAAAATTATCCTATGCCGTAACACATGCTAATAGGCATTCTTTATTTTGCACTCTGATTGCGCCACCTCTCGGTTAGATATGTAATTTGAAATAGTGAAGAATATTTAGCAAGTTGGTGATTTAGCAACAATTAATTCTTTAACTTCTGTGATGGATATTGCACATTAGTTCTATGAAAGAGAAGGCTCCCGCATTATTTTAGACGTAAAGTTTTAATGAATAGACTGTACGCCTGGATAAATCAATCCATTCATATTCCAATCTCTTATTCAGTACAGAGACCTGTCCCAGGCTACACAAGTCAC
The DNA here is from genome assembly GCA_026779605.1 of Mormyrus hasselquistii. Taxonomy (NCBI): domain Eukaryota; kingdom Metazoa; phylum Chordata; class Actinopteri; order Osteoglossiformes; family Mormyridae; genus Mormyrus; species Mormyrus hasselquistii. Next base: position 13,096,500 of record JAODKE010000047.1, on the reverse strand, counting down.
AAAACAGGAAAGAAATCCCAAACGAGGTGCCAGACCTTCTCAGTGTGGTCAATTTAGGGACACCAATGTCAGAGAACGCCTACAGTTGAATTGACTTCATTTCCCATGGTGCTTGGCGGAATTTGCGTCTGGGGGTGGATCCTGTCCTTGTCTCGCTTGCCCTTTTAGTGGCACACCGCTTGGTGGACTTGAATGGAGTTGTAGGTTGCCGGTTGAAAGTCTGTTTTAAAACATCTCTATAATACTTGTAAATTTAAGCAACATGTTTGCAGCTCGGTCTCTTGTTCGTCGCGCATTTCCAGTTTTGCGTCAAGCGCGGTGGTATGCCGACCCGCCGTCTGCAACGTCCCAGATGTCCTTCACGTTTGCCTCGCCGACCGAGGTAAAGAACCAGGGGATAACCGCTGGGACTATGGCCTACAAAAAAAATATATATGGCTGCTGGTTTATCTTACCTAATAATCTGTTTGAAGAGTTGCTAAATGTCATTGAGCATTTCATTATTAAAATATTAAAGGGATGTGGATAACTGAATCAAATGACATTGGTATTAGAATCTCTTAGCATGCTAGCTAGCGTGGTATGTTCTTTAACCTCAGTTTTTGTACAGTTAAGGAAATGTCCGTATTTAACATTTAATTGTAGATTAAACGTTTTATAACTGTTTGATACATCTGCCCGATTTATGTTGTCCGGATCGCTGGATCGACCGCGGTGCAAGTGCGAGATAGGCCTGCTAACTCTTAGCTGTTAGCCAAGTAGTTTCCTCTAGCCTTAAGCGAGATTGCCGTCTTTATTACCGTTGCAACTATTAATGTGATGTTTGTTGACATATTTCTCATCATCCCAAATGGATAGTTATTGACTGCAACCCCCAATTATTAATACATTAAAACGGGGCGACAAGAAAGGTTGACGTTATGTCACCATACAGTTGGCAGCTTTGTGTGTGTATACTTTGCCGAGGTGAAATAAGCTTTAGGTAGAACATTAGACAGATATTCAGATCCACACTCTCCAGATGTAGCGGCAGTGTTTCACTCACGCTAGGCGACATAAAGCGGTAGAAAGACGGCCAGTTGAATTCCCCCGCCTCGCAAATGATAGCTTACCGCTGATTTAGGGACCGTCAATTAATACTTGTATGCCACGGGATCCAGAGACTTCAAAATGGGTGCAGATTGTAGAACTACCTGAGGCACATCGCGCAAAGCGACCTTTACTTATTTTAACCCTTTATTGAATTTTACGTGTTTTAAAGGGGAAAAGTTCCCCCCCAATAGCTTCTAGCCTACGGGAGCCAGTGACGCCAAAATCGGTGCAAATTCTATTATCATCTGATCAGGGCATACAATTTTTATTAGTTTTTAGCCCTTTGTGTATTTTATGTGATTTTCTTTTTTGCGAAAGTTTTTTTTCAATAGCTCCTAGGCTGTGTGAGCCAGTGAGACTCACAGGACACAGCAGCCATCATCTGCGAGGCGGTGGAATTGAACTGGCCGTCTTTCGACCCCTTATGCCAGCTAACGTGAATGAAATACCGCCGCTAGGTCTGGAGAGTGTGGATCTGAATATCTGTCGAACATCCAACCTAAAACTGATTTAACTCAAGTTCTCGGTATTGATTAATCAGATGGTACATGTAGGTATCCGTGTGTCTGTACGGCGCTGACTGCTTACTGGTGCTTGTAGGTGTTCTATAAGGAGGCGAACGTGAAGCAGATCGACGTGCCCACGCTGACCGGCGCCTTTGGCATCCTCCCCGCACACGTCCCCACGCTGCAGGTCCTGCGGCCTGGTGTGGTCACGGTCTTCAATGAAGATGGTTCTTCTGCAAAGTATTTCGGTGAGAAGCCCTGTTTTAACGCATTTTGTGTTGTCTGGCCTCGTATTATTTTCTTACTTAAATTTGTTGTTTGGCAGCATGGTGGCGCTGTGGTTAGCACGGCTGCCTCTCACCTCTGGGACCAAGGGTTCGTGATTGTGTGTGGTGTTTGCATGTTCTCCCCGTGTCGTCGTGGGGTTTCCTCTGGGTGCACTGGTTCCCCCCCCCCAGTCCAAAAACATGCCGAGGTCAATTGGAGTTGTCAAATTCGCCATAGGTGTCAATGCTCTGGAATCCCACAATCCTGAATAAGACAAACGGATGAAGACAATTGATAGATGGAAATCTGATATTTCACATCCTACTATAGTAACCTGGTTCCATTGACACTTATGGAGCGCTGTTAGTTTAATGCTGTTATTTTAATGTTACTTTGTAGCCTTTCTTGTAAATGATGTGCATTGAATGTACTGTGCTGAGCTATGCACTGCTTTCATTTCTGTTTGGTTTTTGAGAAATCTGGCTCTTCATAGCCAGAACGCGCCATTTCTTGCATAAAATAAATGGGGCTGTTTCTGGTTGGATAAAGCAGTAATACAAATGATGCAATTGTTTTCCAAGTGTAACTTGTGTGGCAGTGATAGTGAATACAGTATTTCCTGTAGGTTTAATTAGAAATGGAGCAGTATTTAAGCACTGTGCTGTCCTGTTGTGGTCACACGATTTTCTTTAAAGTGTTGACTTAGTTTCTGTGATGCAGTGTGGCTTGTGAAAGAATTTCGTACAAGGCGCAGACGCAGTGAGGTATTTAAATGTTGATCATAGTCAGTGATGCCCTTTCTTAATCCTGCTTATCAACACTCTGTGCTGTCAGTAAAGGTGCTTCTGTTTCTCAGTGAGCAGCGGTTCTGTCACAGTCAATGCGGACTCGTCTGTGCAACTACTGGCCGAAGAAGCCGTAACCCTCGACAACCTGGACTTGGCGGTGAGTCCGGCTCTCTTTAGAGCAGGCTTCCCGAATTCCAGTCGTGAAGGGCCAGAATCCAACCCGGTTTGTGGATTTTCTGGTTCAAACACAATTAGTTAACCTTATAATTAGCTGATTAAGATGTTTGAGCAGGGAAATCTGCAAACTGGGTTGGATTCTGGGCCTTCAGGACTGGAATTTGGGAACCCTGCTTTAGAGCATGTGAGCATGATAGTCTTCGATTATGTTGATGTCATCATTCTGCATGAATGATGACATCATGGGAACCTTCGCCTCTATCTGTCCAGTCATAGACAAATGCCTTTTTATTTATGAAATAGGCTTCAAACCTTTGTTAAATCTGTCATATGGCAATTCTGCACCAAAGTGCCTTTGTCACATCCATAAAGCTGTTGCGTATTTCTAACTTGTACATTTTGTAGATTTGTCTGTATGCAACCTAAGAGGTTATTTGAGAAGAGATGCAAATTCACTAATTTTGACTTGTCCGTGCTCTGAGGCATTTTGTTTGCTAATGGTAGCGCGCTTGCAGTATTGGAATTAAAGGCCGCCGCTGCTTTTTCCAGACGGCCAAAGCAAACCTCGAGAAGGCCCAGGTTGACCTCGGGACGGCCACGGATGAAGCGTCCAGGGCGGAGGCACAAATCAGCATAGAGGCCAACGAGGCCATCGTCAAGGCCCTGGAGTAGGTGCTTCGCCGGTGAGTCATACTCGTACTGCGCTGCCCGTTGCCATATAATGGTCTGCTTACATGTTTTCTGTTTGTTTTTTTTTTTTTTATTTTATTTTTTGACTAGCCTTGCTTGATCCAAAAATCATTCCTGCCTGTTGCTGTATTATTGCATCGGCGCTCTTCTTAATATAAATAGATTCTTTATCTTCCCAAGAACAGTTGTTTCTCCAGTGAGATATAATCAGCTGAGTAAGAAATATATTGTGTACTGACCAGTGACGTATTTCTTAGGTACTCTGTTATACTGGCGTGAAGGAGTGACTGAAAACCGTCTGTCCCCATCCCTGCAGACTCGATCCTTTAAGCGCAAGACACCTGTGCTTTGTACAGCGGATGAAATTACCAATAAATTTATTTGGAATAACACCTCTGTTCCCTGTCTGTATTTTTCTTTTATATTCCTTGGATTAGATTGTGGGTTCGTTTCACTCCCTGCTCCACCAGTAACTGCTCCATCTAACAGAACTGAAGCCTGTTTCTGCCAGAAATTGTCATGGTTCAGTTTCTTTCCAGAAGGTGTCAGTAAAGTAGCTTTTTTCGTCTTGGTGTACTTCAGAAGGATTCCTTCCCTTCTCGTCATTTGTATAGCTAAGATTTGTTGTCTGTGCTTATAAGGAAAGAGTCCTGATTAAATAGTAACGCAGAAGCAGGACGTTTTCTGCTGCATTTTATTTTGCTGCTGTCGCAGGAATTTTGCGGTCGCTGAGTAGTTTGGGGGGTGGTTCTCGATCCTGTTCCCGGTGCCTCCCACTGCCACGGTGTTTTCAATCCAACCCACGCTGCTTGCACCCTGTCGCATTCGTTATTAGCCTGTTAAGGACCTTATAAGCCTGATTAAGGTAGGATTGAGATGAAACTATTACATCACATATAAGAAAAGGGACCGTCTGTTTTTTTTGCAGGACACTTTCCGGCAGACCCCCCGTGGCCTCAGCTGACATTTTCTTCAGGGTGAAATGAGTGACTTGAGCTGACAATGGCTGTTGAGTTGCGTTTCCGTTTGGCCTGCTGCTCTTTACATGGACAAAACTTGAATGTCCAGACCCCCGTCGTCTCTTGGGGGCGGGCGTGTTGTCACAGCTCCATAGCCATTGTTCTGTTTGTGGTCTGTGTGATTGATTCGGGAAATACACTCATTGCACCGGGAAAAAACATTACTACAGTTTGTGGTGGATTAAGCTGGATCTTTCTTTGTTTTTTATTTTTTTTTTAAGATTCCAGTAAATGGGCAGTTCATTCTTTGGGTTGGGATGGGTTTTTTTCCGCTGTCAGATAAAGGAGTGTTTTTAAAGGCATCTCCCTCCAAGGAACGATCTCCAAAGAAACTTGGCGACAAGGTGCTGATGTTGGACACGGGAATGTAAGCGTGGGAGCGGCGGTGTCCTTCAGCACAGCGATTCCCAGCCCAGTCCCTTGGGACCCCCGGACGGTCCAGGATTTTTGCATCCTCCCAACTCTTGTGGGCGGGGCTTAAATGTAGCGGGTGCCTGGTGCCTTATGTCCAATCGTCTTTTTCGTAATGTCCGCTAATTTGCGCTAAGAATCTTTTTTTTTTTTTTTTTTTTCCTTCGATCTATTAATAGCTCTAACCCGACATTTTCTCAAATGGATGACATCCTGCACAAAGCTTTAATTTCTGTCCCATGTTTTTGTATTTTGACTTGTTCTGATGGCTGTAAGAAAAAATGATTGACTCAGAGAGAGAACCAATCAGATTTTAGAGGAGGTGGGACCAGGCAATCAGATCCCCCTGACTCTGTACCTGATAGGGCTGCCCCTCCTCTTTAATTCTGATTTAACCCCTGTGTGTGGCTCACTGGGCTAAGCCTGTGTGCCTGTAATCAGAAGGTTGCTGGCTCAAACCCAGCCTCAGCATGCCTGTGGGTCTTTGCACTGGGCTCTGTAGTGGGTGATTGGACCTGCCTGACAAGCACTGTGCTGTGATTCCCCTCATGATAGAGGGCTTGTATTCATGTTAAACTGTATGTCGCTGAAGGGATTAGGGCACTGTGATCTATGATTGGTTGCCAGTTCAAACTCCATGTCTAGCAGAACATTGCCTTTATGCAGGATGCTTAATCAGCCTCAGGGGTGCTGGGTACTGGCTGTCACTGGGATATAGCTCTCACCTGTCTGTGGGTCTCATGGAGCACCGGGTGGTATAGCTGAAATAGCAGTTTCCCAGTTGGGATCAATAAAGTAATGTGTATGGAACATCAGAAGGTTCTAGGTTCAACTCCTAGTTGGTTTAAGCACTTTTCTTGGGGACAGTGAGTTAGGACTCTGGACCCATGTTCCGAAGGTTCAAATCCCAGGACCAGTGCACTGATGTCGCTGTTGGGCCCCTGAACAAGACCCTTAACTGCCAGATCCAGGGGTGCTGCACACTGGCTGTCCCTGGTCTGTGACCCCCCCCCCCCCCCCCAAGCTTGCTCTCACCTGTATCTATGCTTTATGGAGTGGGTTAAAAGAGCATTTCCCAATGGAGATTAATAAAGTATCTGTATTCAAGGGGGAAAAAAAAAAACACGATTAAATCTTAAGTTTGAATTCCAATCTGGGTTCACCATGGGCAACTGTTTCTGGAATGTTCTGTTGACCTGGAGAATTTGAGAGTGGATGTGTGGGTTCTCTATTTGTTTTTGGTGCTGTTTTATCACAGAGGAAGTATTTGGGGAACTTGGGCACATTCTGGCTTCATAAACTGTAATCTGTGAATGAGGCTGCAGTTGCTCACAGATTGGAGACTGAATATGTGGATGCGGATGTATATGGTCATCTGGATCTTGGTCCTGGTTCGGGGAGCAGGTTTTGTGAGCGGACCTGCCGCTTCGCCTTAACACCAATAATGGGTCACTGAACGCCTTTTTTGGTCATCAACAATACGGTGATCATGTTAACAAACATTTATAGCTGGGCACTTGAACGATATCTACGACGCTTGTTTAGATATGGGTGGGTGGTCCCTGCATCAGAAGATGACACACAACCCTCACGGACTTTAGTCAAGCCTGAAACACCCACCTTCAGGCAGTTAATTAGCTTTAAGCCTGACACAGATACAATGAATGGCTTTCAGGTGGTGACCCACATGTGTGTCTTTGTACCTGTCTATGATATCTGTGATCTGTGATGCTGGCTGCTGTCTTGTGTTTGTTTCCCGTCGCCCTGAGAACAGACGTCGGCCTTATATGATCTGCCGTTCTGTTGTTTATGGTTACCTGAGGCCACATGCCCTCCAGGAACCCAGGGAGTCACTAACATCTGCGCGGTACGAGTCGCACATTTGTGAAGACCTGCACAAACAGGAATTTACATTTTATCTTAGCATTAAGTGATTGTATCGCAAACAGTGTGATATAACCGGGTATGTGAGATTTGTGTGAATCGCACATGGAATTCCAGCCTTCTGGAAACAGGTGCCGGAGTCGTAGTGTTGACTGGTTGCCCCTCCCGTAGTGCTAACAATATTTATGACAGTCACCAAAGCAACCAGCAGAGAATACAGCTTTATTACTTTATTCTTTTACATGAACAGCCATCCATATCTTTTCACACGGCTTCACAGATGAGCGGCTCATCCTGCTTATACGGCTGGAAGATACATATACAAACATGCATGTATGTTGACAAATACGCCAAGAATTTTAAGTCGGCTCCTTAGGTAAATTTTATTTGCTTCGTGTTACTAAGTATAGTAATACAATGAATGTATTTTAATAGATTGTTATGTCAAGGCCATTGAGAAGCTGGATTAGGTGTTGTGTAATCAAACGACAGAAGTATGCTTACAGGTCTATAGGAAAGACCGGCTGCTGAATTGTGTAATACTGTTCCCGAATTGGCTGCTTTGTTTTTATTTATTTTTTCTTTTAATTAAAACCTAGGCGTTGTTAAGCTCACTTGTATGGCCTTCAGTTTAGTCGAGAAGCACATACGTCTTCAATCAGCAGCATCATCGTTTCTCCCGGTCGAGATGATGCTGAGCTGGACCAGGACCTGAGGACACAGCTTGCTGTGGGGGATTCCCAGATGGCAGCTGAGAGAGAGAATTCCTGGACCATGTTCTTGTGGCGGTTACCCACAGCTAATGACCACCGCTGAGGAAAAGGACATAGACTGACTGGTGAGACAGGGGGCTCATCAGATCATTTTAGCTTTTTTTTTTTTAGATTCCCATCCTTGCTACTTCACATTTGGCATCAAGTCCCTCGACTGTGTACTGGAGGCCCCGGTCCGATGACGGCAAGATTACGCTTCTGCTCTCAAATCCTCAGTACTGGACGTCCTTCCGGCCGTGACCGCATCGTGACATCCGTGACATGACGCCATGATGTCATTACAGGGGTGGAGATTAGATGCACCCTTTCTAGAGGCCGACACCCAATGCAAACAACTTTTAGTCTGTGCGACGATTGCAGGCACACCTCTTACTACATACAGGAAGTGAATAGCATAGAGTCCTGACCCAGGTGCCCCAAATTCCAGTAGTGTCTCCTACAGTATGAGCTGGGCCATACAGTCATATGCCTTCTCATCTCGTCGTATGTCAACATCGTACATGTAGATTGCATCAGTATGTTCCTGTAAAACTTTACTTCACTGAAGTGTATGAGAAGATCAAGTTGCTTCAATTTCCTGTGGCCAGACCAGGATATGGATTATTCCTCCTGAACCCTCGATCTGGGCTGAGTCTTCCCCTCAGTCTCTGGGGACAGACTTGATCAGGGAAGCTGAGAAGTTGGTCCGTTGCAGTTGTAACATCTATTGATCGCTCCCTTTTAAAAATAGTGGCCACTGGCCCTGTTTATAAATCCAGAGGTACTTTATCTACCGTCCATGCAACGCTGAAGATGTGCCTTGATCGCTCACCCCAACACACAGTGCTTCCCTGGATGGACAGAGGCACCTGCCGCCAATAGGAGGTAACAAGTACATTCACATTCTGCACCTCAAAGACACATACAGACCTCCCTCCTGTCCACCAGAAGAACCTCCAGCTGCACATCCCACAGCCTTGCACCAACATCTACTCCCGCACCCATCTGAGGTCTTGGACCACTGAGAAACTCCACGTGGGTGAGACTCTGCCCTCCATCAAGAGGCCAACTTGATTTGAATGGTACCTTTCGAGATCCCACGTATCCCAAGCATCTTCCCTATCAGAGAGGTAGCGTTCCCAAAGCCAGTGTCCATCAGCAAGGTGTGATCCATCATACTTGCCGTCCATACTGGTGATCCCTCAAAATGGCTCCATTTACTCATTTGGGGGTGAGCCTGGCTGGATCATGAGGGTAGCCCCCTGGATACCGGGCACTCGCCAGTAAACCAGCCTGGATCTGGCTCCAGGGGTGTGTCCCTGTGACCTCATTCTGGGCAGGGCACTCTTGTTTTGTTTGCTGCATTTCTTTACAGTCTTTTTTGGATGAATTCATCTATGGAGACGCTAACAGGAGCTCAAACCTCAGAACATACAGCCCAGTGGAAGCATACAGACACCGTCACCATGATGAAGTCACAATCGTGCTTCCAGTCCAGTCCAGTCCAGTGGGCTTTATTGTCATACAGTGACACAAAATAATGTTCCCCCAGAACCACGGTGTGACATACAGACAGCAAGTAACAAAGGGGGTGGGGCATTTCACAATGCTTAAAGTGTGAAACACAGGAATCAGTGGGGCTGGACACAAGAGTTTACATACACAGTGCGTTGTGCATATAAATGATAACTATAAAAACAGGGACGCCCCAATCCTTTCAGTATTGATATGTGCCAATTCCAAGTCCTAATCTGATTATATATATATACACACACACACACACACTTTCAGTATGCATTCTTCCTCTGAGTAAGCCTCAAACTGTCTTACTGCTCCGCAGCTACCTTATCAATAAACACTGCAGCGTAGGTCTATGAGAATGACTCCTGGTCTTAGAGGAATGACTTATGAGGAGAGGTTAGCTGAGCTGAATCTGTTCAGCCTTGAGCAAAGGAGACTAAGGGGGGACATGATCCAGGTA
>JAODKE010000047.1:13058910-13074157 GCA_026779605.1 Mormyrus hasselquistii | reverse complement strand
TTTTTGAGCAGGCTGATGTACTGCTGCACTTTCTAAGCAAACGGATAAATTGGACCTCATTAATCACCAATCACCCGGGAACCCAGAAGCCCGGCTGAAACGTTCCAGAAGTCCATATCGGAGTTCCTCTGAAATGCCCGAGACTGATTTTCGCGCAGATACTTCTGCCTCCGTGTCGTATCATTTTTTTTCATAGTAGAAAGACATAAATCAGCAGTGTGGCTGCCAGACTACCTGCCGCGTTACTGTCAGCTGAAGAATCAGGCCCCGCAGTCCGGCCCACGCATAGCCGTCTGGGGCAGTGCCTGTGCACGCGGCGCGCCGCTGTCTCCGACCGGAGCGTCGCAGCGGGATCGAGGCGCTTATGAAAGGGGAGAGTGCTGAAGGAGGGGGTGGAAAGTTTTAGGTGCCGCTTACAGTTCTGATGGATGTGGGCGTCTGCCTGCTAAAACAACTGTGATAGCGCAGATTTCTATATATGAGGAGGGGCGTTAATAACGGGCCAGAAGTTTCCTCTTCCCGTTTCTTGAAAGAGAATTGGTGAGTTGGTGTCTGTCCTTTTGATTGACAGTGGGTGATTTGCACGGTGGGTGTCGAGCGTTTGGATATACGACGTGACTCGGTGGTGATGAGGACGTCCGTCAGGAAAAGTGGATTTGGGGGCGGGGGAGGGCTGTTTTTTTGGCCTGGTGCAGATTTTTGGGTGGTGGTTGTGATTTGGAGTTTCTCACCGTCCCCATCAGCTGCAATGTTCCGTCTGTGGGAACCGAACTCGGATAGCATCCCCGGGGGTGGGGTGGGGCGGGGCTACTCTCATTTGTCACACTCTTCATCACAACCCCGTTTCCCAGCATGCCCCTGATTTCGGGAAGGTGGCGCCCATCTGCTGCCTCACAGGAAGTCGCTCGGTGAATAACCAAGTGTGTCTGTACAATCAGTTTATTTATTCGGCAGACCCTGTTATCCAAATCGGCATACGATTGAGGAAGCAGGGTCTGATTTAATCGGGGGTTAAAGGCCTTGCTCAGGGGCCCAATGGTAAGACGCCTCTGCCGACTAGGGGATTTGAACCGATGACCTTCGAATCACAGGCACAGAAGGAATGAGTCCCAGATAAACTCTGCTGGACTAGCTGTCACTTAAGAACAGAATGTGTATGATGCTTTGGATAAGCGAAGTTAAACGTGATGGATTTTACCGCAGCTTCTGAGTCATGAGGTCTTTATCTTAATTATGCGTCTTTAATGTCCAAGGGTGAGTTGGGTCTGCTTTCTGATGGACCCCCCCTCCCCCTTAAAGGGTAACCTCTGAGTCAGGATGGCTTCTGAAGGCACTTTCGTTCAGTGTCACTTGGGTCAGGTCTCTCCCCTCGCCCTTGTCACCTCCGCGGGGGGGAGGAGGAGAAGAGCTCTCTGCGGGGTGGGGGCTCAGGGTGGGGATGTGACCTTTGTGCTCGTAGTTTCTTTGTGGGACGGATCTGTCACCGCACCTGCAGCCTGGGATGGGGGGAGGTGAGTGTGTGTGTGTGGCCACGATGGATCCCACAGCCGCACCATCGCTGGCATGTGGTTTGGATCCGCTGTCGCCCTTTTGCCGTTTTTCTCTCTATGGGATAGTTTCACTTTCACATCTCTGCTGCCCCTGAACAGGGGACAGTCCACAAAGAAGCTGACAAAGGAAGCCCCCTCCCCGTTGACTGTAATTGTTCTGTGTTGACTGGGAAGCCTTTGGGATGTGATGAGTTTTTTGACATGAGCGTTAATGTTCCTGCATGACTTGGTACCTGCAATTAACGGAGACCCTCCTCTTCCTGCCTGCAGGTCAGCGACTTCCTGTCGGGCCGGTCGCCGCTGACTTTGGCGCTGCGTGTGGGCGACCACATGATGTTCGTCCAGCTGCAGCTGGCGGCGCAGCAGTCTGGGGGGCAGCAGAGCACGCCGCAGCCGCAGGCGACGCATCCTCCGCAGCTGCATCCCCGGAGCGGTGCCGGGGCGCCAGGGGGTCTCGGGGCAAGCGCGGGCACTTTCAAGATCCCACACCGTTCCCATTCCGCAGCCCCCCCCGCGGCTCTTTCAAACCCCACATCCCCCACTGCCCCGTTTGGCCCCGCCCAGAATGCCAGTCTCCTCCCAGGAAGTCCCCTACACTCGCATCTGCACTCTGCTTCCCAGAGACCCGCCCCCGCCGTGGCCTGCCCAGAGGTAACTAAGTGTTTTACGTATCTTTTGCTCCTTTGGGGATGTTTATGGTGAGGGTTTCCTGGGTCTTCGTTCTCTCTCCCGGCCTGGATTTACCTGCTGCGTCTTCAGGTGAATGCAGAGCCGTCGCCGATTCTTTGTGTCTGTCCATCCCCCCCAGGCCGCCAACGCCTCCAGATGCCCCCCCCAAAGTGCCGCGGCTGCCCCTCGCCTCCGCAAGCCTGGGGCCGTCATCGAGAGCTTCGTCAGCCACGCCCCTGGGGTTTTCTCGGGGACCTTCTCAGGTGTGTGTTACTCAGCTTTGACCTCCTGCCCTTGGCTTTGCTTCATCAGCAGATGCGTGTGGCCAGACGTGGGCCATCAGTCTGAATGATATGTTACCGCTCCAAGTCCGAAACTGGGACCACCTCGTTCCGAGGTCGTAGCCGGTTTGATAAGAGTCACTTCCTGCTGTCTACACATGCACTGACTCCGCCCCCTGTCCCGCCCCCTTCAGGCACGCTGCATCCAAACTGCCAGGACAGCAGCGGGCACCCCCGTCGCGACATCAGCACCGTCCTGCAGATCCTCAATGACCTCCTGAGCGCCACCCGGCACTACCAGGGCACACCCCCTTCACTGGCCCATCTGCACTGCCAGGCCGGCTCGACCCCTCCCCCGTCACCGACCACGCTGCCACCCTCCCCCACTCTGGCCGCACCCGTGGGCCTCGCTACCTCACTGCCTCCCGCCAGCACGGCCCCTCTCTACCCGCTGGTCAAGTGCCAAAGTCAGATCCGCGTGTGCAACCCTGCCGGTGAGTGACCGTACCCAACCTGTCCCCGCGTGTGCCTTCATTCTCCCTGCTGTGTTTTTTTTTTTTTTACCCGCAATGCATCCGGAAAGCGTGTTCGGAGGGTCTAAATTGCATTGCCCTCGTCGCCTAGGCAACCTCTGGCTGCAGTTGGACTCGCAGGAAAGTGGGAGGCCTGCACGTTGTTGCGTCTCCAGTGGGAACAGTGCAGCAGTGCTGAGTCCCCATTCATAAAACTGCAGTTTCTGTCCAGTGACTGGCAGCCCGTCAGCGGGGTGAGGGGGGGTACTGGGGGGCAAACCAAACCACAGAGGGAACTGGGTTTTTTCTCCTTCCACTTTTTTGCCACAAAAGCTGAGAGCTGTGAGTCACTAAGAGCTGGACTGGCCGTTTCCCTGCTCACTCCCCTCATCTCCCCCAACCCCAGGAAAAATTCTTTAAAACCTCCTCATTAATCACAAGTCACGCCCGCTCTGAAACTCGTCGACGCGGGCACGCGGGCCAGACGGAAAGTTCCGGACGCTTTCAGATGAGGAGTTAGAGTCTCTGACACGCATGGGTGATTTATGAGCAGTGAGTCACGTCCCGTGTGTTATCGCGCCAGCTCCCAAGGTGAGCCAGTCTACTCGATGTGATAAACCGGCCTCTGCAGAGGAGGTAACCTCCCCACTGCCCGGGGGTGAAATTCCTCACAGCCCCCCTTCCACTGCACAGTCTCTGTTTGCAGGGGCGGGGCTGAAAGCTGATTGGCTCCTGGAGTGCTCCCTCTCCTGTCACTCATCTATTCAAATCATATCATTGGCTAATTAGACTGCCTGTGTGAATTATTTCCCTCTAATGCACCCCACCTTAAAAATCCCTGGAATCGCCCGTGTGTGTGTGTGTGTGTGTGTGTGTGTGTGTGTGTGGCAGACGTTTTCTGTGATGAGCCTGTGTTCTCTTCAAGAGACAGACAGCCGGCGAACATGCCTCTTAAATTGATGGTTGATTCCCGTTAGAAGTCGGACGGTTTGGGAGGGAGCTGAACATCAGCAGGCCGGTGTGAGCAGAGTCGGGGCAGACAGAGTGTAGGAGCTCCCGGTGGCGTCCTGGAACATCTGGAGAGCTCCCTAGAGTTTCCCTGTTTCCGGGGCAGATGGGGCAGGAAAAGGGTTAAAGGAAAAAAAAACAAACAAATAGAAACAGAAACAAGTAAAGCCAAAAATGGAGCAAATTCTCAACCCCGGGGTTTTACTGCACTGATATACAGGATTGCTAGGAATGAGGAACTGGGATAAATCAGGATGAGTGCACCCCCCCCGCCCCAGAGGGGCTTGAGTCTTGTCGACGTGTCGCCGCTTAAAAATGTATTTCATGCAGTGATGCTAGCGTGGCTGAATGACATATGGTACAGACTTTGCCCCAGCCTACTGAAAGGATTTCAGGCTTTAGTGTCGGGGTGGGGGGCAGGGCGGGTGACGTCCCCCCCACCCCCCAGGCTCCTGCTGCAGTGGGTCTGGAGACGCACGTGGTCATGTGGGGTGACACGCCCACCACGATTATGTCCCAGATGTTTGCTGACCATTCTCAAGGAAGGTGGCTTGTCCCTCACGCCTCTTGATTTTACATATACAGTGATTGGGGGGGGGGAGGGAGATCTGAAAATGGGCTAAACTCTGTGCTGGCCTTGATCAGGAGTCTCTCACATGGACTGTGAGGATAACATTTCCTTAATCTTTTCTTTGCTTTATAACAGTTGCCTCAACCATGCTGCAGAATTTTACTTCTGAAACATGATTTGTGCAGATCCCAGACTTGGGGAGGGTTGAGGAAGGTGTTTCTGGGGACAGCTGCTGACTGTCACTTCTCACCTCACAGCAGTCTGACTGAACTGTTATTTTTGGCTTCGCCGCTTGAGTCCCTGCTTCAGGTTTTAATCACCAAGCTGTTAATTAGGAGGCTTTTTTGCTGCGTTCGGGGTGCAAAAGTGCTGTGTGGAGAAGCCATATGGAATCGCAGGAAATTTTTGTGTCCGTTGAGATTTAGAAGTAAGGACCTTTTTTTGAAGAGCTTGAATTTATATCCCTGTAGCATCTCACTGACCCGCCCCGCCCCTCCTGTGCGCTCCCTACAGGTGACCGCTTGAGGCAGACGGAGAACCGGACCATGCGCTGCAAGGTGGAGCGCCTGCAGCTGCTGATGCAGCAGCGGCGGCTCCGGCGGAAGGCTCGACGGGACTCGCGCTCGCCGTACGCGTGGGCGCCCCCTGCGGGCGGCCGCAAGGCGGGCCGCAGCAACAGCAACAGCAGCAGCGCGTCCAGCGACGCCTCCTTGGACCTGGACTTTGACGACGCCGTTTGGAAGCCGGACGTGAAGGCTGACCTGAGCTCAGAGTTCGTGGTGGCGTAACGGGGGAGGGGGGAGATTCAGAGGAGGTCACATGGTCAAGTCGGTGGGATGGAGCCTACGGACCTCTTTCCTGGGGGGCTTGATGCCACCCCCCAGCATCACCGCGCTGGTGCGCTGTTCTTGTTTCGAGCACAAGGAGCTGGAATTTGGACATCATAGGACTACAGAAGTAAGCATGAAAACAGCAGCAAATACAGGACTGTACTGCCTTTAAGAAATAGAATACACCTGACTTCAGTGTTGCTATTTAGTTATATTTTTTAATTTCCGGAGGTGCATGCTGGATGGAGGTCCGCGTCTGACTGCAGCGGGACTATCTGTGTTCTGGACAGTTTTTCCGCATTAAGGGGCGTGTGTCCCAATACAGGAAGGAAGGCACACTCTGACACGCTCCGGTCTCTCGTGATGGACTCCTCGTATCCGCCAATCAGAATTGAGTATTTGATTAATACATTCTTTTTCCCTCCCACTTTTTTTTCCAACAGACATGTAGCATTCACAAAGCATTCAGGTTTTCAAACGGTTTTTGCACATTTTTATGTTTTTTTTTTTTTTTTTTTTTTTTTTTTTTTTTGGACAGTTGGACTTCCTGCAGTGATGTAAGAAACATGGAAGATATTAAATTATCAAAAGTTCTCTGTTATCGCAAGTCAGTCTGTCAAAGGCAGCCTGTCTTATTCAAGTGATGCTCAGAGAAAACACACAGTCATGATGAGACGTACAAGTGCTTTAGGAGGCTATAGAATGTTAAATTTAAAATAAGAATCTATTTTTTGGTTTTTTTTTTTTCCTATGTGCTGTTTGAATAAAAACAGTAAATCAATACAGCTTGATTGGTTCAAGCCGTTAATTCAGTAAATAGTCACGGTTTGTCATACGGTCATTTAGTCATTCTTGATTTTAAAAACCTCAAATGTGTGTAAGAATAGGTACCATTTACAAGTACGGAAGAGAAATATATTTACCTATCAGTGTATCGTCTTGTTGCCTTTAATCCATTTTTATGTGTGTGTGAGAGGGTTTGTTTGAATTCTTGTATGTGGATTTCTGGGTGTGGCCAATGGCTGTGAGCGTCTGCTTAGCAAGCAGAACCCTTGGGCTGTACTTGGGTACGCACTGGGTAATTCTTACAGGCATGACCGTAGTATAGAGGTGGGTATGTTTAGCATGTAGGAATGTCCGTTTCATGCTGGGAAAACGGTGACAGTATTTGCAAACCGTCTCGGCCTGGAGCATCTTTTTATTTGCTGCGAAGGGTTGTGTTCATCAGCTGGGCCGACCAGACGCTTAAACAGGCGACTCCTCTCTATGCCCCTCTGGAGTGAGTGGCTTTCGCCCTGACCCACCAATCAGTTTCAAGCTATTTTCAAAAACCATCGTTTTCCACTGTCCCTCGCTCTAAATTGATTAAATGTGTAAGGATTTGAGCTGAAATAAGCTTGGCTCATTTTTTATCAATCAGTGCCTCAAAGCTGAGTATTGCTTGCATATCAGTTTGGACGTCTGAAGGTCATTTGCTGCTAACTGATGGTGTTGTGGAGAAAAACACCCGGTGTAAACTGGAGTACATACACACAATTCTCTGGAATATTTTTATCCCCCCCCTCCCCGATGCTTAAGCGTGATTGACTGGGTCTGCAGATCCCTGCGACACAAGCGACCTACAGGCCGCTGCAAATCTCAAGGCACACAGACATTTGTATCATTCTACATTTTACCCCCTAAATCTTGCTGTTTTTTTTTTTTTTTAATAATTCCTTTTTATCAGCAGTCTGAGTTCAGTTCTGGAAGATGACCTCATTTAAGTGCCCTTATCTTTGATGGGAGATCAAAGGATTTTCATATTTGCAGCGTTTTGGCAGTTCTGGGGTTAAGCATTCCAAGCCCTCCGCACCGTTAAACTTTGCCCTTGACTGAGTGGAATTCAGTCCTTTCTGGTACTACTGTTTATCACTTGTACAAACCCAAATATGGACAAATTACTTGGAGCTGGAGGTTGTAATGACATAAGAAGCCTTGTTCTATACAATAATGCCGATCCCTTGGCCTGGTTTGTGAGAATGATTTCTGTTTAGTTCATTTTATGTCCTTCCTCCTCTCTTTCCTCATTTTCCTGTGTTGCCATCCTGTCCCCATCTTTGTATAAAAAAAAAAACCAGTAAGGAATTACCCTCCACCTGTCTTACAGTACTGTGGTTGCAGTTACAGGGCCGTGTGTCAACTGTCAACTGTCCAGCAGCATTCACTGTCTCCCAGAGTCAATGTATCTCCAGTAAATTTGGGCTCCAGTGACCCTGATAGTTTTAAACGTGACATTTTGCTGATGTCAAAATATTCTCTCTGTACATGCCTGACGTATTCGACAGATGAAGAGACCCAGAGTTTATAAAATGATGATTTTACAGGGGTTTATGGTTTTATGTTTCAATTCAATTCAATTTAATTGCGCCTTCATATTTGTAACCAGCCAGATGAATTGAGACACGATGATTTACTATGTTCTAGCGATAGGCCAGTGTAGCACGTGTGACTGTATTAATTTATGAAACCAAAATGGTAACTGTGAATTTAGGTATTTTAGTGCATTTAAAAGTGGGAGGGTACAACTTAGTTATGGATAAAGTGTCTTTTTTTTTTTTTGTGGAAAAATGGAAATCATTTTCCAAAAAACTTTTTTTCTTAAGCAATACATTTCAGTGTGACTTGTAATAGAACTTTTTCTTATTTAGGTAATAAATTGAAAAACAAGCGTAAACGGTATTTTTAACTTGTCTGTCTGTCTTTGGTGTTTCTGCATGTGAGAGATTCGTTGTGTTCTAACGAATTTTCACTGTTCTCGTCTAAATGAATTGCCTGTGCAGTTTTTTTTTTTCTTTTGTTTTTTTTTTTTTTTTTTTTTTTTTTTTTTTTTTTTTTTTTTTTTTTAGTCCAGTTTCATTTTAAGTGTTTTTATTTCCAGTAGACCCAGTGTTTACCAATGCTTACATGACTAGTCTGCTTCAGATTCCTGGCTGAACCTTAAACCAGTCTGTTGGCCGGCTTGCGGGCCGTCGAACAGAACGGTCCCATTTTAGCGTGGTCGCGATTGTGGCCTGTGCGTGTACGCGAAGTACATCTGTGTGCAGGAGTTTTGCAGGGTAAAAGCTCTCCCTGCCCTGCATCCGGTGACCGTATACAGTGAGCTTCCAGGAACATCGGTCGCGTGATCTCTCCTGCGCCGGTGGCCGTCGCAGCGATCGTCGTGCATATGGTGGCGTCTGTCTCGGGGAAAGATTATCGTGGGGGGGTGTGAATCTGCAGTGGTGGGCCTTCGTTTTAAGCGGCGGCTCACGGTGGCACCTTTGAAAGAACGAGACGTGCCAGCAGCCACGTCTTTAAGCAGAAGCTGATGTCACCAGGATGCTCCCACGACCTGTCATGTGACTGCAGCCACTACATAGCGGGTGCTGATTTAAGGAACAGTCGCATTTGGTCTGAGAAACGGTACCTGCAGCTGTCCAGTTTCTTTATTTACTAATTTTTAACCTATTTGAATCAGTTATGGACTCAAATGTACAACCGTGGTGTCTATAGTCATTTGGATATAATGAACGATCTCTTAATGAAAATGCTCTTATTTCAACAGAATATAACAGATAGGCATCACAGATACTGAATGTTCTAGTCTGGTTCTGTAGTGAAACGGGTAGTGGTTCAGGGCTTAGCGTCGCGATGCAGATACTACTTGTTCCATGCTCTGGAAAAATGTGTCCGTAACAAAGCTTATTATTACTGCCACCCTCAGGTGGGCGTCGTCCTAATGATCTCTTCTGCGGGTCGTGTGACTGAGCGTCAGGCTACTCTCCAGTGCTTGTGTCTGCCGCATGCAAACGACCATAAGTAGGAAGGGTTTGTGGGTGTATGGGTCCAACCTTTGCAGGCGTTTTTACAAGCAGAATGCAAAGGGTGGGATTTCATACCCTGGAGATAAGTTGATAAGGTGGAAGGGAGGGGCAGGGTGCTCGAAAAAGGCTGAGATAACAAGGCCTGCCATTAAGGTCTCGAGGCCTGCATTAAACACATTTTTTGTTTTCTGATTTTGTACTATTTTTGATTTTGTCTATTTGACACGGCCGATTAAAGTCATCAAGTGACAAGAACAAAGTGCGTGGACTTAAAAAAATAAACAAAAAAACCTGAATGAAACACAGGAAGTCCTTCTTTGACAGGAAGTGGGGACAGTTGCTGTGGTGACGAGCTAAAACAATTCACCACCCCCAGCCCAGCTTCATCAGAATTATAAACAGCCCCTGGGAAACTGGCAGCCGAGGTTGATACCGAGTTACTTGGATAGCATCACGCCTGGCCTTCTCTCTGCCACGCACGTCAGGAGCAGGTCATTTGAGTAAGCGAGGCATTTCAGAAGAATGTCAACAGCGGCGAGGCAAACGGCGACCGCCCCGGGCAGGGCTGCCCGGTGACGTAAATGCAAATCACACGTTTCCTGTTTGAAGTAGGGGAGGAAATCTCTCTGAGAAATGTGTGGTGGGAGTTGGGGGGGGGGGGGCATATGGCTGGAGAACAACATTGTGTCCATTTCAGCAAAGGTTATGCAAGAATGTGCCTTCCGTAATGTCGATCTCGGTGGATCAGTAATGACGGAAGGGCGCACATCTGTGCCGTTGGGAAAACCTCGCGCTTCCCCTTTTGGTGGTGTCACCTCTCTGTACGTAAAGACGCAACTTCCTTTGAAGGTAGTACCTGAGCTGTGAATCAAAGGCCAAACAGGAGAGACGGTAGGTGTACATGAATGCGGGCGGCAGGAAAGTTGGAGGTAAGGCGATTGTTATCGCTGACATGAAATGGGTCTTCGGGTTCCTCTAAAGTGGAAGTCTGACGTGTTGCGTTTTGTAGACCGAATGACGGCGCGGCTGAAGAAATGGAGCCGGTTGGCTTGGTTTCGTTATTGGTGTGACCCCAGTGCCGTCAGAAACCCGCTGACGCATATCTGTCCATTTACAGTGCCGTTCTGCATCGCAGCCTTCTTCCCGGCCGGTAATGAGCAGGATTGCAAGCAGGTATTTATGCTGCGAAGACAGCAGCGTGTCCAAACGGCCTCCGAAAAAAACTGCTTCAATTGGGATCAAAGACAAACAGGAGGTCCATGCACATAGCAAATAGGAACCGTTACCGAGTATCAGTCCACCAACCGGATGGAGGTACCCGGACGGCCTGACACATGTTTCCCCATAGCCATGTTTACACCATGGGCTTTAAGCTCTCCGTCAAGGACTATGATGCCAGCTCACCCCTTCGGTGACCTTTGACCTACAATCCTGCCGCTGACACAAGGCCATTAAGGCAAGCTTAACTGCACCCCTTTCCGCTGATCAGCCTAATTGGCTCTTATTTGCTTCGGCTCAGCTTCTGCTCTATCCCCTGGCCCCGCAGGTCCGTGCTTGTTCTCTTCCACTGGGTGGGGGAGGGGGGTCCAAAGCCATTGCAGTAACATCAAAAACAAAAACCACAGAAGCGAAACCTAAATGACGGGCTCAGCGGCCTCACTCTGGCTTACAGTCGCTTTATTCTCCTTCAGAGAGGCGGGACTCCATAAATAACAGCTTAATTACAGACAGTAAAAAGGCAAGTCGTTGGCTCCATTACCATCTACCACCTTGGGTGCCAATAACACATCCATTTGCGGCGGGGGGATTAACTTGCTTTAGGAAGAATTCCTGCCCCCGTCGTTATACATTAGACTGTAATAGATTAGCTGCACAGACAGTAGATCCTCGCTGGTAGATTTTGAGCCAGCGGCTTGGAGCATCTGCCAAAGCTGAGAAGTGACGTTCCCTGAGGGCTGAAGCCTTGCTCCCTGAGGGCTGAAGCCTTGCGCTCCGCCCTCGTGTCCAGGAGACGGGCTAATTACGGAGGGTGCGGCGTGGACTTGTGCAGTTTTTCTTGAACGGCCTCTGAGTTCCTTTTAAGTTCGGCCCACCCCCATCACCCACGGTTGATCTTCATCCGGCAATCTCTGCTCACTAATGAGCGCCCGACCTTTTATCCCTTCCTGTTCATGCAGCAGGGGCAGGTATCGAGGCGTGTGATGCGGGAGATCGCAGTTCCTGTAAGTGCAAGGGTGTGGCGTGGATAGGTTCACAGTAACTGGTAAACACTAGCAGCACTGGTCAAACCGCGTTTGCGTGGAGCCCCGACATTTGAAGGCCCCCTGTTGGCCACAAACAGTCACTACACTGGGGGGAAAGGGGGGGCCCTGCAATGACTTCTGGAGTGGGCTTGCATGCATTACTGAGCAGTAAAAAAAGTCCACTGTTTATGAGTGTGACTGTGTATGACTACTGTAATAAAAAAATCAAAGTTTAAAGGTATGAATCTATTACATAAGAAAGCATAGTCCACTGAAGGAACAAAAGATCTGATTTCTCTTGCTGCACCCACCACGGCCCCTAGGAGTTTTTTGGCTCTTTTCGGCCTCTTTTGGCCCTTTTAATCCCTTTTAAGCTCTTTCGGGCCCTTTTCAGCCAGCAGGCAGTGGGCTGCCAGTGTGGGCAGGCCCCTAGGTAGCGGCTAGCAGTTCTGTGGAACTCCATGCGGCTTTTGCAGCCGCCCCCGCCCATAAGTGCCCCCCCTCAGCTGACCCGCTAACCGTCTAGGCGCCCAGTGGGGCCCAGCTAACCTCGTCGTCGCGTGCAGCTGCAGAATCGAAAGTGACAGCCCGGTGGTGAGCAGAGTGCGTCTCTCAGGCATTTCGCTTCCTGTAAGGGTTCTTTTTTTTTTTTTTTTTGGCAGCAGAATCGGTTTTGACGTGTTTATTTCCAGGTAACCCGTGGCGACCCAGCCGGTCCCTGCAGTGGCGGCCCAGTTCATCTTCAGCGAGTCTGACAGCGGGGGCCATGAGGAAGGGAGGCGTCCTGCAGAGAAGATGACATCCAACACAGGCCATATAGGCTGAGAACACAAACAATACCCAGGGACTCTTTTACAATTTTCTACAGCAGGACAGTTGAGTGAAAATAGAATAGATCCCCGTCTGAGATTCATGTCTGCAAGTTATTCAGTCCCAATGCCAACTGCTCCCTGAGAACAAGAACGCAGAAGCTCAGATATTTAGGAAAGATGGAACTAAAATCTCATAAGTGTGATGACAGGCCCTCCCTGTGAAAAATAACCCAGACCTTGTGTTTTGTATAAAGGAGTAACGTCTCCACCTGACCTCAGACTAATTGCCAGAATTGTCGCCTGTTCCAGACACAGTGGATTCATTCAGTCTACATCATGTTGTGCTCATAGTGACATTCCGGCCGATATGAATGAACCGTGACCCTCTAAACACCCAGACAGACACAGGCGAAGATTTGAGCATGCATTAAATAATCTGGATTCCTACTGACACAGCTGTTCGTCATCGTGAAGCTCGTCACGCTGTATTGAGATTGGCAGATGCGGATTGGGCAATATGACTGAGAGGCTCCGGTGCAGACAAGCCATGATAAGACTGGAAATGAGTAACAGGAACTGCGCAGGATCAAGGATCTCTCAGCGGGAAGCGACAGACGGATCGTACGCATGGGCGCCCGTCTCAGTCCTGATTAAAGGGCGCCGTCTGCCAGCATCTCAGCCGTGTCAAGCCTTTTGTCTGCTGACGTTTTTAGGGGCCATGTTAGGGCTCTCATTGGCAGATAACGACTAAGCGTAAATGCTGTCCATCAATTCTCCATACCCGCTCATGGCCGCATACAGTAGCTTAACGAAAGAGTCAAATGCAGAAGGACGCAGGAGTGCGGGAGACCTTGTACAATAGGGTGGTCAGACTAGTCCCAATGATTTAACTGAGGTGCCAATGGAGTAATATTTCAAACTAGGCATGGGGGGGTTTCCCCTCGGTTTATTAATCATCTAATGATAGAGCTGGAGAAAAGCCACAACTCGACTCATCGACGGGCTGCCCTGATTTTACAGAATTAAATGGCCCAGATTTTCTTTTAATGTTTTACGTGAGGGGTGGCGACTGAGGCGGCCACGCATTTACCGGGGGGGGGGGCATGGTCTCCCCTGGTCACCCCTAAGTTCCACCCCCTGGATGGGCGGCTCACTGAATATAGTCGTGGCTCTGTTTCGGTCACCTTGACCGCTTCCTTCCTGTCATACATGGAAGCACACGCACATGGCCGTTGAACGCACCCCCTGCGCAGATCCTAGGTTAATAAATCGGCAGAATTGAGGTGATAATTATGGCCCTCTGTTGGAAAAGCACCCGGTTGTACTTTGTACTGTTGAGACGGGTTGGGAAAATACTTGGGTGACCCGATAATCCAGGTCAGGGAAGACACTTTAATAACCACAATAATAATATTAATAATAATAATATATTATTATTAATAATAATAGTGACACTTTATTGATCCCTGTGGGGAAATCCTCTGTTCTCATACCCCATCTTACCCTCCGTGACACACAGACACACATGCGGGTGACAGCAAGCTTGGCACCATGGGCCAGTAAAGGGCGGCAGAGGGCAGCCACCTGCTGCGGTGCCCATGGAGTTGGGGGGGTTTAGGGCCTCGCTCAAGGGCCCACAGACGTGACGATTCTGCCAAAGACGGGCTTGAACCGGCAACCAAGGAAATCTCAGGCACAGAGGCTTATAAACTACTTTAAAACTGAAAGGTTACCGGTGCTCGGCTAAATGGTTCGGTTCTTCTTGTGCTTTGGCTGGTTTGTTTCCTTGATTGAAAGACTCATCCAGCCGTTTCACCTTTACAGTAGTGACACACGCATGATTAAAGGGGACTGACCAATCAGCACACAGCAGAAACTCAGTACTTAAGTGAAATCCAGGTGCTTTTAATTGAAATCACAATTGATCACAAATCCTGCCCTAGCTCAGGGTGCCCCCCCTGATATGGATCATCTGGTCATCCTGGATGAAATACAGGTTTTAAGAAGCACATCACCTCACACACTAATGCAGATCTCTGGAGAAAAGTCGCCAAAAAGAAAAATTGCTGAAGCCCATTAGTCTGTAAAGGATTGAAGGACCATTTCGAAACTGGAAACTCGAGCCTCCTCACGGGGCCACACAGCTGTACTTAGCAAATGTGTTGAGGATAGTGGTAGGACTACACAGTAGTGGCTGTCCCGGTAAAATCTCTCCATCGACTTTTAATCATCAGTAAGGTCAAAAAGAACTTAGAACAAAATTTGTTAAGTCAGCGGTCACCATTCCACAATATGTCAGACACTGATGTATGGGGAAGCAGCCAGACAGAAACTGTTGCGCACTTAAAATAACTTTGGCTCATTTAAAACTGAATGACCCTGACGGAAGAATGTATTGTGAGGTGATTAATCCAAAATGGAACTTTTAATGTAAAGTGGGCTGCTGGCAAAAGCCGGACATGGCGTTCCCCAGGAAGAATCTCTTGTGGTGACGTGTAGTGGCGTGCAGGTCCGGGAATTGTTACGCTTTCAGGAGCTGGAAAAATCATGGAAAGAACTATGAACGCTCTGTATGAGCAAATGCTATAGGAGAATGGCAGGACATGCCTCTGAAATTAACTTAAAGCATAGCTCACTCATGTAGCAAGACAATGATTTCACACATGCAGCTGGAATAGTCTAGAGTTCAGTGTTTGGGTCCCCGATGATCGGATTGGGAAAGACAGGTCTAGACTATATCCTGATCTATAGCTGACTGAGATGTTGCAGCAACCTCTTTAAAAGTATTTCATTGTTAAAGGCCCACAAATGGGCCATTCACCCCCCCAGACACAAACGTGGTTGGAGTCACTCTACTTCTCATTTAAAATAAAATGCAGGGTTGGCAACTTTAGTCAGCTGCATGGTGTGAGATGCATGTAAGTTTTAT
>JAODKE010000047.1:13003074-13051160 GCA_026779605.1 Mormyrus hasselquistii | reverse complement strand
CACTCACTGGGCACTCACTGGGCACTCACTGGGCACTCACTGGGCACTCACTGGGCACTCACTGGGCACTCACTGGGCACTCACTGGGATCTTGCACTATCTGCCCCCTTCAAAGCATAAATGAGGCCCCAGTAACCAGTGATTTTAAGAGTGAAAATACCGAAGGAAGGAAGATCAAAGTTCACAGGAGATGGGAAAAAACTCAAATAAACAGCCCAGCTTCTCTAATTCAACCTGGATAAAGGAAACATGTGACATCTGTATGCACTGCACGAACACTACAGGAATCTCATCTTTACATGAATTTGAGTGCAGAAAAGTACAACAAATACTACAATAAATAAAAATAAAAATGGTGTAATTTAAAAGGCATTTCTCAGTGTCAATCAACCCCTTTTTTTTAAAAAAAAAAAAAACACAACAAAACAGGACACCTATATGCTTAGCCGTGTTTGGAAAGCCGGGGTGGGTGGGTACGTCCCGAGTTTAAAGTCTCTTCTTAATTAGCTTCTCCAGTTTCCGAATACGGGAGGACTCTTGCTCGGGAGTCGGGGCGCTGAAAGACAGAGTCGGCCCACTGTCGCCCCCTGATGGTGGCGTTGGTAGCCTCTGCCTGAAGAGGTCCAGCATGCTGCTCTGTTCACTGCGCTTCAGGGCCTGGGGGAGAGGATGGGGGGACAGGAAAAATGCGTTAGGCCTTTATATATGTGGCAGGGGGAGGCTAAGAGGAAGCGACCTGCAGGCCGGTTCTTTAGAAACCAAAGGGGCAGCCGTCAATCTTGCCTTCATGTCCAGAATCTTCTGGAAGGTCTCTGGGTTACCGTCGGCGAGGAGCTTGATGTAGTTGTCCACAAACACCACGGGCGGCTCATGGGGGGCCATGACCACCTGGAAGGGGGAGGGGAGGGGAGGGGAGAGGGGGCTCACATTAGCTTTCGGCATCTCCATCCGTTACTCCCGACTCCCAGCGGCAGCATGGAATTGCTCTTGATTTAAAAGCCGGCAGCGTGCCAGCAGCTACACTGCAGACAAAGAGCAGCTCTCGCGGGTTATATTTAGGAGTGTTTTTACAGATCAGTCACTTCACACTCCTGCGAGTGTGAATGAGCGTCAGTGCTAATTCTTTTTCGGTATAATGAGGGTCGATTGGCTTCAGTTTTTTTATTTTTATTTATTTTTAAAGTGCCTCCGGTCTGCAGGAGCCAGTCTTGCTGTGTCTGTCGAAGGTCTGCGGGGCTGCGGAAACTGAGATGTTTCTGTTAGCAATCCGAGGAACACATGGTGGGCAGACGGTGGCTGAATGCGATGGCACGTCCCCCACCGTCCCGTCGGCCTGTTCTCCCCACAACGCCGCCTGAAGGGGCGGGGTCATGGTGCTCTACAGAACTCCCCAGCCCCCACTGGCCAAATCCCACTCAAAATGGGTGGTTTACCTAGCAACCGGCAACCGTCTTGGATACTGGCCAGAGGAGAGTCTGCAGGGGCCTTCTTGTGGTTAACTCATATAAAAAATAAAAAAACAGGCAAAAAGTGAGAAAAGGGCCCAGCTGGGGGGGGGGGGGGGGGGGGGAGGGAGCACAGCTACATACACGCAGTAATATTTTCATGAACTACAGGTTACAGATACAATCACTGACCAACGAAAGGAATGAGGGCAGTTACATAAATCGACAGATAACAGGGGATAACAAGGGGCAGGTGTGGACCATAACAAAATCAATGAATCAGCACGGGCATGGACCAACAAGAAACAGGTGGAATGCATCACAATTGACGAGCACAGGACCTAAGAAACATTACCAAACACAGAGGTGAACAACACTAGGAAAGAACTAGGAACATAAGTACAGACAGAACAAAATTAAACTAAGGCATGAACCAGGTAAACCTAAAACAGGAACACAAAGATAAACAATAGCAGACACTAAAACAGAAAACTAGTAAATAATTAAAAAACAGTGACTGTGATTTATATTCAACTGGTTGGTTAAAACAAAAGTGTGGTCTGGATTTTCTAAAATAAAATTCTTAACATTTTAGTCTGGAAGGGATATGGAAATAAGAGTGACGTTAAATACATTTTTGGGAGCAAGTGATTGGTGCTTGCTAGTGACTGTAGCCTCTGAAAGTCAACGGACATGGGTGACAGCCAGACAGCAGCTAGCTATGACCTGCAAAGGGCACCAGGTCCGGGCCGAAGATCCCAGCCATCAGCTGACTATTTCATCTCTTTCAAGCGAACATGGTAAACGGTGTGGTTTGGGAAAGAGGCATGGCCCGAGGTTTGAGGGCTTGGCGGGGGCAGGATAAGGGGAAGAGTGCCAGGGCTCACCTATCACATGGGAGGTGGCATACGCCGGCAGGAAGGCATGTGAGGATTGTGATGATTATCAGGAGACAAACAAACCCTGCCACCCACCCCACCCACTCTCACAACAATCTCACAGTTTTACAGGTCATATGAGGTCCGGGCCGCTACAGAGAGAAACATCCGCGACCAGCGTGTGTAATCTTACTGTATCTGCTCAGTGATGAATATAGAAGTCCATTGACGTTCCTCAACAGACCCTCCTGCTCTCTCACCCGCTGCCCACACATTTCTCACACTCCGGCTGTCACCAGATCCCGTGGCAGGAATTTTACAGAAATTTGTTCGGGTTTTTAGAGGCGAATGTTCATAGACACACTTTTAAACAATGTGCTTATATTGTTTGTAAGCCTCTTAACGGCAGGAATTAAATACCAGCAGCAGTCTGATTAATGATCACACAGTCTCCTGTTCATTATAACATGTTTACTGAGGAAGAGATTAAAAGCCAGTTGTCTTGCCAAGGCAGAACAGACTGTGGAGGAATAGACAAAGGCCCCATAGTGTGACTCAATTGTCCAGATTATTAGCAAAAAATACACTTGAGCTAACTGACCTTTCAAAGGTTATTCTCAAAAATGA
The DNA here is from genome assembly GCA_026779605.1 of Mormyrus hasselquistii. NCBI lineage: Eukaryota > Metazoa > Chordata > Actinopteri > Osteoglossiformes > Mormyridae > Mormyrus > Mormyrus hasselquistii. The sequence continues at coordinate 13,048,210 of JAODKE010000047.1, read as the reverse complement.
GACAGGGTTTTTAGCAGATATTGTACAGTAGAGACATAGAAGGCTTTGATCCGAAATCATTGTCTCTTATTAAGCCAATGTGTATAATGATGGCCATTTCTTATGAAAGGAAATTAAGATTTGGCACAGACTGACTTGACTGACTCGTGGTCCAGAATTAAGTGAGATAAAAGACAATATAATTATTTATTTTTTAAAAATCAGTAATGTGTTGTGACCTTAGTCGTTATTTGTATAGAAATTCTTGTTTCTTAAATGCTGGAATTTACACACAGGACACAAACAGCCACTGATCTTGTCCTGCTCATCCCGGTCCGGGTCATGTAGGGTGGAGGAGGATTTTTGCTGGGAGGGAGCAAAAATGTGGACCATCTGGGTACCCGCAAGGAAAATGTTGAACAACACTGGTCTTTGTCATGGACAGAATGACAGTGGACATAAACATGGTTTTCCACAGAAGTTTGTGCTTCGCTCCAGATGTCCCCTTAAAGGAAATTGTTGTCAGGATCCCTCCCTGCCATGTTCTCTTGTTTTTCCCCCATTTGGCCAGCAGGTGTCGCTGACCATTCTGTTCTCTCCACAGTCTTGTAGCCCCTATGCCCCTAGTGTGTACGGCCCGCACCTATGCCTCGTCCTGCCTCATTAGATGTGTTTTTTAGTGCCCGCCTTTGTTCTGTTCCTCAGTGGATCATTGTGGCTGTTTCCCTGTGTAGCTGTGTGATTGTTAGTTGTATTCATGTTCGTTATTGTCAGTTTCTTGTGTTTCTCCTTGCCTTTATTATTGTTGCTTCCTGCCTTAATTTCTATTTTATCAGTTCTATCTATTTTGTTTTGACCCCTCGCGGTCCCTTTGTTTTCTGGTTCTCTCTTTTCTGTTAGTTTTAAACCCTGTTTTTTTCTGTTAGAGCCACTACGTGAATCGTCCTTTGGCCTTGCTTTTCTGTGTTCCAGGTCGCCGGGGGTACAGATTCCATTTACACCCCCCAGAATCACCACCCTCAACAGTCCCAGCACCCACTAATCCTTCTCAGATTCCCCCGAGGCCTGTAACCCACATTTCTGTTTGTCCCTGCTCTATTCTCACCAGCTCCCATGGTGCTGCCTCTCAGCCGACTGTTCATTCCCCAGGTTAAGCCCATGGCGGTCCTCTGCTTCAGTGTCTCAGCCCCAGTCTGTCAGACTCCCAGTGTCTCATCAATGGTCTTGACCAGTACCTCCCAAGTTCCTTCATCCTTTGTTTGCTCCTTTACCTCCTGGTCCTGTTCCCTTTGGTCCTCCATCTGTGAACCCTCTTGCTGTCCCCGTATCATGTCCCAGGTCCTTGTTCTCATGTTCCGTGTCCTGTCCCCTTGTCTTGTCCTGTCTCAGCTCCTTGTGTTTCACCATCTACCTTAGTTCCCCTCTGGTTCAGTCTGTCCTGTTATCTGCTAGAAGTTAATTTTCAGTGTTGTCCTGTCTCTGGCTATGTGCCCCTTCATCCTGTCCTGGTCCTGGCAGTACCTTGCATGCCTGGAGAAGGAGGCATTGCCTGCCTTTGTTCTGTTCCTCAGTGGGTCATTGTGGCTATTTCCCTGTGTAGCTGTGTGATTGTTAGTTGTATTCATGGTAGTTATTGTCATTTTCCTGTGTTCCTCCCTGTCTCTTTTATTGTTGTTCCTGGTGTTGCTCCCTGCCTTTAGTTTTTGTTTTATCAGTTTTGTTTTGACCCCTCGTGGCCCCTTTGTTTTCTGTTTTTTTCCCCTTTGTGTTCTGTTTGGTTAAATAAACCATGGTTTGTTGGAGCTGCTGCATGGATCATCCTTCCTTCGTCCTGCCCCAGCATAATAATTGTCCCTACGATTAATATCGCACTGAAGCATTCTCAGCAGAATGCCCGAAAATAGTTTCAATTTGATCAATTTTGTACCTTGTTGAAAATAACGGTGGCTCAGCGTGTCGAGCTGTCACCTCACCCATTTTTCGGGGGCGGGGGCAGTTGTTTCCTGCCCCCACCCTGTGTGTAATTAACATTTTCCTCACGCAATGCAGCAGTTCAAAGACATTAGGCTAACTGCGGCCCCTCATGTGTAAGTGTGTGCTTTGTGGTGGACCACCATGCTATTCATGGTACCCTGTGCTGCCTAGAAGAGAAACCAGGCTCCCATTGACCTGCCCTAGATAACGGAGGATAGCTGAATAGATGCTATGCGCAAATTATTTGTCTGTGTTCCTCAGCTCGAAATATAACAAACAGGTCCAGGTCATTGTGACACAGACGAATGGCCTCCTGAATGAATGATTAAGATGAGGCCTTGATGAAGGTAACTTATTTACAAGCATGAGAGGTCCAGCGTGACACCAGAATAGCAAACAATGCCTGTGAAAGGGGCTTTTGTTAAACAACATGGTCTTTTAATTAAAATGTGTGTGTGTGGGGAGGTGACATTGGCATCCTGAATAGTTTAATGCTGCAACTGGTTTGCTCCCATTCTTTGAACCGAAACCAGGATACCTTATTATGTTCTTTTAATTGTTTTATTGGAGAAAAGAACCTTTCTGCATTTTATTTTGCTGTTTATTCTGCTTTTGGTCTATGGGTGCAGCTACTAGCACAAGGCTACTGGTAAATAATGCAGTCCAGGCAATTAACCCAAAAACACACAGGGAAGCAGAGTTTGCTACTGCAAATCTACATTACATTACAATTCTATGGAATAATAATCCTAATAACTTTTCACGTTTAACATCTCGTTCCATTTAGGCTGCATGAACTCATCATTCAAAGAACTGCATAAGGCGAAAAGGCTATAAATACCATTGAGAGAACATTGAATTAACTGTATTTCTTGGAAAACTCTTTCCAAAGTGCACATATTCTGATTAAATAGTTAGCAGAAGTATCTGTCATTTTGTCAGGAATTACCAAGATTACAAGTCAGTCGCTCATTATTACAAAATACATCCGAACAACCACCAAAGAAATTTAAAATCTTCTAATACAATCGATCAAATCACCTGCTGTATTGCCCACAGTTATTGTCTTAGTGATCCATGTCCTAGTAGGAGGTAAAACCATATTGGCCACCAGCAGAAATATCACTCTTATTTTCTGAACCAACTAAAAATGAACCTAATAATTACGGCAGTGTTGTTACTTACTTCCAGTAACTTTCATGATTCATGACTTTGTTTGCCATGTGCAGTTATACTGGTACAGCTTGCAGTGAAATGAAAGTCTGGCTTGTTCCTGGGGTCAAAAAGATAATATTGATAAATCAAACAATTTCAAAATAGCTCAATACATTCAAAATAGTGGGGGGGGGGGGGTAGATGAAAAACACAAAACAAAGTATAACTTGCAGATAAATAAAAGGTTATGCATAAAAATAATATAGAAACCAGTGTGTAAAGTAGTGTAATACTTGTTTGTGGGTGCTTTCGGGGCTTTAACACTTAGAAAGTTAGAAGATTAATACAATAAAACCCTCCTTTATTCCGTTCCCTCGCAACTACCCCTCTCTCTTCATAATAAAAGTCCTCACAACAATATGCAACAACGCAAAATGGATACTGCTGAATTAACGTTGAATATTCAAATATAACATCAGCAATTATTTTTTCAACATAATCTCTGTAGTTATATAACTCTGTTAAACTCAATTTAACTCTTACAGTAGCATTATATTCAGCAAACAGGGTAGGTGCAGAGAGAGACATCCATCCATCCATCCATTTTCCAAACTGCTTATCCTACTGGGTCACAGGGAGTCTGGAGCATATCCCAGAAGCTATGGGCACGAACAACCCAGGACGGGGAGCCGGCTCATCGTAGGCCACATTCCTTAAATATCTTAAGGAGAAAATGGCATTCTAACACAATGCACCTAAGCTAACAAACGTCACAGCCTAGCCTAGCCTACCTGAAACATGCTTAACACTTGCGTTAGCCTACAGCCGGGCAAAATCATTAACACGAAGCCTATTTTATGATAGAGTGCCGAGTATCGAATGTAATTTATTGAATGACGTACCGAAGGTGAGAATCAGAATGGAATTGTGATAATTGTGATATCTGTTGTAAAGTAGGAGTATCATGATATGCACCGTCGTAACTCGGGGAGCGTCTGTGCAATTAAACAGGTAACTCGAAGGTTTAGCTTGTGGCATTCCGTAACCATTCATGTAGACAGGGCGGTTTAGTTGAGCTGATTTGTTTACTGGGACACACATACCAGGTGTCACTGACAACACGTCAGACATCTTCGGATGGTGTTTATGTTCTTTCATAAATCTGCATGACGGGGCTGACCTAACAACCCCACTGTTGGAACATTCATTTCTGTCGACCGCTGCTCATCGTATGTTTTTCGGCACTGTATTCTTGGAGCGGGGGATTGCTTCCTGTTACTCCCAGCCGTGCCCGCGCCACAGCAACGTCAACGCTAAGTCACGGCTCTGAAATCTAACCGCATTTGTGCTCAAATCTGCCAGATAGACCCAGTTCGTGCTCAGACACTTCCTCTTTCTATGAATCAAGAAGCAGAACTGGGTGGCACACGATCTGGCAGCCATAAACAAAAAAAGAGTCCCCCCTCTGCACACAGCTCACAGATATGACAGCCTGACCTCATTTTGGTAATTCACGTCAATTATTTTTACCGCAATCATTCCTATTTCACCTTCCTGTTGTAAAAACAAAATGATCGCCTAGCAAACGCCGCATGTCCGATGGCAACTTCATCCCACAATTTCATTTCATTCATCTGGAAATCCACCTTGGCTTCTCAGGAACATTAATATTTAGCCTCTGGCCACAGTATCCACACCAGCCAGGGAAAAGAAGGTGACTACATTTCTTTTGTGACATGTTTGCAGAAATAGCATTCCAGGGAATTCATAAGTAGCCTGGCCTGTTTCGCTCAAGTTTCGCATTTCCAGTGTCGCTTTGATATGGTCAGGTTGCATATTGCAAAAGTCACAGGTAAAAAGTCAGTGTTTGTTGACATATTCTGTATTTTCTTGACAGTACTAGTCATAGCCGGACGCGCAGATCAGTGTGATATTGCCTGCCTGGAAGCAGAGGCGGACATTTCAGGTCCAGAATGTAAAAATCCAAACCAGGATTTTGTTTCAACCAATCAGTCGAGTTCTCTGTGTCTGTGATTCTTTATGCTAAACTGCTTGGTTGAAACAAAATCCTGGTTTGGATTTTTACTTTCTGGACCTGAAATGTCCGCCTCTGCCTGGAAGAGAGAGAGAGACTCGACCTAATAGCTGAACATGAGTTTAGTCGGAGGCTGTAGGGAGGAAATGTGTTTCACAGAAAGGATTATCATACTTATCAGAGTTAAAATATAGTACTGCTTGGCACTTAAGGAGGGTGAAATCAGAGGAAGTCATCATACTTAATCCTTCCCATCTCCTCTCGCCACACTCATTGCCACAATCTTGTTTTTTTCTCCTTATCTGACTTCTGGGATGCCCAGTCACTCTGGAAATATCCCGGCACCGGCGTGTGCTAGGTAAATCAGAAGATCAAAGCCTTGGATGTTTATTATTTTGAACTGGGGGCTAGCCGTTGCTGGTTAATGGCCCTGTAGCCTTGAAACTCCCATGACTTCCTCTGAAAGGGAATTCTAGAAGATGGAAGTCAGGAAAGTGTGAAATCGCAGCCGTACACTGCACTGGCGCCCATACTGTTACTGTCATCTTTAACTTTGGTTTTTATATAATAGTTGTGTTGTGGATTCATGAGATTTCTAGAAAGTTGCTATAGTGCAGGGCTCTTCAAATCTGGACCTCAATTCCAAATCAAGGCCTTGTTTTCAGTTCTCCCAGGTAGTTAGTTTAATAATTACTGATTCTGATTGGTCAGAGCTCTCACACCTGGCTCACAGGTAAAGGAAGGCTGGAAAACCAGCAGGGCTCGCACCTCGAGGACCGTGATTTGAATAGCCATGCTATAGTGGATAATAGAGAGGATAATATGGTCCCTCCCGAAGGGCCTTTACCTGAAGTACTGAAGCCACCTTAATTGTAAGTTCGCTATGCGTCTGCTAGCTGCTCCAAGCTAAATCTCATTTTGCTTACAATGACAATAATGCCCAACACAAGGGGGTCATTCACACTTGGTGGTCAAAAGCTTCTCTTCCTAGAAGTAGCAGAAGCAAAATGAGGTCAGCCAGTTCTGAGAACAACTGGAGGTTAAGGACCTCGCTGAAGGCCTCAACTGCAAAACCACTCTGCCAGCTGCAGAATTCGAATCCGGACCTTTCCAGTCGCCGGCGCGGCATCCTCACCCACTGAGCCACACAGCGGTACTGGTGATAAAATTTCCATGCATTCCTCTTACAGTGATTTTCCACTAATGAGTCTCTGTATGTGTCTTTTTATTCATCTTATGCATGTAGACAGGCAAACTGGAACTGAGAAGCGGCACGGTTCAGGCCCAGGGCAATTTCCATAGTGTAGATTTGCATTTGTTTGTCTATTGCCGCTCTTTTTATTGTGTTCAGCTTCTATGACTCACGATTCTGTCTGCGTTTCAGTCAGGTGTTCATCGTCCGTCGTGCTTGTGTACGTGCTCTGCTGCTCTGCGCACATTCCTCATGTTTTCCAGGCTGCGCCCCACACATGTGCCCCTCCCCACCTATGACCTATGACCCATGACCTACCTCCTCCATCCAATGACGCTCCGTCCCACCACTCCTCCCAAACCATCCAGATGAAAGAGAGCCTGTCTGTCCCTGGGGGGCTTGACCATTGACCTGGTCCTTGTAATGCATGGTCTCAGCAGTGGCGTGTGGGTTGTTGCCTGAACGAGATGCAGACCGAAACTCTTTGGCTACAGCAGTGTGGTAAAGAAGGGTGAGAAGTTCAGGGTAAGCAGTTTGAGAGCAGTGGGTGTTATCAGCGTGAGTCTGGTAGCGGCACAGAAAGATTAAATCTGCCTGTTGTAGCGGAATTTTTAGCAATTAAACTCCATACCCGTGTATTAAGTGAGAAATAATTGATTTATGTGCCGTTGATTAATTAATTGATTGTTTAACGGACTTAAAATGCACGTGGTTGGTGATGGCCTGTGTTGCCATTGTTTGTGGCAAGTGCCGTCCTGTTATGGACATTAGTGCTGTTGCCTAGCAACGTCGTGAGGCAGTGGGCAGGGGGCCCCTTTACGCGAAAAACACTCTGTTCGTCGTTGCTTTTCTGTACCCCTAGTTTCTTGTTTTTCCACCCAACTATTTTAAGCCGAAGGCTCCCCCCCCCCCCCCCATGATTTTATTTAGGAAACATTTCAAAGTGCATTGTCTGCCTTCATTCATCACTGTTTTCTTTGTAAATTGCCTGCTGAGCACATTTGACCTCTTCCTTGATTCGGGCTTTTGTTCACCAGGACTGCGTGGGCGTCAGTGCCGTTTATGGGGGGGTGGGAGGGGTTAGGCGACAGGAACTAAAGCCACTTCACGTTTAGGCTTCTCTACATGTTTATCACACACATATCGTTTGCGTCGTTTATTTCTACAGAGGCCTGTGCCTGCAGTTACAGTGATCTACCAGTGGTTAATGCTGGTTAAATATAGTGTATTTGGAGGCCAGAGGTGCTTATATTTTTGGGTAGCGTCTAAAATTTTCTAATCTTGATAGCATTGATAGTAGCATTTTTTTTCGAATGGATTTTTTGTGTGTGTGTGCGTGTGTGTGTGTGTGTGTGTGTGCCTGGTTATTTTCAGCATGCTGAGCATTCAATTTTCAACAAAAACAACCTCAATATGAATTCCACGTGTCAGCCGTTGCCAGGCATCTTAAACGGGCAAAGAGTGTTAGAGGCGAAAACATAGAACAAAGACATCGAATCCAACGAGTGGATATCAGTAATTGATATTTCTAGAAAACTCATAACGCGGTGGTTATGGGTTTGAGTCTAATAGATAAATGTACTGTGTTTATTGTATTATGTTTTAGTCATACACACACAAACAGCAAGGGCATATTAACAGGAACACAATAGGACGCCATTGTTTAATAAGCTGATTTGTTTCTCTTCTAAATAGGTCACTGGCTGATTGTCCTCGGGGGCTGTTGACATATTTAAGCCCCACCTCCTAACACCAGTGACAGAGTCCTCCCCAGGTGATGCGTATAGGTTTGGCAAAACAATTACTGTACCATGCAGATGTGATGAGTGTTGCCATGCATGCAGTACACACCCGTACACGTATGTAAAATAGGTTATACACACTCAAAAGCACACCTACATCTTCTTCATATAAATACAGTATTGGGGGGGTAGCTCAATTAGCCAGCCCACAGATAGCTGCAGGCGTGCTGCCTAAACACACCAGTATGAGGGATCTTCAGGTTTTTGCATGATTCTTTTTACAGTCAGTGTACATACGGAAGTACTAATGTTCATCTATTCGGCTTCATGAGCTTTTCGGCTATATGCTCTGTGTCTTGACTAAGACTCACTGAGTCTTAGTCCGTGTACGTGGTTCAAGAATCACACAAACTGGTGCATCATTTAGAGTCACCTGACCACCGAATGCTAAAATCAACTGTGGGAAAGCACAGGGAAGGGAGACTGATATTGACGGATCACGAACTGTCCTGCGTGAAGACCGGCATTTAGGCAGTTGTCAGAATGCAAAAGAAAAAAAAGAAAAAACAAGGTCAAACACGCACACACACAGGCACACACATTTTGCATCAAGTGTCTTACACGAAAGCAGGCAAAAAAATCTGACTGTGTGCGTGGGCGGTGTGTGCGCAGGTCAGAAGAGGAGGTTGCCCCGGCAACCTGTTCCTGGTCCAGAGTTTAGCCGTGTGTGATTCTGTTGAGTGTCCCAGCTGGGTCTGCTCTCTGGGGTCATCAGTCAAAAATAATGTGGACACATCTGACAGTCCACCAGCAGCCAATTCTGCACCGCCCTCCTCCTCCCCCCCCCTTCCGTGCTTTTTCCATCACGTCAGTGTGCTGTCTTCAAATGACCTCGTTCAGGCCAATCAACCTCCTGTCAGAATATTTTCAATACTGTTTTGCACACTCCCTCAAACTGCTTGAGCTCTTCTTGTAGAAACTGCGCAGGACTGACCCCTGAATGTCCCAATATCAGATCATGCAAATGTCCTTGGGCTAAGGTTAACCTTACTAACTGTGGGGGTGAGTTGGGTGGGTGGTACCACTGTATACAATGTGCACCAATCACTGGGTCTCTGAGATGTTCCATACCCTGGGTCTGCATGTCTGCCACATTTCCATTCCTTTCTCTTATTCTGAGTTTGCTGCAGTCTCGAATTAAGTTCAAAGCTTTTACTACAGGCTTAGGCCTCTGCCAGCAAGACAAAAGAACAGTCATTTCCCCCAGAGATACTGTTGCGCTGTGAAGTCTTCCTTCAGCATAGTTTTGCCTCATATTATATAACAAAAGCTCCCCAAAAATCTGGTTTTATAACCCCGAAGTTCAGCCCCAGGGGGGTAATCTCCCACGTTTCACTGCCAGGCACGTGACAAAGACCAGAACACGAGCCTCTGAAGGCCAAAGGTGACCTACGACGGACAAACTAAATCCATCAGGCTTCGGCAGAACTATAAACGTCTCGGTCAAACCAGGCTCTCACATTTGCCTCATATTTCAGCAAAAAAGTCTGCAGTGCATATGAAGTTTTTGCTACCTTAAAGCTGCTTCCGCAGAATTCTGGGAGGATTATATACAAAAGGTGCAATTGACCAGCCTTCCTGCTAAACTGCCATCAAACTGGCAAGGGGGGAGGGGTATATTTTCCAGGGAAAGAAACACAAATGACAGCCTGTTAGGACATGGTGCAGGACCCTTCCGGCCAAAGTTTCCTTTCAATAAACAGCTCGTTTGCACCTACTGTTGCCTGCAATGATTATATGTTTTCCAAATAACGACCTGAATGAAACAGAACTGCTGAAGCAGAACTAAACAAATCAACCTCCGGGCCCACGGGGGCGGCTGCGTCCCTCCCCAGTCCTAACAGGCCCCCCTCCCTCAGCACATGTGATGTTCTGGTTCACATTCTCTCGCGTGATAAGAGGGTTTATCTCTCTGGGATTTAAACAAGCTGTGGAAAATGTATTTAAAGACCAAAGTTAATGGTTTATATAAAGCCGTGGTCATCTCTGTCACTGAGCGTCTTCTGGGCCGGAATTGCATGCTATCCCCATGTTTGCATGTGTTTCTATAACGTAAATAAAAATCACGCTGGATGCCTCTGCTGAGCATGTTTAAAAACGTATAATGCACAGCTTGGAATGCATTAACCCACTTGCACCACAGTTGCTACACATTTTCCTTGCACGTTTGTGCTTGAAGACATTATTTTCACATTGATGAGCCAGAAAACGCTTTTATTAGTGAATGTACTTTCTTCTGCCAATGATTACACATATCCTTTCAGTTTCTGTTAAACTTACACTATGTTCTACTTCTGGAATTTTAAGCAGTGTTAGTCAGAATTAAAGATTATAATCACCTATTGATTTACTGACCTGATATGTCTGGTTGGCACTATGTGAATCAACGCCCTTCTGACCAATCAGAATCAAGAATTCAACAGGGCCATGGAATAAATAGAGAATAACTTTGCTTGATTTCCTGGTTGCTATGTCATGGTTACAATAGCAATTTGAAAATCAGGTACCACTACAAACCTACACCACTGTGCAGTGACCTCATAAACCCGCCGCTAGCGGTTTCTGGTCATGGGAAAATTCCTCAAATACTACAGTTTTCATTCCCTTGGCATTGATCTGTCTGGATTTCCGTGCTTCAAGAATGCTCTTGTTTGGTCACAGTGACCATCTTCTGAACACGCTCTACATGCTTGCAGGAGTCAGCTGTTAGATCGGAACTCAATAGCCGGCTTGAAGGGAAATGTTCCTCACCAGTCGTTTAAGAACCTCCATGGAAACCTGTTTTTTGCACAACGGCAGCACAAGTCTTGTGAAAGCACCATTCGAGGCCGGAGTGATCTGATTTGTCACTTTGAAAACATTCTGGAGCCACGACGCCCTGGGTGTCACGCACTGGCGAGGTGACAGCGCGGAATGTTCCCCAATGAGTTGTCACATTTGCTGCTAGCTGGGTTGTTCGTCACTGTTTTCAAAGTCAGAGGAAGCCATGGGGAAGGCAGGCCATCTGCTCTACTTCTCTGTCTGCTGTTTCTCTGTTTTTTTTTCTCCCAACTGAGAGCCTATTTAGGCATCAGGTCTGTCATCCCTGCTATAAAAAGAACTGTATCCTAGTGTCGCTTTTCTCAAATTTTACACCCAGTTTTAGCATTTTCTCTCCTGAGCCGTCACCTTTGCCTGACCCTCCAGGTGACCCGTTGTTGTTATTCACAACAGACGATCGTGCCGTGAGTCAGATCTTCCCCGATTATGCCCCTCTGTCGCCACGGGCGTGCTTGAGTGGCGGTTAGTCGCCCCGGTGCAGCGGTTTATCTGCAGCGTTTACAGTTTGCAGTGCAACCGAGGCAGGAAACACCAAAACGGAGGAGAATCCTACACACCGTGCGCTACCCTGTGAGCTGGAGGATATGCCCCAGTGTAGCTCCATCGCCGCAATAAGGACCTGCTCTTATGTCATCGTGACATGAACTCGATCTGAACAGCTTCCCTATGCACACAGGCATGCAAACGTGCTTTACGCAATATCCACTCAAGTCTTATTATAGAAAGTAATAAGAGACTATGACATAGTTTTTATAGTCAACTTTCTTGACAGACCTTGACAGACCAAATCAGCGCTTCTGTAACGCAATATCACAGGATATATAAACTTTTGAAAACGCAGAGTAATATATGTAAAAGACTTTAAACGTATCACTTGGAAATGAATGGTTTTTGGACCCAATGAATGTTTCTGTTCCTTGTATGATGTATAACTGCATATTTAATCAAAATTGAGCTCAGATCGACGTCAGGTCTCTTAGACTGTTTTAGCTTGTTTTGAACAAAAGAGTGAAAATGACAGTAAGAGCACACATATGGCGGACAGCCAAACAAACTTCGATCCCTCAGTCACTTTTGCTCTTGTATGACAGTGCAGCAGTTCGACGTTTTATCACCTAACTTGTATAATGTCACGTGTCTTTTTCTTGTGCATTGCAGGTGTCCCTCAGCACATCATAAGCGCGTCATGAAAGGGCCTTGAGGGATGGTGGCGTGGCTTGGTAGGCTAAATCGCTCTTTTGATGATCTGAAGGTTGTTGGTTTGAGTCCCGGCCTTAGCAGAATAATCACACGTCTTTGGCTCTTTGATCGAGGCCCTTAACCTCCCCAGTTCTAAGGATGCTTCGTGCTGTCTATCCCTGCACTGTGACCATCAGAGGTGGAAAATTCAGGTCCAGAAAGTACAGATCCATACCACGATTTTGTTTCAACCAACCAGTTGAGTAATCTGTGGCTGTGAGTCATCATACTCAATTGGTTGGCTGGCACAAAATTTCGGCCTGGATTTGTACTTTCTGAACCTGAACTTTCCACCTCTGGTTACCACTCTCTCCCCCACCCCCCCAAGCTTGTGCTCACCTGTATGTGCAGACATACTTCTGCAAATAGCAAATAACGCATTTCATTTTCATTTGAAAGCAGCCATGCTGGCAGATGCTAGGGGGCAGCAAAACTGAGGGCGGGGCTTGGGGGGGGGGTTGGGGGGCACCCACACTGCTCCCACCCACTATCTGTGAATCTCCTGACCTTTGTCGGTGAGGCCCAGGCGTGCTAAATACCACCGTTGTTCGGACAGCGGCAGTCCTGCCCACAAACACCTTTGCAGGAAGCGTTCATATCAGCCCCCTCGCCGTGGCACCCGGGGGCCGCCCCACAGCCTGCTGGCTGCACATGCCCCCACACCGCAGGCTGAAGGTCACACGAGCTTGTCAGTACTGGCCGGTTCCACCTGCCGCTCCGTAAGACATCTGCTTCTGTGAAGCATTCCTGCACAGGCACATCAGCAGGACACAAGTACAGAAAGTAATGAGAAAAACAAGCGGCAACTTAAACTTTTCATGTGTTTTCATTTAGCAGACGCTTTTGTCCATCAAACAGCACATTACACACCTATAGCCGTCAAGGAGACAAATAGGCATAAGTGCAGCTAGGCTGAGCTTCCAGTGAGTGTCGAGTGAAGAACATCTCAGGTCATACACGGGTACATGGGAGTGCCCAGGGGCACCTTAAAGAGGGGCAAGATAGGATTGAGGGACAGGGGCTTTCAAAAATTGCCTGCCCCTGGAAGAGGCAGCTGGCCAGTGGCATGTGAGAGCACAGACATGGGAGACCTCAAAGGTCCTTGTAGAAAAGAAGCCATGGGTGTTTCTCAATATGCGTTCTTGACCGTATTCGTGTTTTTGGGTACCACTTCTTCCAGTCTTCCATTACCCAAGACCAGTTCCATTAGTAAGAACAGAAGCACAGAGGACGGTAAGAATCCCCAGGTGTCGTTCTTGCCCTGCCACAAATCGCAAGGATCCACCGATGGCATCCTCACCGAACGTGACCAATCGCATGATTCATTGCACCCCAAGGTCGTCGTTGGGAGGCAAGTTAGGAAGACTGTTCTTGCCAAGACCACGAGTACCATCTTTTCTGTTCTCGGTATTGAGAAAGCCCCACATCTCCCTTATTGCTGCCTGAATCTGGGACGAAACAAAAACAAAGGGGGGAGAAACATGTGGCGTGGTGCTGTTCTGTACCTGGATCAGCCAAGCGGCTGCTTTACACTCGGCGTGTGCAGAAAAAGCATGAAATACATCAACACAGCTTCTGCTCTAGAATTAAATTCAGATCACAATTACAAACAGTTTAAGACAAAACCCTTAATGTGCCTTTATGTATGTGCACAAGGAATGGATAGAATCACTGAAATACGTGACCATCTATTAACATCAAGCCACTGACAGGGAGTGAATCCACCCCAAGCCTTCAAACAGCCTCAGTCCTTGGAATGCCGTTACAGCATAACATGTCTGGAACCGTGTGTAGTGGGACACTGATGTCTGGAACCGTGTGTAGTGGAACACTGTCACATTCTTCAAGAAGACAAGCCTGCAGTTGTGTGAGGGGTCGATGGAGGTGGGGACCCACTTCACACGCCACATTCCAGAACTTCTCATGGAGGTTCGCTGATGTGTTGATCAGGTTACCAGGGAAACCGGGATGAAGTCTGACTTCATTCTAGTGCTCATCAAACCGCTCTTGAATTTGTTGAGTCATGTGTATGGGGACATTATTATTCTTGGAATACGGGAATGTGATGATGCTGCATTATGAGTTTCCACCACTAGGGGCACTTTGTCCGGTATGACGGCCTTTGACCATTTATATGACCATGCAGGGCCAACCATCAGACTAATGCGTCCTGTGTGATAGTCATGCATCTCCAATTCTGATCCCCAGATGTGCTTTACCGGCTAGAAACAGACATTACGGGTTACAGCCTTCCTTTGGTTTCCTCCAAATGAAAGCTGTAAAAGGTGAAAGATGACTCATTAGACCATATTAGTTTTCCCATTGTTCAAAGGTCCAGGTTTCATGTTCATGGTGGCAGGTTATGAGTCATTGTACATTGACCTTAGATGGAAGCGCTTTCCAAATGCTAGCCCTGCATAGTTCCCAGCTCATGATGTACAATTTCAGTTGAGATTGCGTTACAGAAGTGCTGATTTAGTTTGGTGGTCATTTCTGAGACCCTTTATTTGTCATACTCAGTAAATGACTTGTTTAATATCCGCGGATCCCTCTCTGTGAGTTTCAGCCATTCCTCGTTCCTGGTGCCGTTTGTCCTTTGCTTTTCTTTCATGAGCTGCTGTGATGTGCAAGACCATTTATTTTGAAACGTTTTAGCAGTTTTTGTGACCAGTGCATCCGCGGTTTGCCCACTGCCCATTCAGCCTGTGGGGAACTAATGTAATTGCATCATGCTGCTTCGAGTACTCACAATACTCACTGAAATACTCACTTTTGACTGTATAAACTTTTCTGTAGCTCACAGATAGATAGATAGATAGATAGATAGATAGATAGATAGATAGATAGATAGATAGATAGATAGATAGATACTTTATTACTTCAGAGATCTACGTAGTTACATTAAAATCCATCTATGTGTGCTGTCTTTGCCATTCTCACCACCCCCTGTGTGTCATTCACATCAATTCAAAAGGCCTTAAATTAAACAGAATATCCCTTTGATGGCGCGTATCATTTAATGCCAACAGAATTTATTAAATTGCATCTGAAAGAGAGATGAATCATAAAGGACAAATAGGCTCTACTGAGAGGGGACATAATGAAGTCGGAAAAAGAAAATAACCACCAACAAAGATGCAATAATTATATCAATATAATATACAGATAACTGCATAATTCATGTACATTAGCTCACATTCCTGCAGGCAAGGCCATGTATTACAGAGACAGGGTGTGTCACTTGGAAAGTATTCAAATGAAGACAAGAACCTATTCAGTGACCAGGCTTTTCCATAAAAAGCAGTACCCATGATATTGGCGTGGCGCTGTCTTATGGTAATGTGTCCGTGACCGATTGTTGGATTTCTTCACATGACTGTCCAGCTCGCTGGTAGCAGATGAAAAGGTTGCCGGAGGCGCTGTCAGCACAAGCGCGGGCATTACCGCGGTGAACGGGAGAGGGCAAGCTCATAAATGCCACTGCTCTGAAACACAACAGCGACGGGAATCTGTTGTGCTGGGTGGAATCATGCAAACATGGTGCTACCCGAATTCTATATTGTAATTTTTGGACCATACATACAATGAAACAGGGCTTGGCTCACTCGGAATAGCAGTGTCGCTAAACAACAAGAAGCAGGCGAGATACGCTTTTCCGTGTCCATAGTGTTGAAACAGACTGAATGTCTGGACTTAGGATGGCTTTCCACGATACGGGAATAAGAGGAAGCTACAGGCCGTGCAAATGGGCAAAGATGTTGCTGTTAAAACAAGTAGTTACTTAAAAATTAGTTCAGATACAAGAATCCGTGGTCATAGATGTAAATTAGCGGGAGAACGTTTCGAACTGAATTTGAGAAAGTGCTGATTTACACAGCGTGTAGTTATAGTATGGAGTAGTCTTCCTGTAGTGCAAGCTAAAACCTTGGGTTCCTTTAAAATCAGAGCTAGATAAGATTTTAACAACTCTGAGCTATTAGTTAAGTTCTCCCCAAACGAGCTTGATGGGTCTAATGGCCTCCTCTCACTTGTAAATTCCTTATGTTCTTATGTCCTTAAATCTCCTGGATGCAGGAGGGTTGGAATTCTGTGCATTTACATTTTACACATTTAGCAGACGCTTTTGTCCAAAGTTTACAACAGAGGAGGGAATTACTTTTGCTTAAAACACAAGCCCCCTGAGATTTAAACTCACAACCTTTGTGTTATTAGCACAAGGCTCTTTTTGTTGAGCTACAGTTCCTTTCCTTCTTAAAAACCAATTACAATGGAACCAGTATCTTGCAAAAATATCTCATTTAGACTGAATGCTGAAACAATTTTTTTTAAAGGCTCCCTGCCTGCAATTAGTCGACATGAGATTGACAGGATATTGCAGAATATGGGCAATCAGGGGTAGAATTAGGATGATCAGTATTATTGGTCAACTGGAGATGTCTGGACTAGGAGATAGAAAGTAGCATCCCCCCCTGCTTCACTGCCTCTCTGCCTCCCCCGCAACGTGTATGTGTCTGTTCCAAATGGGCAGAGGTGTGGGTGGAGTGGGGAAGCGGGGGGGAGGAGAGAGGACGTGGGGTCCAGATTCTTGGAATCATTTGCCGAGTTCATCTATGTGGAGGCGTAATGTGTGCCTGGAGACATGACAGAAAGCAAAATAAAAACAAGACAGATAGCGGGGAAGCGAGAAAGCGGGAGAGCGGGTGCCGAGGGCTGGACGAACGGGAAGGTAGGGAGGCTGGGGGGGGCCGAGGTTTGAGCGAAGACGTCCCCATGGCGAAGAAGCAGGAGAGAGGAGACGACGACAGCGACCCCCTGCGCACTGTCCTCCTCACGCATTTCGTGCTCCTGCCGCCATCGATGCCAGCAGTGTTTGTTCTGCGCAGCCTACGCGCGCATCGGCGACGCAGTCGCCGTCAGACAGGTCGAGATGGAAGCTGCCTCCAGCACACACACGGACAGAGTCAGGCGTGTGCAGGCACAGGTGCAGACGCAGATGCAGATACAGATGCAGATGCAGGTGCAGACACAGATGCAGATGCAGGCGCAGATGCAGGTGCAGATGCAGGTGCAGATCATTTTAATAAAACTTCTCCTGCTCAGCATCGGTGAAAACTCAGCCCTGCTAGAAGCTCCACAGCGAAGCCGACGTTTCACGCGGAAGGAGGTACCTGATAGATGAGCACCATACGCTGAGTTTTATCTAACGGCAGCAGAAGTGCTGAACTCATCTAATGGATTTCTGTTGCTATCGGCTCACAAATGAGCTGGACAGCATGACCATGACAGATACACCCTCACACAGAGCATCCATTAGCCTGTATGGCTCATTAGCATATTCACCTTAGCTCACTCGTACAAAAACACCAGAGCCTGACCTTTCCTCCCTGTTGGATCGATGGCACATGACTGACAGGCTTGGCCGAAGGCCGTCACCAATGAGGACAGATGGTCATTGTGCCTGGGGGGTGGAGCAATGACCTTAATGGTCACATGACATCATTACACTGAGACATCATTCAGCACCAAAACCAAAAAAACAACAAAAAGCAGGGCCAGATTCTGCGTCCATGGAAGGGCTGGTTGAAGGCCTTTGTGGCTCCCGAAGCAAGCCTCACACCCCTCCCCCAGCATGTTCACCACCAGATTCACGTGATGGTAAAAGTTGTCAAACTGGGGGGATTTGCTAAGACGGAGCCCTGAACCATCTTTGCCTTGCCAGGATCCATCTCTAGGGGGCGACACGATGGTGCAGCGTGGGATAGTGGGGTTTCCTTCGGATACTCTGGTTTTCCCCTATGGTCCAAAAACATGCTGAGACTGGAATTACCCAGTCTTTCATAGGTGTGCCTGTGTGAGTGACTGGTGTGTGAGTGTGTGTGTGACTGGTGTGTGAGTGTGTGTGTGAGTGGTGTGTGAGTGTGCCCCGTGATGTGTTGGCGCACCATCCTGGGTTATTCCCTGCCTTGCACAGGCTTCGGATCTCGCGACCCTGAGCAGGACAAGCGGTTATAGAAAATGGACGTATGGATCCACTCCTAATCCACGGACATCAAGTATGTTTCTCAATATATGTATATCATCGTCCATTGCTACAGCCAAATTCCAATACTATGAACAGAAGTATAGTGGATAGTAATTATCCCCAGATGTCAGTCTTGCCCCGCCCCGAATATCAAGGATGCAAGAACAATCCCATGATTCATTGCACCTCAAGTATGTTCTTGGGAGGCAAGTTAGCAAGACCGTTCTTGCCAAGAACACAAATATGATCTTCGCTTTCTTGATATTGAGAAACATCCCATGAAGGAGATGGCAGGAATTAGAAGCCGGGCACAGAAAGTAGCGCTAAACTAGAGTAGTAGCATCTGATTCCTCAGCCTAGAAATATGGTGTTTACTCTGGCAGCTTATCAGAAATCTGTCACGAGAAGGTAGTGGAGGGGAGTAAACAAAAAGGCACGGCGCAGACGCCTCGTGTCAGTGAGCGCGCCACAGTGCCTGGTCCGTGTCTGCTACCACGACAGGAACCCTGGTAGAAATCAGTGTGTGGGGTCTGGTCTTCATCAGCTGCCACGCTGCTGAGTCCTTCAAACCCCTGTTTTCTACAGGCAGACATGAAGAAACTGAGGGATACATTTAATGGTTTGTGGATGAGTTTTGGGGATGAGTTTTGGGGATGAGTTTTGGGGATGAGTTTCTGCCCGAGTAGCTGTTTCTTACATCACCTCGGGAAGACAGCGAGAGGGGGGGTGCAGAACATGTAGAGGAGCTGCCATGTTTGTCTGAACAGGCGTGTGAATGTTAGCAGCCTACGCAAAAGACTTCTGGGGGGGCAGAGCATGCAGCTGGCGGGGGGGGGGGGGTTTGGGAGAGAAGATAGGCGTGTCTCTGTGCAGCACGACGCCGCTGAGAAGACACCATAAAGTATAGGCTTCCCAGCTCTTGAACGTCACCGTCTGCAGTGCGGCGCTTCAAACATAAGCCGTCACTGTGCTTTGCAGT
This sequence comes from Mormyrus hasselquistii, assembly GCA_026779605.1. Taxonomy (NCBI): domain Eukaryota; kingdom Metazoa; phylum Chordata; class Actinopteri; order Osteoglossiformes; family Mormyridae; genus Mormyrus; species Mormyrus hasselquistii. The sequence continues at coordinate 13,029,013 of JAODKE010000047.1, read as the reverse complement.
GTCAGGTCTGCGGGGACTAAATACGGAAGCGGGGAAGTCTCAGACAAAAGCACTCCTCCTGCTTCTAAAACGGGCAGCCTGCCTTTCTCGCCGAGTCATTCACAGGCCTGCCTTCGCGGACGGCCGTCTGGGCTGAGCTTTCGCTCCAGTGTTTTATCTATCAAGAATCTGAAGGAAGTTATGCATGAAAAGCCCCCTCGGCCCCTCACTCTGTGGAGAGAATCTGAGAAAATGTCTCAGGAATGAACATTCAGTGTCACCCTTTTCCCCAAGTTGACCTCACGTTCTGTAGCAGTGTTTCCCAAGCCGGTCCTCTGGGACCCCCTAGACAGTCTATGTTTTTGCTCCCCTCCCAGCTGTCAGCAGGTAGCAAAAATTTGGGCTGTCTGGTAGGGAGCAAAAAAGTGGACCGGCTTTTGGTCCCCGAGGATCAGCTTGGGAAACACTGGTCAAGAGTCTTCAAGAGTTGAAACTCTGAAGGCCATGAGTGTGCCAGTGCCAGTGCCAGTGCCAGTGCCAGTGCAGCACAAGGGCTGCTTTGCGTGGGCGTGTGGTAGCAGCAGCATTGTGCCCCTGAAGCTGTTTGTAGAGCAAGCTGGAACGGGGCACCTTTGCTAAATGGTGGGCTTTGCAGGATAACCTGCCGGTCTCACCGCTGGCTTGTTGTTGACTCTGGTGTGTGTTGTGCCAGGTAACAATCTGGCGGTTTGAATCTTACAAGCGTCTTTTCTATTTGGGTATCATAATATTTCCGTGTCTGAGATGCAGTCTCATATTTGGACAGGATTCCTCTGACATGATCTCTAGTGTCCGAATTCGAGAGAGCAAACCGGTGAGTCCAGGTAAGGTGCATTTGAGGCATCCTCAGCATCGCCGGCTGTAGGCCGCAGTGCCAGCGGGCGGGGCACCGGCGGGCGGGGGCACTGGCGGGCGGGGGCACTGGCGGGCGGCGGCACCGGCTTGTTTGCTCAGATAGATATCTAGGCAGGCTGCTTCATCAGGAAACAGGGCTTTTTTTCATTTCTGTTTTTCTCTGCGCCACTTCAGGCGTCTCTGCAGTTTCAGTGTAGGGATCCGCGCGTGTCTTTGCACTGCCTCGCTGCTTCGCACTGATGTAGAGCCAGACAGCGATCGTGGGAAATCGCGGCGGCGCAATCCTCAGTGGATAATTAGAAACTCATGAGCAGGGGTATATGGTCCGGGTGGGGGGCAGGGGGATGGGCGTAGGGTCTGGGTGTGGGGACAAGGGAGGGGCGGGGTTACATGTACCCTAATATTTATTTTGTGTTCATTCATCCCTTCCCAATAAATAGACCTTTCTGTTTAAATTATTGTGTCCCACGATATCAATCTCTCGCCTACGCTGTTGACTATGAGGTGTGTGAATCGATTTTATAGGAAGTCTGAGAGGCTGAAGAACCGCTAAGACAAGACGGGACACAGGAGCTTGAGTGAAAAGCTGGGGTTCATTACTGAGGACTGCAGGGGGGGGGGCCTTTGTACTGGCCAAGCACCAGCCTTACAATTACTGTACTTCCTTTAAGCATGTAAGTGTGTGTGTGTATGTCTGTTTTTGTCTGAGATGAGCGACCTGGGACTTCTTGGCGTGAAACCTTGTAATCAAATCCACACCCTATACCCACAATGCACAGTCACACCCGCCCACACACTCGCACACCCACGCAGTCACATGAGCGCACACGAACAGGCACGCGCGTGCAAAACACGCCGGCTGCACAGCGTGACCTTGCGTAACCTCCCGGAGCCAGGCGCCGGGACGGAAAATTCACCCCTTCCCTGTGTGTCTCTGCCCCGCTGGCGATTTGGGCCCCAGATCGACGCCCACGTCTCACACTTGGTTGCGCGTCTCATCTTAACAGGACTCTCCTCTCCCCCAGCCCAGCTCCCTAGCTGTGGTTGGGCTGGGCAACCGCTGGTGACTAAGGGTGATGGCCCCCCCAAGTGACTCACCACCTTCCTCCACGCCCATAGTCACGCACACCAGAGGAACCGCAGACTTACCGACCCGTGGGCGACCATTAACCTACTCAAAAGGCCAGTGTATGGCTCTGGGCGGCTTTAATAACATTCGGAAATGAGCCCTATCAAAAAGTAAAGAATGTTCCTCTTTGGGGAAGTACGACCTTGGAGTCGAAGCAGAACCTCGAGCTGGGAATCAGCTTCAGTTTCCTTCAGGAAGGCACCTTCAGCGTTTTTGGACTAAAAGGCAACAACAAAAAAAAATAATAAGAAGAATGAAGAATGAAGCTCCGGTGTACGCTCCCATTTCTGTCAGCAAAGACAAATAATGATTAATCGCACCTTCTTCCTGTTGTACATTCCAAAGTTCTTACAGAAAGATAAGAAGGAGAGAGCGAATCGATTACCAAAATCCGCCCATATGAAGAAGGTCACGTTTTTCCAGATTGTCACCTGCATGACACCTTCAGAGAGATTCAACCGCCTTTTTGATCGTTGTCACCTCAGCAGTCAGCCTCCTGCGTGCTTCTCCTACACCCTGGAAAATTAAAGCTTGTAATGTTTAAACCAAGCCCTGCCATGTTCCCACATACCCCCCCCCCCACCATGCCTGTCATTCAGTGTTTCTTTCCAGTGCAAAGTTCACCATAGACCCCTGTGACTATTTTGCCCACATTTTCTGTGTATGAAGTTGCCTCATGTACTGTTTATGACTTGAAAATGTTTCCATGAGCAAAAGTCAACGCATTAGCCAACGCAGGGGGCCGCCTAGAGTGCCCCCTTCCGAGGGGGTGTACGATTCAGCCAACTGATTTCTCTTTGTCCCAGACAGAGGACACCAGTGGTCAAACCGTGTGTCAAGAACCAGTACTGACGAGGCTGGTATAATGGGTCAGTATGCAGCCCCGTTGCCTCACACCTCCAGGGTTGGGGGTTTAAACCTCCCTGATGTTGGTGTGAAATTTGCCTAGAGCTCAGCTGGAATTTCAAATGATACATACATTCGTGGGGCTCCCAAATCAGCACTGGGTGTGGACAGTCAGAAACGCACCTTTTACGGAATTCAAGTATGACACATACGAGTAATACTCAGGATTCCAGCTGCTAATGTGCTGGAACAGAGCAGTGACTCACATCTCACTCATAGAGTACATGGCATGTCGTTCCTGAGTCAGGAACAGCGAGGCACGTGTTCCTCTGCCCAGCTCCATCTCCAGGGCCTCTTCGGGACGTCTCACCGCGCACATCCCCCCTCGAGGCACGTGCGGACGTAAGCGAGTCCCCCACCAAGAAATCGCGGCTCACAGAACTCTAAATTATCCCAGCAATATCGCTTACTCTGAGGAGTGAAGGGAAACGAAGGAAGATTCTATTTAATAGTTGCAGACGAAGACTGAGTATAGCGACCTGACTTTGTTGGGTCTTGGTTTGCGAGGCAAATAGGGTCTTGTGACACATGTTGATTTAGACAAACAAAAGGTCCCCACTCCCGAAGTTCAGCGGGTGTGAAGTAGTTTCGTAACTTCCTCCTCCTACTCTTACACTCGGATAACCCACCATGCACCGCCGCCCCCCACCCCACACCCCCCAGCTGCATTCCGTGAGTGGGTGGATGGTTCATCAGGGGTGCCGGGTTTCAAAGGAGCCCCGACTGTGTCCGACGAGGTGCTGCGACTTACCACCAGGTCCCATCCAGCATTTGTCCACCACAGCTGGGCTCTGGAAGCTGGAATCCCTAAGCTGGTTTGATAATTGCTTCTAGGTCTGCTGCCACGCACTGGTCTAAAGGAGTCAGGCCTAGGTTCTGTGCAGAGAGCCAGCCTCCTGCTGGTCGCTGAGCAGTACTGCATCCTCCCTCATTAACTAAATATCCATCCATCAATATTGCATATTCTGCTTATCCTGGTCACGGCTGTTGGACTAACAACCTTTCAAAAATCCACTCTATCTATGAAAAAGCGAGATATATACAAAATTTAGATGTAAACTGTACATTTACAGACTTTTGGTCACCCTTGGGAGAGTTGTGCTGGTCGTGCATATGGTTGGTCACATGACTGGTCACATGTTTGGTCACATGGTGGAGTCGCAGCAGAGGAGTGACTGAGGAGTCTTGCTGACCGTGTACTAGTGCTGACCTGTACTTCGTCAGACTCGAGCAGCATTATGCTTTGAGAGTTGATGACGACTCATCTGCACGCCGTGTGGCTCAGCAGGATTGGACACCGCGCCTGTGATCAGAGGCCCATTGGTGCAAAACCTGTGGCTGGCAAAGCGATTTCAACGTCTGGCCCTTGACCAAGGCTTTAACCTCCAGTTGCTCCAGGGCTGCTTGACCCTGCTTTCCCAATCATGATGCCTTGGATAAAAGCATCTTATTAATAAATTAAAAGTCTAGTTTCATATGCAATTGCCTAATAAACCAAGAGAACAAGTCCCCGTCCATGCCGGTCTGACTGTTTCAGAATGTTCTGATGACGCCAGTCCCCTGCTTCACTCGCTCTATTGCTCTCGTTTTCAGCACCTTCCTGTCTGACTGGTCGGTGGGTCGCGTAGGCGGGCAGGACAGGATGCGGTGGAAGGCCGGCAGGCTGCACTTCCCCATCTTGCCACTGCACTCCAGGCCCTCAGCAGATGTATGTGGCTCTGTTTGGGTCGCCACACGCCCACCTGAGCTTCACTCGTGCACACAGGCGCAGAAACGTGCACATGCACAGTCACGCCGTTACTATACATGTGCACGTGGCGGACGGCTCCTGCACTGCGTGAGTTTGTTAAATTAATCGTCGCATCAGTGTGCTGATGGGGAGACGTGGAATAAGGATGAGGAGAGCTGTCAGGGCAGGATTAGAAAGATGGGAATGAAGAATGAAATGAAGTAATGCAGTTGCCCTTTAAGAAAGTTAACCGCAAGCAGTAAGCGTAGAAAGCCCACTCAATAGGAAAAACATTACCCGTAATGCATTTTGAAAACCCATTCGGACTAGATGTCATGGCTTCCCGAGGTCACATGACCGCGCCAACCAAAGAAATCAAGTTATGCGGACTCTGTGCTAGGTCTGCCTGCGGGGAGAGGGCATCAGTATCAATCATGCGAAGGAAAGCAGCCAAGGATGAGAGCTGGGGAACATGTGGGCACCGTCCAGAGAGACCCCAGGAAAATCCAGGGGCTGCTGTACTTCACCTTCTCCTGCCTGATTCGGGAATCTAGATCCATGCCATTTTACCTTCCGGCTGAAGGAAGCAGAACTATATCCAGAACATGTGTAAGTGGACATTAAAAAATGAAATTAGCCCGAGACACTGCAGAAAGTCAAGTGATACGCGATTAATTCACTTTCACATTTACATACTTATTAGGCACTTTTGATGTCTTGGAGGCAAACCACACGTCTCAAACTTTCACGCTGTCAAGGAGTCGACTAGTGCGGCTAGGCTGAGCTTCTAATGAACGCCCAGGTCAAGTGTGCGCAGTACTGGTGCACGAGGTACGCAGCAACTTCTAACAAGAACCTAATAAGGTTTTTCAAGGACCAGAACTGCAACATAAGAACACTGAAGAAAAGTAAAGAGGCATCAAGCTAGTAGAGGAACTAGTGGAGCAGACGGCCCTTGAGGCATTTATTTAAGGTGGAAAAGGAATCTGATGGCCGGATGTGGTCCAGCAGCTCATTACGCCATTGGGGAATCACACAAGAGACCCGTCTGGAGTGACACTTCTCACGTATTGAGATTAATCATCATATTAGATAATAATAGTATTAGTGAAACGCAGTGGTGGTTCCAGGAGCCTTGCGATAGCAGGTGGGATCGCTCTCTCTCACCCCCGAGAGCCGTGGATGGGTGGGCGGGTGCCGGGGGGGCTCTGCTCTCGCCGGCGTTTCCCCCGAGCTTCTAGCAGTGACTCTGCCGGCCCACACAGTCGACAGAGCAGACGCAGGGGCCCAGCGAGGAGGAACGGCGAGAGGATATTCACATCTGATCCGTAATGCTGCTATAGCGCCAAAGTCCATCACAGAAGGCATTTTGTCAGAGGGAAGAAAATAGCTAAAAATCCCAACACTTATAATAAGTCCCAGGTTACTGGATATTGGGACAACTCAAGGCTCCTTGAAATGAATGGAAGAGAAAATCGATTTATCAGTAAATTTTCTATACCCACTTGTCCTATGTAGGGTTGCAGGGTGACAGGAGCCCATCCTGAGAGCAACAGGTGCAAGGCAGGGAGTAACCCAAGACGGGGCACCAGTCAAGCAAGAGGGAATCAATAACATAAATTAAATAGTGATTTATAATTAAGCAGCATGTCCTGTGAATGCATTTACATCCTTAATGTGTTCTGAATTTTAATTACTAATGATCACATTAAGTCACTGGGCATTAGCAGGGATAATTAAATATAAGTGCGTCGTGCTGTAGTCATGAGTCTGTGCACGTTATGCTGCAGAAATGGCAGCAACAGCAAAGGCTGAAAAATGAAATCCACGCGAATGTGACATGTCAGGACCTGCTCTGGCAGACACCTGCACAGCGAGACACCAATGTGCCAGGAAAGAGCCAGGAGCCCTGAAATTGTGATTTGAAAGATGGGTATATTTGCCATTTGCACAAATATGAATACAGGCACTCTTTAGTTTGCGCTTCTTTTTAAAACATATACACACAAGTGAGGGTGAAGCTTGAATGCAGAGTCAGCCGATTATCAATGGCCAGCCAGCAAGCCTGCTGATTTGAGGATTTGAACCAGCGACCTTCTAATCTCAGGCACATAGGCCAAAACCACAGTCACGCCCCACCCCCAATCAGCTACAACCAGTTACTAAACCAAAAATCTAGCAAAAAACAAACTAGCAGGATGGTGACTGTGTCGAGACCATAAAGGCGGCTGTATACTTCAAATGGCAAAACAAAATCAAGCAAGTCAGCGGGAACAATCTGCCGCATGTTTAAAACAACCTCGCCACCATGTTCATTCGGTGTCACCACAACCCTAGAGGGCACGTAATGCTTTTGACACAGTAAGACCCACACACAGAGCGTAAACAGACACCGTGTGGCGAGTGCATGAGTCATTTTAATAAAGGAGATGTCAGCTCTTTTAAAATGGAAGTTTCACTCTTTATTAACAGTCACTGTTGGTTTAATCCTAGCAGCAGCACAGACAGGGAAGCCAGCAATTTATACCGCACTCAGTGTTACACGCTAACAAAACACAAGCATTCCACAGCAAACATTACATGTTACTATTAACAGAAATACACAGATATGTATATTAATTTAAAAAATTTAACATGCAGTGTGGAACTGCCTAATTAGTCCTGCGGACCAATCCCGCGGCATGACATTTATCTCAGCCAGTCGTGGACAGTGGGTGGGATCAGAACAAACCAAAATGCCTGCCTCAGGGGGGACCCTGCACAGGTGGTGTGCTGAAATGGTGATCACCGCAGTGATTATGGCTCATACAAGGTTGCATTGTGGAAATAACATTGGTTTTGGCTGAAGTATATAGACCTTCCCACCTCCTCAAGCTGTCCCCGTCTCTCTATACTGTATCGACCTCAGGCCTGAGAACAGATACGTGAGGAGAATAATGGCTGGTTTCCATGACAACCAGGCCTTCCTAAATAGGGGTATGATCAGGATTATGGGGGACACTTCAAAGATTTGCTAAAGGTAGCTAAAGGTAGAGGGGAGCAGGATGGAGCTTTACGAAGGACAGCGGAAATGAAAACTCTAGGGGGAGAGGCGAGGTCGGGCAGCATCAGGCCTGCCTTGGGGGGAGAGGAGAGGTCGGGCAGCATCGGGCCTGCCTTAGGAGGAGAGGAGAAGTCGGGCAGCATTGGGTCTGCCTTGGGGGGAGAGGAGAGGTAGTGCAGCATCAGGCCTGCCTTGGGAGGAGAGGAGAGGTCGGGCAGCATCAGGCCTGCCTTGGGAGGAGAGGAGAGGTTGGGCAGCATCGAGCCTGCCTTGGGGGGAGAGGAGAGATCGGGTAGCATCGGACCTGCCTTGGGGGGAGCCGGCCCAGCAGGTAGCTCTGGGGAAGCTGTCTGCTGATAGCAAGCTGGCTGGGAGGCCTCAGTCTGGCTTATGTCTGCAAGAACTGATGAGTCTGTTCTTGGAAGGTAGCTAGTCAGCCATAGCCCCAGTACCGAGCTCAACACCCCCGCGCTCCATGTTCCACGCAACCCTTTCAATAGCTTCCAGCAGTCACTCCTGTTTTTTAAAATCCACTTACATGTTCCATTCCTCTATAATGAGAACAAGCCGCAACCGTATTTCATCCTCTTGTGATTTCTTTCATCTTTAATTAATACATAAAAAGTGAAAGACGATCTGGACTAGGTTTGCGCGTCTGTGTCCCCTTGCTGACCTTGAGCGGTATTTTTCAAATTTGTATGTACCTGATGAAAGTCACTTCGAACAAAACGCAACCTGAGATGTTTAGTCACGGACCATCATGAGCAGGAGAGAAACTTTTAAAGAGGTCAGGAAGGTGACATGGCTCAAAATTTACCCTGGGTCCTGCACATACTGAGGTGGTATTTGGGAGGTGGCAGGATAGTAAACAAAAAGGTAACATTTGGTAGAGAAACACTCATAATAAACACAGTGACCTGAGCATATGAATCGCTTTGTGGTCAGTGTATTAAACATCGCTGAAAGCTAACCCTAAGCCTATCCTTTACAAAGTCACAGGTCCAGGATTTAGGCATGAAAATGCATAAGAAAGATAGCAAGGAACCATCAGTTTCCATATATTAAATATGCCCCATATATATACTAAACATGTTGCCGCACTGAAAGAAAAGTAAAGATTAATAAAAATCAATATTTCTTGCAAAACATTTTCATTTGATTTCATCATTATTGTACTTTACATCAGGAGGTTTCAATAAATTACATTAATTTAAATAACAAAAGATACTCATCCCAAACTCAGACTGCCGGTTTCCTCTCAGAATTCAATTTGCATTTATTCCCGAAAAGCAAACAAGCACAGATGACCGGGGCAGCGGGGCCAGCTGTCACGAAACGCACTTTCTCCATATCCCACAGAACATGTACTGCGCGGTTCCTGCTGCATCCACCTCCGCAACACGCACAAGCAGACATACATATTTACCAGCGCCTCACCCCCACAGTCACCATGTCAACAACTTCGTAACGGTCGTGTGTGCCTGCCGTACTTTACCGCTTCACGACAACCGTCGCGATCCCAGCGCGGCATGGGGCTCAGTAGGCAGCATCACCGCCTCACACCTCCAGGGTCAGGCTGGATTCCTCCTCCACGCCGCCCCTGTAACATGGGTGTCGTCCTACATGCTAAAGGCACAGACCAGCAGATCTGCATTTCCTGAACTGTGTGCACGCCTGTGCCACACAATGGACTGGCATCTCGATCAGTGTCTAGCCCTTTCGTGCACCCAATGTCGGCATAACTCTGCTTGGCACAAGTGGTTGGTAGATGTACAGATATCTCCATTCCTGTTGTTCTGAGGTTACCGACCACAATCTTGCGCTCTCCCAGGGCTTGCTGTTTTTTATTAAAAGAAAACTGAATCAAAAGGTAATTTAGTATTTTAAAATAAAAATATTCTGCCAAATCTAATAAAAAATATTAATTGTCATGACCCTCAGACAATTAATAACCAGACGATTGATTCAACCTAATATATTTCTCTGTTGTCTTAGCTGAAGACTTAAATTAAATACCATTGTCAAGAGTAAGATGAAGCACTTCTGGGATGATTGGTGTCTTCACAATACACATCCCTATTCTTACCTACTGCAGCAAGATGAACTTATCTGTAACCCTATATCATGTTACAATTAGTATGTGAGATATCTGCATAATTAATTCGAATCAACTCATCAAATAAAATTAATTAAGAAAACCTAGTGATTAATTTCTAAATATATTCCACACTGGCAGATGTTATACCTTCTCCATTAGCGGCTGGAACAGGTCTAAAGACGACGTCCAAGAACATGCAATTAGCTGCAGCTTGTAGACCGAACAATGAAGTAACACTGTCCCCTGCTGGTGTTTTTAGGCAGCGCACTGTTTTAAAACGACAGCGAAATTACCCACGTGACATGAAAGTACCCAGATGCAGAAGCGTCGATTTGCTTTGTGTATATTACACTATTCATTTATCTTCCACAGCCGTTTATTCAGTACTTGGTCTCACTGTATATATTATTTAACCATAAACTATAAATAATCTTAACCATAAACTATAAATACAAAGTAAATAATAATATATTAACATATATTAAAATCATTTGTGCATACAAATGACCAGATTTAAAGATACCCTTTGCATCTGAAACAGATTAATCTTGTTTGGTAAAAACATAAATAACTCTTGGGCAATCAGGATCGGTACACCGTGATCCGATCTGAATTTTTTTACGTGCATAGTTTTCAAATTATGTAAGCGTGGTAGCATGCGCAGTTTTATTTTGAGTAACGGTAGCTGTGTAATCCTTTACCCCAGAAAGGTTTACGAGAAAGGGCATCAAACTAGAGGAGATGCGCAGGCCGTGTGAACAGCAGCGGCCGGGTGGAAAGCGGAGCTAATGAACAGGAAGCCGCAGAGCACATGCGTGGGAGGGCATCCGTAGGTCTGCCTCGGCCGAGAAGCAGGCTTATATTTAACTTTTCGGTGGTCCACCAACCATAGGCAGTGTAAGCAAACTGTGGTTGTCGATAGCCCTAGTTCACGACATGCAGTGTCTTTCACAGACTAATCGGCATCCACTATATTTAAAATTTAGAATAAAATATGTCTTATCACCTTGTATGCACTTGGTGAAAATCATTTTAACAAAACACAAATGTTTGACCAAGAAAATAGAAAAAAAAACTTTTTTTTGTTTTGTTTTTACATTTAATCCGTATTAAAACTATAACTCCGGATATTATATTTCGATAGCTAGTTCGGGCTACTGCATGTTACACGTCATTATGCATAAGAGTTATAATTCGGAAATAGAAAACCATCTGCCAGGCAGTTATTATAAACGCCTAATCAGTGGGTGTAAGATCAAAGCCCGTATTCCTTAATTATTACGCAATAGGATTGCAAATATAGGTATGTCTACTGTTGTAAACCTAAAACGCCAGAAGATGGCGCCAGGGTTAATTTCCTGTGTATTTCTGTGTATCGTTTAATTACGACACATTATTATATACAACACGTTCAGAAAAATAATCACTGACTTGTGTTGTGTTCTCTTACTGTTTTTTTTCCTTTTGTGCGTTCAGATTTAACCATATATGCAATTGCATTATGGTCTCACCAGCACCGCTGGGGGTGGAATATTTATTTGTGAGTAAGGATGCAGGAAGTTAGTACTTATAAGGGGAGGCCTGCTGGTTCATATTCGGTGGCCCGCAGAGGGATTTCACTCTTGGTCCCTTGAGCTCCTGCCCTTAACTGCAATCACTTTGGTTAAAAGCGTTTGCTAAAGAAATAAAAAATAAATGGGTATGCTTCATGTATGTACTATACTATCGTGCACTAGGTGGTGCCCTTGGCTTGCACTGTTTGCATTGGTACCAGAAACCCACATAGGGCTTCTTTGTGTCACTGTACATTTGAGTATAGTGAATACAGAATGAATTGAACTGAAATGGTCCACTACAGATGAATCATATACACCGGGACGTTTTCAAACTCTTTGATCAAGAGTCTGATAAGAACATAAGAAATTTGCAAACAAGAGGAGGCCATTCGGCCCATCAAGTTCATTTGGAGAGAACTTAACTAATAGCTCAGAGTTGTTAAAATCTTATCTATCTCTGATTTAAAGGAACCCAGGCTTTTAGCTTATGCAACACTAGCAGGAAGACTATCCTCTAGATTCCAAACTCTAACTACACGCTGTGTAAAGAAGTGCTTCCTCAAATTTGTTTTATAACGTTCTCCCGCTAATTTCCACTTATGGCCACGAGTTCTAGTATTTAAACTAATATTGAAATGGCCATTTGGCTGAACAGCATCCAGACCTGTTAGAATCTTATAGACCTGGATCATGTCCCCCCTTAGTCTTCTTTGCTTGAGGCTGAACAGATTCAGCTCAGCTAACCTCTCCTCATAAGACATTCCTCTAAGACCAGGAGTCGTTCTTTTAGCCCTACATCAGATTTAAGTTCAAAGTCAGAGGTCCGGAACAATTTTCTATAGCAAAATAGCATTTCATGAACATTAATGAACTAACAGCAACAGTCAATGTAGACATCAATATATAACAATAGTGGGAGGTTAACGTGAAGACTGGTTTAACACTCGCTGATTGTTATGACTCTCTGTCATCGGGTGGGGAATTATAACATAAAACAAAATAAAGTTTTATTTGTGGGAAGTTTGTGGTTCTTTGCTGTATTTTTGTACCTCAATCCACATTAAGCCTTTTTATGTTAACCATACTGATTCATAAGGTGCTGTGTCCAGATTAACTTGCACACTTTGAGAACCTCTGATATGCGCCGTTTGTATTAAATATATATGCATGTATATTTTATTGGTTATAGCTGCTTAGTAGATTATAGTTGTAGTTATAATTCTGAACATTCACAGAAGCTATTTAGTTTAATTTGCGAAGCACGAGGCCAATTTTCTGACCACTACCGTTTTCTTCACACTCAGCCGATTCCTGATATTGTCAAATGAACCCAAGAATTCACAATCAATATTACGTTTGCCAAGTGGGAGTGCTAGACAGCATCTGTTTCCTAGACGTGGCAGTCGTGTGTGGTTTGCGCCTCTCACATGAGAACACGGTTTTGGGGGAAGATTATTGAGCTGAGAAAGGCTTCATGCACACATGGCTCATGGCGGCTGTCGGGAATGCAGCCTTGAGTACTAGCAGAGTCTTAAAGCCACAGTCTAACAGGAACTGCTGAAGAACTTGATGACTTGTCAGACAGGACTGGCAGCAAAGTCCAGTTCCACAGCCCTATCCCAAAGACAGTCATTTCTGAAAGCTAGCTCATTGCTAGAAAATTCTTGCAGAAACGATTTATTTTAAGCACAAAAATAAAATCATTTTAAGCATAAAAATAATAAAAATAAATCAAACCATCTAGGCTAGATGTTTATAATGTTGTGATTATTTTACAAACTTCAACAGATTTCATTAACGTCTACTTCCCCAATTTTACTTGGTTTCAACCCCCCAATAAACAGACCTTTGTAATTTAATAAATAAGTTGCGTCCCACTAAATTGCCCATAGGTGTGCATGTGTAAGTGGATGGTGTGTGAGTGTGCCCTGTGATTGGTTGGTACCCCATCCTAGGTTGTTTCCCGCCTTGTGCCCGTAGCTTCTGGGATTGGCTCCGGATTCCCCGCGACCCAAAAGGAAAAGCGGTTTGGAGTATTAAACTCTCTTCTATGCTGTTGTTTTGTACTTTTCTGAGCAACTCAGTCCAGAGGCTGAACATCTTTGCTTAAATTGCACTCATGTTCATTTAACTGAATAAAATTTTGAATAAATGTGTGACAAAGCTATTATGACACTATATGGATAAAAGTATCAGCACATCAGCCTGTCCACCATTTCACTCTGAATCAAAGGGCATTAATATAAATTTGACTAACTCTTACTTGCTGTAATAGCCTTTTTGTTATAACACTGCTGGTGGGATTTGCTGCCATTCGGGATGGATGTCAGTTTATCAGGTCCCCTTTCTGTGAGTTTGTGTGGCCGCCACTATATAACTTGCTCCCAGATGTTTCCATTTCATAATCTCTTCGCACTGGGGTAGTTTGCAAACAGTACAAGCTGTTTACAAGGAAATAAAACTCATACGTGTAGATGCGTGTGCAGACTTGTCTCTTGTTGAAAATTTCATGCCAGCCAGGTGATCACAGTTGAAAACCCTGAATGGCATACTACTATATTATTTGCCCGTCAAGTACTGTTACTCTTTTGCCCATATAGTGTAGATTTTCATTCGTATGGTAAATTCCTTTTACACCATACCCCGATTCTTGTGGTTTTATGTATTGCGCGTAACTACTTTAGAAATATCATCGGAACACTACACACTGTGGTAATGTACCATTTTTATAGTAATAAGGACGTTTTTTTAACTCCTAATTTTTCTGTAAATGCAATTGTAATTAATAAAGCATTGTTTTGTTAAAAATCCCCATTGGAAGCTCGCGTCTATTTTAATGCCTATGATCGAATGTTGTCGTTTACGAAAATGTTTGGTGAATTGGAGGACTCAACGCACATATTGCATGACCAATTTACCCAACTCCGAACCACTTTTGTACAATATAGAATCGCGAAAGAACTGGAAATATGTAAGTACTAAAGGAAATACGCCTGAAACAAGAATGCTTTGTTTGCTTTTAAAGGAAAGCAAAGCCGCCATTAGAGTTTCTGCCTGAAGCACGTGGGCTCTTTCGACTGCACCAGGCCTGCAGTCCACGCGTAAAGCAATCGCATCTTAAATAACTCTGAGGTATATTTATGTATATGTGCATATATGATTAATAAAACTGGCGCATTAGCAGTCATAAAGGATAAGAGTAAATGGATGCGTTTTTAGTTATCGGGTAAACCCATACGATACGCAGGAAGCGATGGTCAAAATGACGTAAAGGGGAGTGCCTTATACTTAAATATTTAAGAAGGTATTATTGTAATATGTAAATATGCAATATGTAGGGAATATCATTGGATGACAGCTCGACTTGTCACTCCCTCTCTAAAAATATTCATGAGCTCGCGCCAGTATATGTCCTGTACAGGCGAGTCCATTTTGTTACAGAGCAGTCGTCGTGCAGGAGGAAGAGGCTCGCTGTTACCCCTGGAAAGAAAGGTAGCTTTTTGTTCATTTCCCAGATATGTTCTGCTATATACTAATGAATAACACTAAGAAGAGATTACTTTAGTCTCGAGAAAAAAATATTAAACCTTTTATCGGGCAAAAATTGCTATATTTGATTTAACTGCTGTGAGTAGTGAGGTAGAAATTGAAGGGAATGTATGTAGTTCAGTGTGTTTCGTTAAAAAAAACGTTTACTGAGAGCGGTGTACCGTATTCGGAGACCCGAAAGGCGCCTGATTAATGTATACTACGGGCTTATCGTTTTTAATAATTCGCCGTGCCATTGTTGTTGGCGTTGTATTCAATAAGTCGCTATCACGAGCCAAGCTTTGGAAAACGTTTGCTTCTTTTGTTGAGACGGAGTCTCCGAATGGCGCAGATTTCAGAGTTAAAATGGCTGCGGCGCCCGAGGCTGCCTGGCGTTCGAACAGCGGGCTTGTTGGCCGCTGTCGGCATTTCGACATATAATGGCGAGTTCTTCTCGGGAATGGGGTTAAGCTGGGTCCCAGAGTTACGGCTGCGAAAAAACGTTTGTTCGGCGCCCTAAAAGCCGACGGCCATGTGAGAGGAACGTGGCGCGGCGTTAACGCGGAGCTGATTCAGTCCCGCAGATGTGGGGCGCTTAAAAATGGCTGCTGCGGTTCGAACAAAAGGCGGGGGGAGGGGCTAGGGGCCGGCCATGGCGCAGATGGATTGCTGCCGCCATTTTAGTTCCTTTCATGCGTATGAGGCGCGTTTCGTCTGAATGGCGACGAACCTAGTTTATTCCCCCATCCAGGATATCCAACATGTCTGACGAAGGGAAGCTGTTTGTCGGCGGGCTCAGTTTTGACACCAACGAGGAGTCTTTGGAGGAAGCTTTCTCCAAGTATGGCACCATTACTAAAAGTGAGTGTGCTTCCAGTTCCACGTGCGTCGTTGCATGCCTGGAGTGAATGTATGCATGCGTAAAATGTGCGGTCATATCAGCCGTGCATCGTTTAAAAAAAAAACCCCGAATAACCGACGGTACGGTTTCTGCAGTCGATGTGATCAGGGACCGGGAGACACAGAGGTCTCGAGGATTTGGCTTCGTGACGTTTGAAAACCCCGAAGATGCGAAGGATGCAATGGAGGGGATGAATGGAAAGGTGAGTTGTTGAGTTTTTCTCTCTTTTTTTTTTTTTTTTCGTTGTTGGGTGGGCGCTGTCTGATTGCAGACTGACATTCCTCTCCATTCCCTTCACCCCTCCTCCAGTCTGTCGACGGAAGGACGATCCGCGTGGATGAAGCCGGCAAGGGTGGTGGTCGCTCTGGAGGTGGATACAGAGGCGGGGCCTCTGGAGGCCGTGGAGGTGGATTTTTCCGTGGGGGCAGGGGAAGAGGTGGGCGTGGTTACTCGCGAGGTAAGGGCAGGCGATTTGCAAAATGGTGTCCCCCATTTGCTTTTAGTCGTGCCCTCCTTGTTACACATTTTCATTTGCACGCACCAATTGATTCCGGTGCCTTTAGCAGTTTTGATGAATGTGAGTGGTTTCCTTTCAAAGGTGGCGGTTATGGTGGTGGAGATAGAGGCTATGGAGACAGGAGCTATGGAGGAGACCGAGGGTATGGTGGTGGAGACAGGAGCTACGGAGGTGGCTATTCCAACCGGAGTGGGGGTGGCTATTCTTCTGGAGGTGGTGGAGGCTATTACAACAGAGATAACAGGTGAGAATCCTGTACTGCTTTAAGTGACTGGTAATATTTTTGCGTGTGGGATTATGGAGTGTCATATTTTGTGTGTTTCATTCTGAAGGGGCCAGTCTGGATACGGAGATCGCTCTGGTGGGTCTTACAGGGACAGTTACGACAGCTACGGTATGTATGACGTGGGAGTTTTTGCACTAACTGTTCTAGGCTCCTGTAGAAATCTTAGAATGAACCAGTCAACCCAATTGAAGGTCTTGGCATTGATGATAAATCCCTGGTCCTCTTTACACCTGCTGTAATCGTATCTTGTCACCTGAACTATGGAAATCCAGATTCTTACTGCCTACTTGCATTTAAGTCTCGGCTGTCGGGGTGACCAAAAATTCGAGAGCTTTGACAACCAGGCATTTGATCCAAAGAAATTGTGCTTTCTCTATCGTGGGCCCCGTCCCGTAATCTCAGGAAGCGAAATGTGGATTTCCAGTCGTTGCGACCAGAAGGCTATTTAAAAAAAAAAAAAAACAAAACAAAAGGCAGCTCAGATTTGGCGTTCAGGGGAAATCATTTAACTTAATGTATTGGAACTGTTCTGGGAATGATCATGGAGAGTGGAGGGATTGTCCGTGTGATCAGTGCCTTTACATCTGTGCCTACTTCTTGTCCTCAGCTACTCACGAGTAAAAATTCTTCACGATTCAAGATCCTCTCTTCGCTGGCTGTATATAAAAAGATGCACTCTTCGAAGATTTTTTTTTTTTATTTTTGTGTTCTGTGTGACATGATTGTAGTCCTTATTCTGTGATGAAACGAGCATCTTTTCCTTTTAAAAAAAAAAAACTTTGTTTGTGGTGTAGTAGTGGTTGATGCTTCACTGAGGATTTATATCCCAACTGAAGTGCCAGCAATTCCTTTTGTAGCATATCATTTGGGATTGATTAAAAGATGTGATGCTCCAAGGAGCCTTGTGTACCTTTTTAGGGCAATGCTCAAAGTAGTCTGGGACGGCCAATCTGTTATGACCATTTGGGCTATGGGGTATGACCTACTTCACTGTTTATTTACATGAATTTTAAACGTATCCTGACCTAGTCCAGCCTAACGGCTTCTGGCTTTTTTTTCCCTCCAAGTAGCCTCAGCTCTAAAAGCACGTCTAGATGCTTTGGTTCAGATTTTTCTTCACTGAGCAAAATCTCAATAGAAGCTCGCCAAGCTGTGATTTGTGCCCCTGGTTCTCATCGCAGTGTGAGAGTACCAGTATTCCAGTTCAAGGTCATGATCTGTATCTAAAGATCTTGATCTATAGTCTATTTAATCTGTAGATATTTCATATCCAAAAAGTGAATTCCTTTCAGACTGGTGAGGCTGAAACCCAGGACTTGGCCAGCTGCTCATGAGGTGTTGGTGTCAGCAAGCTGCTGTTTGCTAGAGGTATCCTGCTCTTTTGCAACATTGGCCATTTTTTTTTTGTTTGGTTTTTTTTTCCCTTTATGTGCTCTGCTGTCATGGACTCTGAACTCAAATATTCAAACTTCAGAAAAATGTTAACCAGTGCTGTTCCAACTGGGAAAAGACTTGTGCTCTTTTGTTCTGTGTATCAACCACATTGAAGAAAGTTCCTTTTTGTAAAATTCCGGCTTCATGAAGCCTATTAAACGATTCGTTGAAAATGCTCTGATTTTCTTGTGCCTCAAAGAATGCTCATGTGCCAGGCCAAAGCTTTTTTAGACCTAGATTAAATTTTAAATGTCAGGTTAGACAAGAGGAAGAGTTCCAATAAATCCAATGTTAGGGTTCAGTGTATGTGTGCTGTACGTTGTGGTTAACTTGGTAAATCAGAAGCATTTGAGTAAACCTGCTCTCCTAACACTCAAGGTATAGTTTTGAGAGTGTAGTATCTCTTGCTCAGCTAAATTCTTTTAGACGGTTTAATTCAGTGCCAGCATTAGCTAGATTTGCCTTGGTCCTGTTCATAATGCCTCATTGCGTCCAAGTGTTCTCTGCTACAATTCTGGGGACAAATCGACAAAGTCCTTGGAGAATGAAGTGTTGCGCCTACCAACATGTGACTCCTCTGGTGCGAAAGCTGCTCTCTTGGCTAGTTCATATGTGGAGATAGGCCTTTGTTGTGAGGTAACTCCTTTTTGCTCTCCTGTTTACATCCTTTTCTTAATGTGAAACATGTAAATGTTCATGAGGCCCCCTCCCCCACCACCTCTGAGACATCATGCGGCTGTCACTTTCAAGGCCTGCCGCCTTACTGACCTGGTTTTTTTTATATATATATATATAAAGATCTGCATGATGAGTTGTCTACCTCACTTTCCTTGGAAAGTGTTCCCTGTTCCTCCACCAAATGTCAGATCATCTGGGGGTGCCACTAGGGCAATGTGACGCTGAAGGATTTAAGTCTCACCTTAGGCCTGCGGCACAGCAGGCCCCTGATTCGCAAAACGAAGAATTTGCCTGCCATGCATTTTGATCAGTTTCTTTTTTTTGTTAGTCTTTCAAAATATTAGAATGTGTTTTTTTTTTTTTTTTTCCCCTCCCCATCTCCCATTTTAAAGCAATTCACAGGAGTAACTCTTTGGAAAGGCTATGTCTTCATTGCCTTGTGATGTAGCCTTGGTGTTTTGCTCCTTGTTTTTTCCAGATATAGTGAGATCATTTTGCTATTGAAATTTTGTGCTGGAGAAGCTAATTTAAACCATTGTCTTTGGGATGAGTGTTAAGTGTGTTTAGGGTTTTATTTTTTTCCCCCCACATGGGGTAATCAATTTTTGAATGTTGTTGTGTAACTTAGAACTTTAATGCATGCTTGTAGGTGTAAAGTATAATAAGGATTTTTTTATTTTATTTTTTGGTGTTAATCCACCGCAGCCGAGAATCCAAGTTCATTGTTTGTAATTTCTATTGTTCAGGGTGAAGCCAGTGACAACGCCGCAGTGGATCAGCCATTCAAGAGATGAGACTGCACCATGCTAATTTCTGAGATTTAAGGTCCATAAAGCAGGTAAGGATCTTAGCCTAGTGAAATGTCTAGGTGTTGCTATACAAAATGTGTTTTGTTTTTTTGTTACTGATTAAGGCATCTATCGAAATAGATCCTGATCTACCTACCAGCTGATTTTAGGCTGTTACACTTGGCTGTAAACTTGAATCACACAGATGTAATATGTCTAATCCCCACTGAACGCTGTTTAAATCAGTTTATTCACGTTAAGATTGAAAAGTAATGCTACTGTGTTTATCAAGTGTTGATTTTGTGGCGGCTGCGTTTCTTTCAGGTGCTGTGTATGGATCCTCTCTACGTCTACATAGGCACTTCGGGAGTTGACAGAAAGCCGAAGTCCTGCAGTAAAATGTGACCATAGACTGACGGTTTAGTAGAAAGAGTTTCCATTGAAGCTGAGTGTCAGGGTTACTATGAAATGGATGCCCATCACTGCAGGTGGGAATGTTGCAGCGCCGTGTCTTAATGTGTGACACAGCAGTCAGATCTGCAATGTTTGTATGCAAGTATTGCACAGAAATTGACTGCATTTTCTTTTACTGATGAAGAGCTTTTCTCTATTCATGAGACCGAAACGTTTGTCAGCAGCATTTGCATTTGGTTTTTAATAAATACTGTATATTGCAGAATACAGGGTTTGCCGTTTTTCATATGGAGTACGAATGACGAGTGTTTGCCACATTTGTGTGTGTGTGTGTGTATGTGACAAGGTAAATTCTGTGCGCACTTACATATGATTTTTATTCACTGATTTGTGGAGGGCATAGATAAAATAGATGTGAACAGATTTCTTGGTACCCTTGCATATCTCTTGAAACTAATGGTGTCCATTATGGTTTATTCCATATTTAATACGTCAAACTTTTTTTATTTTAAATGATAATGGCAGACACATTTTTGGCACCATCTTTTGCAGCAATCACTGCCGACTAGTATTCTCTTTACC
The DNA here is from genome assembly GCA_026779605.1 of Mormyrus hasselquistii. Classification (NCBI taxonomy): domain Eukaryota; kingdom Metazoa; phylum Chordata; class Actinopteri; order Osteoglossiformes; family Mormyridae; genus Mormyrus; species Mormyrus hasselquistii. The sequence continues at coordinate 13,008,551 of JAODKE010000047.1, read as the reverse complement.
GTGAGGTATCTGTCTGTCCACGGGTAGTCTGGCCCACTCTTCCTGAACAAACTTAAATCTGCCTCAGGTTTGAAGGGTGGTGTCTCCGCACTGCAATTTTCAGATTTTTCCATAGATGAGCAATGGCATTTAAGAATGGCTGACAAAAAGACATTTGACCATTCGTTGGCCTCAGCAATTTGGGCTTTAAACACGAGTTAGAGGTCCAGAACAAGGGGGCAAAAGTTGTATGTAAAATGTTATATCCCCCCCCCCCCCCCAATTTCAAATTCCCTTTAAACTGGTTCGGCGCATGTAATAGGGCATGAATGAAATGGGAGTGCAAGCACATCTCATTTTAATAAGTCATATAAAATTTAACTTAAAGGGCCTAAAACTAGAAAATGTTGACAATTTTTTGTGCCAGGTACCACCAGAGTTGTGCTGTATGTCTTCAACTGCTGTCAATGTTTTTACAGTGTCCATATCGCAATATTCTAAAATTAATATATAGAAACCGTAATATACTCTATTGCCAAACGTATTGAGACCCCTCCAAATCATTCAGTTCATTTCCATAGCCACAGGTGTATAAAGTCATGCACCTAGGCATGCAGACTGCTCCTATAAACATTTGTGAAAGAATGGGTGACGCTCAGTGAATTCAAGCATGGTACCGTAGCAGGATGCCATCTGTGCAATGAGTTAATTTGTGAAATTTCCTCACTAAATATTCCACAGAGTGGAAGCAGTTTGGAACAACGGCAACTCGGACATGAAGTGGTACTGTAGGCCACGTGAACTCAGAGCGGGGACAGCACATGCTGAGGTGCAGTGTGTAAAAGTCACCAGCTGTTAGTAAACGACATCTGAGCTTCGTGGGGCCAGATTAGCTCAAGAATGGTGTGTACAGAACTTCGTGGAATCGGTGTCCAAGGCCGAGCAGCTGCATCCAAGCCTTTCATCGCTAAGTGCAGTGCAAAGTGTTGGATGCAGTGGTGTAAAGCTCACTGCCACTGGATTCTAGAGTAGTGGAGATGGGTCCTCTGGAGTGACGGATCACGCTTGTTTGTCTGTCGTAATCCAATGGATGAGTCTGGGTTTGATGGAGAACGGTACTTGCCTGACTGTATTGTGTGAAATGTAAAGTTTGGTGGAGGGGGAATTATGGTGTGGGGTTGTTTTTAGACAATTTTATGGTCCCAACGTTGTGGGAACAATTTGATCACTTCCTGTTCCAACATGACTGCCCACCAGCCCACTAAGCAAGGTCCCTAAGGTCATGGAGCGAGTCTGGTGTAGAGGATCTTGACTGCCCTGCACAGAGCCCTGAGCGAGGCCTTCTCAACCAACATCAGTACCTGACCTCACAAATGTTCTCCTGGACGGTTAAAATTCCCATAAACACACCTCTAAACCTTTGGGACAGCATTCCTAGAAGAGCTGAAGCTGTTATAGCTGCAAAAGGTGGGTCAGCTCTATATTACATCCTATGTATTAAGAATAAGATGTCATTAAAGTTCATGTGTGTTTAAAGGCAGATGTCCCAATACTTTTGGCAGTATAATGTGGTTTTGAGTTCCTCTGAGTATGGTGATTAAATTGTTTTATACTCAAACTGATGACGATATGAATGTTTATCATCACGATAGAACACAGACACTACTCGCTTGACCTGCCTGTTTACTGACCGCCGTTATTATACTCTGTACGAGAACTTTGGTTGTGGCACCGCAGCGTTTGTGTTCTATTCTGTTTGTTCTGCTCTCTGATTTATTTGGGTCGGCGAACAAACGTTGTGTATTATTTTGCAGCAATTGACCTTTATTTCTGATATTATATATTAGTTTACACTGAACTCGCGATACGTTGCCTTTATTTTGATGCATATATGTACACTTTGTATTGTGACATAGGGAACCTCCAAGAGTGCAAGGTTGAAGTCTTCCTGTGTCTTATACTTTTTTTACGTTTTCGAAAACAATGGTTGTACGTTTTTTTTTTCTTAATTGTTTCATATCTTAGTTAAGAAGTACAAATGACATTAACTTTCTATGCGCTGTTTTAGTTCGGTGGCAGCACGGTGGCGCAGTGGTTAGCACTGTCGCCTCACATCTCTGGGGTTCGAGTCTTCGCATGCTGTCGTCGTGGGGTTTTCTCCGGGTAGTCCAGTTCCCCCTCCCCACAATGCAAAAACATGCTGAGGAAAATTGGAATTACCTAATTGCCCGTAGATGTGCGTGTGTGAGGGAATGGTGCGTACGAGTGATTATAGGCAGACAATCAGGTCAGGTTGGGGAGCATGCGCAGATGCAGCGCGTTGCCGCACCCGTCACACAGCGAAATTTCTCGAGATCCCCCTGGCAGATGAACAGTGCAGTCCCACCCTCCGGAAATGGCAATTTAAAATAACAGGACACACTGAAATATTTATTTATTAATATATATATTTATTTATTTTGAGTATTATGGCGTTCCTTAGAGCTCAACCTCTCTCGCGCACTTTCAACATCTCTCGGTGGAACTCATTCTCTCGCGCACAATAATAGCTCGTCTCTCACGTACATTCATTCCTTCTCGCGATTTTCTCGCGCCTTTTGTCAGGTTTGGCGCCTTAAATGCGTCACCAGGACCATTTTCGCACAATTTAAGGACAAGTGGGTCGTGATTGCACCACAAAGCCGGAAAGGTTTCCCACAAACAAGTACTAGCCAGTCTCAGCCCGGCACGGGAATAACGATCATCAAAATTTTAGATGGCCAACTCGTACCCTTCAAGTTTGAATTAGCTAAATAAATTGTAAAAATATTGGTATGCGCTTAAAATTAAATAGGATAACACAGTGTCCTTCATTTCTAGTTTAATTCACGTGTTCCGGACCTTGATTTAATAAGCAAAGACACACGATTGATTGTTAATCACCATCAATGTATAACGCAGACCAACGCAGTCACATTATTTACCATATTTTGTCGTCATGAAGAGTATTTTAAACTATTTAATATATTGATTATTGTATAATACAATTTATTATTCTGTATATTTTCAGTATATTTAAAATATATTTCTTTAAATTACTTATTAATCAGTATTAGTGTAGCCAAGAGGAATTTTAAATTTATTACTTCTTTTTGATTAAACAGTAAATCAGAACACTAACTAATTTAATATATTGACACTTAATATACAGGGAAATATATTTTCTTTGCCAGGGTAAAATACATAATCATAGAGATTAAGTTAAATGAATTTTCAATTCTATTACACGTGAAAATGTAGTGCAGTTTCTTGTCTTCATTTTAATATATTTTTCTTATGTATCAATATATAGCCATATGTGATCCATGCATATATTGCAGGATATTGGAAAAAAAACAAGTACTAGTTTTCCATATATGGAAATGTATATTGCATTATATTGTCATATATTTTTGTTTCATAAAGGCATTGTCATACGAAAAGCATGCTTTTAAAATTACAATAATTTAAAAGGTAAAAACGATTATTAAGACATTTGACTTTCACATTAATCCTTTAAAATCAGTGCATAATTAAGAAAATCTTTGGGCACATGTAACGTGACCAGAACGTTAGCAAATATAATACGGTAAACAAAGAGAACGCTGTAGGCGACGCTGTTACCTAATGATGTTAATATCTGTGACTGAATCAACACAATTATGAAGTAAACATAAACGACATGGCATACGCATTTTTGAAATAATACCACAGAACCAAAATCCTGATGAAGTCTGATCGTTCAAGAATTATAATTTGCCGTCATAATTTAGTAGGATTAATCGGTGCCGTGACAATCGAGATATTATTTATCCACTAGGTGGCGGTATTTCATAACGATGCTTCCTTCCTCCAACCACTTGGTGTTAAACGTTGTTAAATGATAGTTGTTAAATTGAACGTCTCTAATCAGAGAACAGTTGTTGTTGTTGTAGTTATTGTATCAACGGAAAACATGTGCTGTATGATATTTCATAGATGTTATCACAATTGTTTCATGAATTGTTGTGTAAGACCTTTGAGCCACCAAGCTGCATTATATGATTGCCAATTTTTTTTTATTAAATTATAATCCCTACGGCCTTTTGAGTACCAAATAAAGTGTTACATAATAGTCAGGCAATGATACATTTCTGTAAAAAAAAAAAAAAAAACGGCGATTTGGGTGAAATTTGTACATTTGTAACATGATTAAATTACAGTTTATCTAAACATTTTCAGTATGTGTGCATAACATTCAAACTACTTTGCAGTAAAGATTTTGACCTCCAGGCTGCAAAAAAGATAACTTTACTTTTGATGTGTGCAAAGCTTTGTACAGTTCATTCAAACCAGCTTCTAAGTATAATTAATGTTTTATTAAAAAGCAAACTCAATATAGCTTCCAGATTCAGAAATAGTACAGGAACAATCTACAGCAGTGTTTCCCAATCCGGTCTTCGGGGATTCACAGCCGGTCCATGTTTTTGCTCCCTCCAAACTCAAGTTCACATATTGCAGCAATTGACCTTTAGCAAAATGTGGGAGCAAAAATGTGGATTGTCTGTGGGTCCCCGCGGACCGGATGAGGAAATGCTGATCTGTAGAATACAAACCAGTAAAATGGAAGCGTGTCGGGTGCGTGCTACAGCTGTGTGAGGCAGTCTGTGCCGGGATACTGGGGCAGGTTGAGCTCATACTTCTTCTGGATGTCGTAGGGCAGAAAGCGTCCAGCCAGGAAGTGTCTCCCAGCGAAGGCAGCAGCGCACTTCTTGGGTGCTGTGAGTGAAATAAGGACCTCTGGTCTGAGGCCGTCAGCACTGCCTTCCTCCACGTCCCACCCTGACGCATAAAGACAGCATCATTCTCAGCTCCTCTACATCCTGCGAACGGTATGCATGTGTGCGCACGTCCATTTGCATGTATACGTTTGTGTTCGTAAGGAGAACATTCAACAGATAAGCTTGAAGACTGAGAACTGAGAAGGGAACAAACACAGTGATTGATAGATAGTGAACCTCACTACCTGAGGGTATGTCAACACTGGCCATGGGTATCTTGACCTGCTTAAGGGTCAGCAAGATGCTGCCAAAGGGCTCCTTCTCAGCAGAAAGATCTGTTTCTGGTCCCAAGATGGCATCAATGACCAGGTTGTAGGCATCATTGATGAGCTGCACCTGACCACCAAGAGAACACTTTCATTTTTACTTTATTCTAACAGTTTTAGCAATATGCCTTAAACTCCCAGGTCCTCTTATCCAGCCATTACATCACCTTATGCCTCTACAGCAATTAACTGTAGTGTCTATCTACAGTCCTTTTCTCTTAATCAGGCTGATTAAGCGGTAGGTGTCACACTAATGGGGCGTGGCCCCCTGCCAATCATCCCTGTGGAAGCTCTGCAGGAGTGTCTCTGTCTCTCTCTCTCTCTCTCTCTCTCTCTCTCTCTCTCTCTCTCTCTCTCACCCAGTTTCCACCAACTCGTAGCTGGTGCCAGGCTT
>JAODKE010000047.1:12984945-12995690 GCA_026779605.1 Mormyrus hasselquistii | reverse complement strand
GTGAATGCGTGTGAATGCGTGTAATTGCATAAGAATGCGTGTGCATGTGTGTGAATGCGCGTGAATGCGTGCGAATGCGTGTAATTGCGTGTGAATGCGTGTGAATGCGTGTAATTGCGTGTGAATGTGTGTGAATGCGTGTAATTGCGTGTGAATGCGTGTAATTGCATGTGAATGCGTGTGAATGCGTGTAATTGCATGTGAATGCGTGTGAATGCGTGTAATTGCGTGTGAATGCGTGTGAATGCATGTGCTCCTTTGTCATCATTATTACTTTGGTCATTGTTACCCTGCCTCTGTTTGTGCTTATCGAGTGCTTCAGCAACATAAATTCATCGCGGCATGTCGGTAACGTGAATATAAAACGAGAAAAAAAAAAGGAAGATGAAAGCGGGAGAAACGGGGAGGAATGTGGAGAGAAGGAGGGAGCGAAGGAGAGGAAAGATGGAGGGAACGGGAGGCAGAAACGCCGACGGAGGTGTGCTTGAGTTTTGCCTTTGAATGACTGATAAACCAAAGCTATGGAATGACCTGCATGGGGAGACGTGTTAGAGGGTCTGGTTTGAGGGTAAATAAATACTCAGCAGGTGGATGGAAAGGTTACAGGTCGGCCTCGCTTCCTTCATCCGCGCTCTTCTGCTTCTTATCACCTCTGCTAGAAGAGGAATCCCAGAGTGCCAGGTGAGCATGCAAGCAGGGGCCCGTTGGGAAACTCCACAGACACCTCCTGCATATTTAATAAGGGATGCAGGATGTGTCTGCAGAGTACTTGACTCTTGGTCTCTGCAACCATCCTGCGGTCGACAGCTGCTGACCAGTAGGGGGCGCCATGGCAGATTGAAACAGGATGGGGGAATCGTGGTACTGCCAGTGACTGTGGGGATGGGTAGGATTGGCGGGGAAAGTACCAGGAATTCTTTGCCAAAAGGTACAAGGTACAGCCGAGTAAAAACACCCAACCGATCACAGCTCAGGACATCCACCAGTCGCAGTGCAGCAAATCTGATTAATGGCAGAGTCCCATAGAGACCACACCCAGAGCACTGCAGACCTGCTATTGACACAAAGATCCACTGGGAGGGGGTCTCACTTGTGGGATTTCGGCTGATCTTTCCTAAATGTCAAATGGATTGGCTGGGAGGAGACATATGTCTCATTGCAGCCCAGCCCCCCCCCTTGCCCCCCCCCCCCCCCCCACCCCCCCCCCACAGATGCTAGGCCCCTGTCTGCACCATCCTTTTCCTTCTGCTTCCCGCTGCTGCACGCCATGCTGAGCCAGACGGCTTGCACCAGCGACCAGGAGGAGGCCATGCTGGTCCAGGCACTGCAGATCATCAGCGAGCACTCCCAGCTTCGTGCCCGCGACTCCCCCGACCTGCTTGTTGACGAGGTACCTTCCTGCTTCTCACTGCCCCCTGTTTTGTTCTTGTCTGTTTTCCAAACTTCAAGGAACGTTCAAGAAATGCCACTAAACTGCATGTAGTATTGCTCACTTATCATTTCTTCTTGTGGTGTTCAGTACGGTCCAGAAATGCTGCCTCGTGTCAACATGCTGCTGCTGCTCACCAAGGTCATTTCTACTGGTGCCCCCCGGCTTCAGGTATGGGTACTGAAATTTATCTTCAAAAAAATTAAAAAAAACTTGTCCATTGTATGTGAAGCAGTTTGGGTGTGTTGCCATTCTGAGGACTTTTTTTTGTGTGTGTGTGTCTCAGGTCCTGGCCTCCAGCTGCCTGACCTCCTTGTGTGCCAGTGCTGGGGGGGGGCAGGGCTGTGCCCTGGCAGAGCAGGCTGAGGTCGATGTGTTGCTGCAGGCCCTGCTGTCACCCTGCTTCTCTGTGCGAGATGCTGCCCTCAGGGTGAGTGTGAGGCTGATGGCCTGTTGCCTGAGCCAGGAAGTGGGCTACTAGGGGGGCACTGAGCTCTCTGACTGACTCTGCCCACCCCCAGGGCCTGTTGGAGCTGGAGATGGCCCTGCCCACCGACGCGGAGGCTGAAGTAGGCCTCGGGGTGCTGCGCAGGCTCTGGGTGGCCCGCTTCGACCAGGAGGAGGAGGGCCGTGCCCTGGCTGATAAGTGAGTGGGGGCTGGGGGCGGGCATCACACACCTTGCCACTCCATTGTAAACCACCTTTGATACTTAAGAGAAAAGAGCCAGGCTAACAGAATCCAGTGGACTGTAGGCTAGCAAGTATCTGATTAATAGGAACTACAATACCCAGCAATCCCTGCAGGTCTTGTAACCTTTCTTAAAGTGAAGCAGTGAATCCCAAGTGCTTTTTCAAAGCGGCTGTGCTTAGCTGTGTCCCTGCTTCCCCTCCATGCGGGTGCAGGCTCTGGCAATCCCTGTACCTGGAGCTGGTGCCGGAGCTATGTAGTCTGCTGATCGCCGACGTGACACATCACGAGGAGGCGGTCCGCTCCGCTGCCGCTGATGCCCTCTCCAGTGCCGTCAGCAGCTACCAGGGACAGGCCCCCGCTGTGCTGGCCCGCCTCATCGAGCTCTACCAGCAGAGGCTCTACGTGAGTTTCCCCTCCACCAGGGGGCAGTATGTCACACAGCCTGCCCAGGCCAGTGTTACTGTACACACGGCTGCATTTACCTGTATATGCTTGTTATAGTAGAATGTGATGTGGTTGTATAATAAAACATTCCCTGTCTGGTGTGGTTTGTGGTGTTGGCTGGGAGGAGGGAGTCTGTGTTCCCACAGCGTAGTTGCCCGCACTGTGAGCCATGTCGCTGAGCTCTGCTTGCTCCCTGACGTGTTAGTGTCTGGCTTCACAGAGGCCCCCTCCTGTTCTGGACGCCCTCGGCAGAGTCATCTCCGAAGCCCCGCCAGACCAGTGGGAGGCAAGGTAACAAAAAAAAGTAAAAAGGAAACTTCATGTCTGTCTTCCTGAAAATGGTAATTGTAACAGTCCCTCATACAGATGAAGCCAGTTTGATTTTGCAACATTATTGACCGAATTGTCTTCAGTAAAAAATTAACACTGTGTGTGTGTGTGTCTCGGTGTCGGCGCCCCCTGCAGGTGTGGCATCGCGCTGGCCCTGAATAAACTGGCCCAGTACCTGGATGAGTCTCAGGTGACGCCCCTCTTCCTGTTCTTCGTACCCGACGCTCTGAATGATCGACACCCGGAAGTCCGCCGCTGCATGCTGGACGCCGCGCTCTCGGCCCTTAATGCGCATGGAAAGGTAAACCCCCCCCATCTCCTGTGAAATGTGGCTAATTCCTGGCCCCTTTAATTTCACTTTTTCATACTTTGGGAACCATTAGCTTACTGATTACCCCTGATGCCTTTGTGTCTGAGTATTAGATTATTGATATAAACTGTACTTTACTCTCTGTATTGTGTGTTATGTCTAACTGGCCCATATGATACACTGCCAAACATCGGAGTCGAGCCTCACAGGATATATGACTGTCACACTGCACAGAATTACACTTTTTCTCACTGTGTTGCATATCAGGTGGAAATATTAAATGCATTTAATCACGCCTGGGTACTTTCAACTACTTTTGCTGTCCGTTAATGGTGAAATAGGTCTTTAATTTAATCTTTAACTATACACAGTAAGTGCATCACGCAGCGCAGCGCCACTAAAACAAAGTGTTTTCATATGTACATACAGAGGCTCACCGCTTAATGCTGGTTCACGATGGCGCGATTGCAATTCACTTTCAATACTCCTCGAACTTTGAATTTTGAGTTTCTGTTCATGCCCTAGCAATATGCTGTATGGTACTTTCTACTGATGCTGGGTGATGACATCATCCATCCAGGCTGGCTTCCACACTCTAGTGATCACGAGCATAAACATCTCATGCAGTGTTTAACACTGTATTGTACAGTGTTTTTTTTTTTTTTTTTTTGTCTATCCATGCTTCCCTCACATCCCCGCTCTACACCCGCTCTACACCCTCACATCCCCGCTCTACACCCGCTCTACACCCTCACATCCCCGCCCTACACCCTCACATCCCCGCTCTACACCCGCTCTACACCCTCCCTACACCCTCACATCCTTGCTCTACACCAGTATCACTCGAGTCTGATTTGTGTCCCCTCTGCTAGTTGGCTCTATGGCATTAAAGCTCTCTCACCCTGCTACATCTACATGTACCGTGGTCTGCTCGAGTCGCCGGGTAACGCATTAACACACTTGTGTCCCCTACAGGACAATGTCAGCTCCCTGCTGCCAGTCTTTGAGGAGTTTCTGAAGAATGCCCCCCAGGATGCCAGCTATGACTCTGTCCGCCAGAGCGTCGTCATCCTCATGGGCTCTCTGGCCAAGCACCTGGACAAGAGTGACCCCAAGGTGAAGCCTATCGTGGCCAAGCTCATCACGGCCCTGTCCACACCCTCCCAGCAGGTACGCCCCACCTCCCCCAGTGGATGCATCTAGTCTTGGGCCGGGGGGTCGCTATCTGTATGTATGGTGCCTTGGTGACCTGTACCCCCTCCCCCAGGTCCAGGAGTCGGTGGCCAGCTGCCTGCCCCCGCTGGTGCCGGCTATCCGCGAGGATGCAGGCGGGATGGTGCGCAAGCTGCTGCAGCTGCTGCTGGAAAGCGACAAGTATGCAGAGCGCAAGGGCGCCGCCTATGGGCTGGCCGGCCTCGTCAAAGGCCTGGGCATCTTGGCACTCAAACAGCAGGACATCATGACCACGCTTACGGATGCCATCCAGGACAAGAAGAACTTCCGCCGGAGAGAGGGTCAGCATGGGAGGGGCCCATCGGACGAACCCGCGTTCAGTCTTTCCCTCTTCGAAATAATCTCTGAATTTTCCTTCTTTGCCGAAAGAGTCAAAGCTCTCTTCCCCCTCTTCCCTGTGTGTGATTCTGTGCGTGTCTGTGTATCTCTGCGAGTATTTGTGTGACACTGTCACCCTGTGTTTCAGGGGCGCTCTTCGCCTTCGAGATGCTCTGTAACATGCTCGGGAAGCTCTTTGAGCCGTACGTCGTGCACGTTCTGCCCCACCTGCTTCTCTGCTTCGGAGATGGAAACCAGTATGTCAGAGAGGTGAATTGACGACCCTCCCCCGTTCCTCCTTTGCTCCTCTTTTACTCGTCCTCATGCTCCCGCCGCTCCCCCTGCAGGCCGCGGACGACTGCGCCAAGGCTGTGATGAGGAATCTGAGCGCCCATGGGGTGAAGCTGGTGCTGCCCTCCTTGTTGGTGGCCCTGGAGGAGGAGTCCTGGCGGACAAAAGCAGGTGGCCCATCCGCCCACGCCGTCCCACAATGCATTAGGAAGCCGCTGTGAACGAGGTGGCCGCCGTCCTCTTTTGCTGTCCCCGCAGCATTGTCTGTGGACAGTGGGAGGATCTTTCTGTTATATAATTGCCGCTTTGGGTTAGGTTCCAATCCCCTCTCCATTCTCCATTGTCACTTTTCCCCCTTTTGTTTCTTGGCAAATACACGCATTGTTTGGCTTTTCGAACAGTGGAATTTTAATATACCGGCGTGATTCACTGTGAGGTGAATGTCAGTAAATGTCTGCATGGATGCAAGACCCTCCTAAAGTGATGAGGGGGTGTGCCGTTCAGCTCCTGAGATGTCCCCCACTTCCAGGCTCCGTTGACCTTCTGGGTGCCATGGCATACTGCGCCCCCAAGCAGCTCTCGTCCTGCCTGCCCAGCATCGTGCCGAAGCTGACGGAGGTGCTGACTGACTCGCACGTCAAGGTGCAGAAGGCGGGCCAGCAGGCGCTGAGGCTCATCGGCTCTGTCATCCGTAACCCCGAGATCCTGGGTGAGTGCCGCACGCCGCGCGCCGCGCTCACCGATGGGGTCCTACTTCTCGCTGTCTCTGTACGCGTCAGTCTGTTCTTTGAAACGCCCTCGACCCTAATGCGGTGCCGCCCTGACGTCCGTCAGCCATCACCCCCATACTGCTGGACGCGCTCACAGACCCCTCCCACAAGACGCAGCACTGCCTGCAGACGCTGCTGGACACCAAGTTTGTGCACTTCATTGATGCACCCTCCCTGGCCCTCATCATGCCCATCGTGCAGCGCGCCTTCCAGGACCGCTCCACTGACACGCGCAAGATGGCCGCCCAGATCATCGGCAACATGTACTCCCTCACGGACCAGAAGGTACGTGCACAGCCGGTGCTGTGTGATAAACGACCCCATTGCATGCTAATAAACTGTCAGGTTATTACTGTCGATAACATACTCTGTATTCTGCAGCCGCTGTTGGTCGTGGGTTAGTGGTTATAACGTCCGTTTTCGCTGCCCAGCCGTGTCTGATTCCAGCTTAGTCACAAAGCTGTTAGGCAGCATTTCTTTTAAATGTCTGTTGTAGAGACTCTTACAGGTAGACAACCACCTTGAGGTAATAATTGCTTCTGCTTGCATGTGGCTCTGCTACAGGACCTGTCCCCTTACCTGCCCAGTGTCATCCCAGGACTCAAGGCCTCCCTGTTGGATCCCGTGCCAGAAGTGAGCCCCAGTCCTTAAAATATGTTTGATTCCATGAAAATTAGCTGATTTTTCTTGCAGACCCTAATAAGAAATGCTAAAATCTATAAAGTCGACTCCTGTTGCTTTGAAAATGCTAATTGAAAATGGTCCGTGAAGCTTGCAGTCGCCTCTTAACTGCGTGATGTGACACACAGGTGCGCACAGTCTCCGCCAAGGCCCTGGGCGCCATGGTGAAGGGCATGGGCGAGTCCAGCTTCGACGACCTGCTGCCCTGGCTCATGGAGACTCTGGCCTCTGAGCAGAGCTCCGTGGACCGCTCTGGTGCTGCCCAAGGTGAGCCAGCCCACTGGGGTAGGGTGCCAGGGCCTGCGTTTCAGTTGGCCGGCCTCCAGCCGTGCTCCCCTGTACCTGAAATTTGAGCCCCTCCCCAGGTTTGGCAGAGGTCATGGCGGGTCTCGGTGTGGAGAAATTGGACAAGCTGATGCCAGACGTGGTACAAACGGCCAGCAAGGTGGACATTGCCTCACATGTGCGGGACGGATACATCATGATGTTCATCTACCTGCCACTCACCTTCGGGGACAGGTTCACGCCCTACGTGGGGCCCATCATCCCCTGCATCCTCAAGGTACCTCCATTGCTCTGCACCCACTGTCGGTCAAGGTCTGCGGGCCTGGAGCCGATCCCAGGCAGCACAGGGCTGGGGGACACCCTGGGAAGGATTCCATTCCAGCTCTCGGCTCGCTTGTGGACTGTCTCCTCCTCGCTGGCTGCTGATGTAACACCTACATGTCAGACTGTCCGGCTGCGTATGCCGTCTGTCTGTCTGCCTGACAGTAGAGTTTAATGACAGTTGGTGCCATTTTTTGTGTGTCCTTGTGTTCCTGTTCAAACAGCAGCTCTTCTATCATTTTTAAGACCTTCTGAAATAACTGTGAGAATGTCTGCCTTTTGGAAAGAGCCACTGCGCCCCATCCAGACCTCCCGGCCTTGTGTCCCCCGGCTTCTCAGCGTCGCCCCCTTTCCATAATTCCACTCCCAGGCGCTGGCAGATGAGAACGAGTATGTGCGGGACACGGCGCTGCGGGCGGGCCAGCGCATCATCAGCATGTACGCCGAGACGGCCATCGCGCTGCTGCTGCCCGAGCTCGAGCAGGGGCTCTTTGACGACCTGTGGAGGATCCGGTACGCGGCGCCTGTACACGGCACACGCGTGTCACAAGGCCCGAGATGCACTGCCTGGCTCACCATGCCTCCTGGCCCCTTTGCAGGTTCAGTTCCGTACAGCTACTGGGAGATCTACTCTTCCACATCTCCGGGGTGACGGGGAAGATGACCACAGAGACGGCGTCTGAGGACGACAACTTCGGCACGGCACAGTCCAACAAGGTGCGTATGTGTGTTGGCATGGGGGTATGGCCTTGCAGCTCTCTGCACGGGTGTCATGGTGATGCGTCACGTTGTTACCTAACTGGCCCGGATGCCGCAGGCCATCATCGGAGCCCTGGGAGCGGAGCGCAGGAACCGTGTGCTGTCGGGGCTCTACATGGGCCGCTCAGACACACAGCTGGTGGTGAGACAGGCCTCCCTGCACGTTTGGAAGATCGTGGTGTCCAACACACCGCGCACCCTCCGTGAGATCCTGCCCACCCTCTTCTCCCTGCTGCTGGGCTTCCTGGCCTCCACCTGCCCTGACAAGCGCACGGTATGATGCCCCACAATCTGTGACACCCCAACCCAGCCTCCACCCACCCGTGGCAGCAGAGAAACGATGTGACCTAGACTGTCTTCTCTGCTCCTCTATGCCAGTTAAATGGAATAGCCAGGCTCAATCAGACAGGACCCAAACTAGCCAATAAGAAATGAACAGTTGCTGCCTGAGCCAGTCATGTAAAGAGATCTCATTCTCCACACTGAGGCACATGCCGTGTCTGTCTGTCACGTCATGTCACCTGCCCTCTGATCCCTGTCCCTGCCGTGGGATGCAGATTGCTGCACGCACACTGGGCGACCTGGTGCGCAAGCTGGGTGAGAAGATCCTTCCGGAGATCATCCCCATCCTGGAGGACGGGCTGCGTTCCGACAAGAGCGACGAGCGCCAGGGCGTATGCATCGGCCTCAGCGAGATCATGAAGTCAACCAGCAAGGACGCAGTCAGTGTCTGGGCCGGGGAGGGCTGGGCGGGCGCTCTCACTCACACTGAATAGTCACAGTCTGCATTCTGAGCTCGTCACCCAGCTGAGCCCTGCTTCTGGCACCCCCTGCAGGTGTTGGTCTTCTCCGAGTCTTTGGTGCCCACGGTGCGCAGGGCGCTGTGTGACCCACTGGAAGAGGTGCGGCAGGCCGCTGCCAGGACCTTCGAGCAGCTGCACTCCACCATCGGGCACCAGGCGCTGGATGACATCCTGCCCACACTACTGCGACAGCTGGTGAGATGCGTGTGCATGCATACACACGCAGACAGCCCTCGGGGGTGCTCCACTCACGTGTCTGTGTCTCCAGGAGGACCAGGAGACGTCGGAGTTTGCACTGGATGGCCTGAAGCAGGTGATGGCTGTGAAGAGCCGCTCCGTGCTGCCATACCTGGTGCCTAAGGTGAGCCCACCCCCCCCTCCCAACACCTGTGACCCTGACTGCGTGTGTGTGTGTGACCTGACCTGACCTCGCTCTCCCTCTCCACACTCCCCGCAGCTGACAGCACCCCCTGTGAACACGCGGGTCCTGGCCTTCCTATCCGCCGTGGCGGGAGACGCGCTCACACGGCACCTGGGTGTCATCCTGCCTGCTCTCATGTCCTCCCTTAAGGACAAGCTGGGGACCGAGGAGGGCCAGCAGGTGCGGGCCCCTCGGAGCCTCCCTATTCCTGATAGTTTGCAGGAAATTGACTGCTACACAGTGCCCCGTCCAGTACAAACCAGTCGGGTTAATGCAGCACGCATATGCCTGCACCCCCTCCACACAGGAGCTGTGCTGCTGCCAGACGGTGATCCTGTCCGTTGAGGATGAGGCGGGACAGCGCATCATCATGGAGGACCTGCTGGAGGCGGCGCGGGGCCCCGACGCCGGCATGCGTCTGGCCTCAGTTACCATCCTTAACGCTTACTTTGCCCGCACGCGCACGGACCACAGCGCCCACACACGTGCCTTGCTGTCGGGCCTCATCCGGCTGCTGAATGATGCCAACCCTGAGGTCCTCAACCAGAGCTGGGACACCATCAACTCCATCACCAAGGTGGGTGTGCCTAGGCATGTAAAATTCAGCCGTGTATCTGTGTGGTCGACATACACAGGACTGACCTTAAAGTTGGACACACAGAGCTGGCAGATTGTCACCTTGACTGTCTGTCCCTGTGTCCCCATGCACAGAAGCTGGATGCAGGCAGCCAGCTGGCCTTGATCGACGACCTGCACAGGGACATCCGCTCAGCCGGCGCCGACGCCAAGGGCCAGCACCTGCCGGGCTTCTGCCTGCCCAAGAAGGTGAGAACATCACCCAATGCTGCCCCCCTGTTCTGGGTCATCTACCTCCATACCCTGTTCCAATCCCTGGCAATACTGTCTGATGTTGACTCCGCTCATGCCTGTGCTTTCCCGTCAGGGCGTAACGTGCATCCTGCCCGTGCTCCGAGAGGGCGTGCTGACAGGCAGCCCGGAGCAGAAGGAGGAGGCTGCCAAGGCGCTGGGTTGCATCATCCGGCTGACCTCGCCCGAAGCCCTGAAGCCTTCCGTGGTGAACATCACTGGCCCGCTCATCCGTATTCTGGGAGACCGCTTCTCTTGGACCGTCAAGACGGCCTTGCTGGAGACCCTCACCCTGCTCCTGGCAAAGGTAACGCCTCCTTCCCCGGCGCCTCGTGCTCGCTCCCTGGGCCCGTGGCCTGACGCCCCCACTGCATTCCCTCCGCACAGGTGGGCATTGCCTTGAAGCCCTTCCTGCCCCAGCTGCAGACCACCTTCCTAAAGGCTCTGCAGGACTCCAGTCGCGCAGTGCGCCTGCGGGCCGCTGAGGCCCTCGGACAGCTCGTTTCCATACACAGCAAAGTGGACCCCCTGTTCAGCGAGCAGCTTTCCGCCATCCGCAATGCCGAGGACTCGGGTGTCCGGTGGGTCGCACTTCCCCGAGGGGGCCGTGTTCTGCTTTCACAGAAACCGGATTGATGTGTAGCAGCAGCAGCGTGCAGAATCCCAGAACCTCTTTAAATTGGCACCTCATTAGCACTGTATCAGCAGGTGAAGAAGCTTTTAACTCGGGTAGCTACAAAGCTGCTAGTTTCAGCACTGGGCTTATGGGGGAAGTGGAACAGCAAGCTGAGC
>JAODKE010000047.1:12930772-12945248 GCA_026779605.1 Mormyrus hasselquistii | reverse complement strand
ACACACACACACACACACACACACACACACACACACACACACACACACACACACACACACACACACACACAGCACAAAAACATACAGGCGCCCGACCAAGAAAGGCAAACAAAACTAATGGACAGCAATTAAAAAGCATGTACAGTGTCAATAAAGTGCTAGGTGAACTGTACTAGTTATTTTAGGCTGGGATTCGCAGTGGGTATTCCTCACAAGCTCACTGGGTCAGAACCAACAGCGCTCCCTAACAATCACAGAATGTACATGACAATATAGCCCGGGGGCCCAAAAGACCCCCCCAAGACGCAAACAAAAGTTGAGCTGTGCAGAACGACAACATACAAAAATACTGCGATGGGGCCCACAAATCCGCCAGATTAATAAATGCAGGTTTAAATAATACAAAGCGTTAGATTATAAAAAAGCGAAGATCTTAAACACAAATGCTTACGAGCGCTTGACTCCTGCACAATAAAATGCTAGCTGCTCTGAGTTTATGTGATGCAGTAAAGCAGGCGTCCCAGCTCTGATGCTAGAACGACTGCCCATCAGGTAACATAGCGGACCAAATTCTCCCGGTCATGACTGCACTCGGAACAAGACAACGAGGCTAAAACTGAACAATACTGAGAACTACACACCACCAAGAAAGCAGTGGTCTAGTATGGAAGCACTCGACGCCACATTTAGCAGGGAACAAAGGTGCATATCACTACAACATTTGCATATTGCTAAACAGCCACCAAAAATCATTAGAATGGGACATGATTTTAATAGAATCTCATGCATCTTAAGTCCCTGCAGGAAGGTACCCCCACATGTAATGCTGACAGGAAACAGTGATGCCCCCCCAACACCCCATCTGTGAGATCGAGGATTGAGAACAGATGGTAACAAGGGCCATGTCCATATAGGGCAGTGCAGATTATTGACGTCAGTTCCACCTGCGAGGGCGAAGTGTGAGGACCCGCCTCTCGTGCATGAGTGACATCACAGGTGTCCAATTAACTACTGGCTCCCATTCTCCCTTCATACTAACAGTGGTTCAAACACAACAGCAAATCGAAAACAATATGCAAATCGAAGCCACACACTAGGAACCGGTGTCACATTCCACTAAGCAAGTGCGCCATTTAGATATTGAAGACGCTTCTGATCAATTACATCAGAATTAGCACTGACGAGACCAGTTCTTTTAAACTGTTTTAATCAGATGCATGAGACGTCACTCATATGCACAATCACCCTGCCTTATATACAAGGCCTTCATAGAGTAAGCGCCAAGAGTTGGCAAATCCCACCCCCTGGTGCCCAGGGTGGGTCGCCACGCCAAGAACTCCAGGTCTTCAACCTCCTTGTCTGTCAAGTCAAGCAGGTTGGCCATCCCATTGTGCGCACAACACCCCAGGCACACTGAACATCTGTGGGTTGAACCAGTCCCTAAAAATGGGATATAAGTGCACATATCTGTCTCAATCACACGTGGCACCCCCCCCCCCCCGCCGTTTGAGTCGAAGATCTCAGAGGGTGGCATGGTGGTGCAGGGATTAGCGCCGTTTCCTCACACCTCTTGGACCGGGGTTCAAATCTCCGCCAGGGTTCTGCGGGTGTGTGTGTGTGCCCTGCGATGGGGTGGTGCCCCAACCTGGGTTGTTCTCTGCCTTGCACCCATAGATTCCCGGACCCCTCATGAGGAGGAGACGTGGGTACAGGAAATGCGCGGAATGACTTACATTCACCCAGATGGCCATGCGGCCGTAAGCCTGAGTCACCTACCTAGCTCTGTGTGTAGAGGCCCAAAAACACAGATTCCAATCCCTCCCTCCACACACACACACGAAACATTTTCCAGCACTTTCAGTTACAAAACAGTGTGATGCTTTTGTTCCGAGGCACTAAAGCCCCCTGCTTGTGATGCAGACACAGGATGCCCGTCTTTCTCGTCACCCTGCCCCCTACAGGCCGCTACGTAGAATGCAACACCCAAAAAGCTTATTGCTCATCAGACAAACTGGCGAAATATCACAAATACTGCAAATAGTCTCAACAATAATTAGTACCATAATTCACTTACAGAACTACCCCGCAGAAAACCTGAAGCCCTTTGGCGGGGGGCGGGGAGGGAATTTGGAGGCTAAAACCCCAAGCCCGTGTTCTGTGGGCCATCTCTTTCAATCCTGTGCCTCGCGGTGTCTGCGCATCAATGTTGGGCCCTTGCGCTCTTATGAGGTTAAGACGGAATACACAAAAACTAAGGAATTCCTATACACCTGTACTCATATAAATGCCAATAAAGTGGCATTATCGAGACCCAACATTTCGAAATCTCACCGACATTGTCCGAGTTGGATTCACTTCCAGCAACATCCATAACAAAATGCGCCAACTAATTACCATAACAAACATCTAAATTTCAACCAACAATATGCCACATTTAACATGTACTTGTGCTACAAATGCCATATTCATGAGATTTAAACGGACCACCATCTTACATGCCAGCAGTTACGGTTACCTCATCAATGACACACATCTACAGCGAATCATGGGTTTACTACTCCGCGGATATTATCAAGCATCACGGATGAAGCCCGAATTACAACATTGCAGACTTATTTAAACAAACAAGTCAACGGCATTTGATGTCTTGTTTGTACACGAGATTGCTAGTTGATCCGTTTTAACAGGACCCCGTGTGTCTCCTCATCTTGTGGAGTGTTGCAGTTTCACACAGTCTTCGTCCTGTCAGTGGTGGGGATCATTTAAGGTCAAACAGCTTCTTCAAAAGTGAGTGCACGGCGGAACGGCAGCGTACATTTTGCAAAAGCGCAATGAATGCCATGTTGAACAATAATAATAATAATAATAATAATAATAAAAAAACATTCAAAGTAACGAAGCCCGTAAAACAAAAGCATGCGTTTCGTTATGTCATTTTTGTACATTCAGAGTTTTTTTTAACGCAAACTTAAAAATATGTTATAGCATTTGCAGGAAACATGGGGGGTGCAGACCGCAGGTATAATTCAAACCGCATTTAACCGCCAGCTACGTGCGCTTACGGCACCATGTCCGCATCTGAGATGTGCGTGTCGCTTTAAGATGAGGAGGAAGAGGGTGGCTGGCCGCTGAAGCGAGGAAACGCCGAGTAGGAAGGCTGGGGGGGGGGGACTTTTATTGTGACACCCGCTCGCGAAGACGGGCTGCCAGTCGGGTTAAGTGCCACGACTGGGGGCTTAAACCGAGGCACACGAATATCGGCCACCATTACGCCACGGTCGAGCCCCCGTTCCCGGCCGTGAAAGTGCCGACGGTCGTGTCTCTCACTACCCCCGACCAAAAAAAATAGATACAAACACCACGCAGGAGCAGCAAAAGCCCAGAAAGCCGGTTACAAATAGGCTCAAACCGCGCTTTCCGAAATCTGTTTATCAAGACGGTGTGGCAAAATACACAATTAATGTTCATCTGGCTCGCCATGGGGTCTCTCGCACAAAATGTTTCGAAGAGGTTTGACTTTAAAAGACAAAATACCTGCTAGGGACCAACTTTCCTGCCGTAAAAAAACAGCCACATCCTGGCTGCGCGACTTCGGGTGCGAGCCAATGGGACGGAGCCGCCGGCTCACCGTCGGGCTAGCTGCGGGCTAACGAGCTTGCGTTTCGGAAAGGGGGGGAAAAAAACAGCGGAAAATTTAAAACTTTAAAAAAACGCCTCAAAGTTTCCGAATATAGAGACCAGAAAACAACGCGACCTCGGTACGACGCTCCCAGGGAGATCAGCAGCACGTACCGGCGCCGCTCTTTCGGGGATCCGAAAGTAAAGCGGCACAGGTCGTGTGAGCTCCCCAGAAAAGAAGCCCAACTCGCACGGACACCCGGCTCCAACGGCCAGGCGCTCCGGGGCGCAGCCACCCGCGGATGGGTTACTCCATAAACAAAACCTGTGAAAGACACCGAGGCAGTGCAAAGCGGCACATCGATGCCAACGGCTGGGCTCTCAAAGCAGCCGCCGGTATAAGTTTAAACTGATCCCGACTACTTTGTCTCCATCTTATAAATAAGGATTTTATTGTCCTTATTCGTTAGTATAGGCGGTGAGATGTATTAAATTCGCCCACACCATTAGCGAGCTGCCTGCTCCAGCATTCACGCATTCATTCACTCACTCACTCTCTCACTCACTCACTCACTCACAACAGCTCGCCGAAGGAAGACTTTTCCTCCTAACTAGCTAGCTGGCTAATTCAAAACAAGAACGACGTAAAAACCACCCCAAAAACAAACTTTAACGCGCCGTCGCGAACTTACAGAGTCCCAGTAGCACCAATCCGGGTTTCAGCGCGTCTTCCTCGCACTGCAGGTTACTATATACTCCGGTAATTCGGTGTTTTAAAAATCCTGGGGATACCCCTTTTTTTTCAACCCTCCCCGATGCCTCTCCGGTTGCCAAATAATGCGCTTCACACACATGGAGCTGCGGCGTCACCGCACCAGGCATGCGCATTTGATCACGATAGGGGGACCAGAGACACATCAACTACTGACCACCACGGGGCAAAACGGCCATAGGTCGCAACGTCCCCTCCAGCCAACCTAGTCGCGCCAAGACCCACTTATATGTCATTACAATTCCTGCCAAGAGCGCGGGGCTCCTAGGTTGTCACTCAAGCAGTCCTGACATCATCACTTTTAAAGTAAGTGTCAAAGCAACGTCACTTTCACATTCTTGTTCTCAAGTGCGAGCCATACATACTCAGGAAGTAACATGCTGGATTTTGTACCGTCGTATTATAATTTACATAGAGACGGTAGATTAGGTCAACCTGATGTACAAGTGGTATAAGCAGTTTTTCGTCCAGTATTGCATTAAAATTCACTAATTTACCTGAAAACTCATAATTGGACACACACCTTGCTTGAAATGGTCGCTGCTGAGAAAATTGAAATCCATTGGATTTGGATTATTATCGTTGAATGTAATACTCATACATTTGACTGCCCTTCATGGGTTAAAAGCATTTATAAGAGTGAAACATGCATTTTAATAATACGGAAAATTAATGTTCTATGTCAATACTAAAAATAAGATTATTTTGAAATAAGCCTATTTTCTTGTATGCAACATTGCATGGAAATGGAAAGTCTGGGAAGGTTTTAGGAAATAACTGAGCTGTACGTGAACATTTTCTCATTTTTGTGACATTTCTTGGCTGACCTACGACCCCGACTAGGATAAGCAGTAGGATGAATGACTTGGTTGATGCTGATCTAAAGCAATTTCCCAACCCAGTCTTCAGGAACCCACAGATGGTCCAGGTGTTTTGCAAAAACGTGGACTGTCTGGAGTTCCTCGAAAACCAGATTGGAAAACACTGATCGAAAGCGATTTAACTTTTTTATACACCTCTATATTTAACTGCGGCAGCCTAGAGTGAGTACTTTATCCATAAGGGTACAACAGAGAAGACCCTTTTGTGACTTAAATCACTCATAATGAGGCTGTAATTCTGTGCTTAATATGCTGCCGATCCGCAAAATCCCCTTCTTTGCAAGTATGGGATTAAATAACAGTTTGTTGCAAAGATTGCATTTGCCTGTATAGTCCTATTAATTCATGTTTTTTTTTGTTCTGGGTGTCTCGTATTTGATCAGAATAAAAAAATATGCACATGTAAGTAGATAAGGCTACATAAATCCAGCCAGCTTTACTTTCAGTTTAAAATAGGAGTATGGAAAGCATTACTATGGTTCACACTTGTGACTCTTATTGCTTTTGTCACAACTGAAAAACAAGAGGTCACCTGGTACATGGTGGTACATGGGCTGACCCACCTAGGATGTTCTGGGATGATGGGTGGTCAGTCCAGGGTACTTTTTACCTTTTTGTGCTTGTGTCTGAGAGAGGACCAGTGGAGAGCCCAAGTCTATCCAAAGATCTCTGGATGAAAACAGCCGTTTGTCATTCACATGGGTTACATGGCGAAAGAACAAACTTGCATTTCTTCTAGTGGATATCTAGATGCTTAAATGTGTCAGAGTATTAGTGGAAGGACTGGGGGAAAAAGGAAAAATAAAAAACAACTGACAGCATTATTTTCATGGAATGTACATAATCCTCATTTTGTCAAATCTGTAACGGTTGATCAAGGTGTAAAAATCATACACTCACAGAAAAAGTCTTTCAGCGGTTCATACCGGTGTTGTACCTGGCTCTATTAGGTAATGGCTGATTTAAAAAAAAAAAAAAAAATGGCCTCGAGTTAATCCCCATTAAGGTACAGTAACAATGCAGGAAGTACCCCTCCCTGTCACAATCAGCTGGACTCACTATTTGGCAGGAAGTGTATTCTCTGAAGGCAGTTTCAGTGGTGACACCTATTACCTAATAAGCATCACTGGCGAACATGGTTTCTCTAGTGGATTTGTAATTCCCTCTCATGAGTGATTCGGGGTAATTATTCACAACTATAGTGACTTAAATAGAAATGGTAGGACTTCTCTTTTCCTTTAACCCTTGGCACGAAACCTGCTGAGTGTAAGTCTTATCAGAGGAATGTCACAGCTACTGCACAGCAGGCTGGAAATAAAGACGATCATGTGACCAGGCCCGCAAGACTGACCTCAATGTTGGCAGCTCTCCACACTGCAATTCACCATCGCAGATAACTCCAATGCAGCCCTCGATTGGGACTTTTATACAGTTTCGGGAATGGAGACACAGAAGTAGTCTCTCTTGCAGGACAAATGAACAAGCTCCCAGTGAAAGACTATTAATAAACTTGAGTTATTTCGAGAAATCTCTACCAGTTTACTGTAAATGATTAAAAAATGTACAACAGTGAATAGTTCAATACTATCTACATCATCTTCAGTGCATTTAGTGAATGCTGATTATGATTAACCTCAGCGTAAAGGGTTTGTAAGATAAGATACAATCAGCACACAGTGAAAATGCGTGATATTGCTGGTTTAAACACTCCAGTAATCCATGGACAAAAAAAATACTGCAGCTTTCTTGAGCACATTATAGGACTTTGTGCATGTTGACTTTTGCTTCCAATTAATGCTCCCATAAAACAATGCTGTCAGCAGGTACACCCCCCATTCAGGCACCTTTTGGTATGACCCTTAATTCAGAACAAGTGATTCAAGTAAAAGAATCCGTGGTTTTATTCTTTTGAAACAGGTGCATAATTATCATTCATTACAGGTCGTTCGGTGTAATTTTGAAGAGAAATATGTCTGACCCCCAAGCTATGGAAATGGACTTAATTATAGGTATTACATGAATTTAAAGAACCCCTTTACATTTTGGTCAATCTGGGCCTGACATATCAGTCAGTAAAAGACAAACTTACATGAACCCACGTGAAAAGAAACAATGGAAATTGCAAGAGAGACATAGAAAAGATATTTATTGCCACCACTTTTATCTGCTTGTGACTTCGATTATATCGGTAACGGATTTTAAAAGAAGGTCATTAGATCAAATGGCTCCAGCTGGGTTGTTGAAAGGGAATTGGCAATACTGCTGCAGGTTCGGTGATCAGTCACACAAACATACACCACACGCACAAGGTACAAACATCAAACATACGTGTTTCCATGTTCCCATGTTTCTCACCAAACCTGACAACATAGAACTTGTAAGTGCAGTTCTGACATCTTTTCATTAGTATTGATGGGCACAATCTTGACAAATTTCTTCTCTTCCAGTGGTTGTAACAATCAAGTAAGCTAACCAGCGATGTCCCATTCAAACTGCTGGGTGACAAAATGAAGAACTCTCGGATTTATCGGACCAGTGCACGCTCTCCTGTGCGTTACCTACAATGTGTAAATGCAGCATCACACCGGGGTGACTGTGGCATTGACACTACCTTTAAAGCACTAGAAAATGCATGAAGAACATACAGAAGCTACTGTTCATTCTGTTCCATTATGAGTCTATGGCAAAAAGCAACTGATCTCACTTAGCTGGATCTTCACTTTTTGATGCAGACTCTAGCATAACCATTTCCAAATCTTTTGTGGTTTTGTTCACATTGTGGGGGGGGGGGGGACTTGGATTTTTAAGAGCCACAAACGGCAAAGGTAGTCATAAAACTTTTGCCAATTTTATTTGAAAAACTTCCTGATATTTTGAGGAGAAAAAAAAAAAAAAAAAAAACACGAATCGCATTCAAAAAGACAGGAGTAAGAACATAAGCAGTAACCAAAGTTTTTGTATTCTGGTTTTTTAATGCAGACATAAAATATAAACACTGAGTTGCTATTCTTATAGCTCTTGATTTTGTCTATATAGGACAGTTAAAAATACATTACATACCTGACATTTAAAGGTTTAATAATTTTATCATAACAAATGTTATTATACAACAAAATGTACTAATTGAGGAAAAACTAAGATTAAACAATTTTTTCAGCATTTTGCAATATTTATACAAACTAAAGGTTGAGTATTTGCAAATGGAAAAAAAATTAAACTGTGGTATACAAATATTCAAACTTTACAAAATTTAATAAATGGATTTTTGTTCAAACTACCGGATTGAGCATAAGATGTTTATCTTCATAAACAAAAATATTGTTCAAACATGATCTGTACAGCTAAAATAGGAACCTGCGTGACACACAATACAAAAAAAAACTAATTATGTGTTTCAAATATAGTTGACAAACTGAAGTGATACTCCTGAAAAAGTATCACACATGACAGGTTACAAAATGCCTATCATTCGTTTAAAAAAAATAATTTAGAATATTACAAAAGGCTTTTGCCTACCCAGCAAACTGCCCAGATGCTACTCAGGTGACTGCTGCTGGTCCGTTAAGGGACTGCACTTGGTGAAAGGGGGCTTTGCAGGAGTCTAGCTGCACTTAAGCCCAAATAAATATATCAGAAACAAAGATGAGCTAAAACAAATCCCATGTCGGCTTTTGACCTGTAAGTTCCAAATCAAAACTCCTCAAATTCTCCCATTTTCTGCCTATATGATGCTGTTAATCCAATACCATTTTTTCTGTATTTTAAAAAGAACCAGCAGATCTGTTTGCGGTCAATAAAATTGCATTTACCAAACTTAAATCACCCCCCCCCCCACCCCATGCATTTTTTGCATTCATTGCAGTCACACTCTGGGAAAAATCAAGCTCTAAAAGAATTTTCCTTAAAAGTAACAAATGCAAATAAATCCTATATAAGGGGAATGCATGTTCGACTAACATTCTGTAAAAGGGCCCGAAAGATCACTATGTCCCAGTCCACAGGTTTATCGCGATGGCGGGTACAGACCAGGAAATATCAGAAGCACCCTGCGGAACATCAGTTTCCAGCGATGTACTACCACCCTAAGCCTCGAGAACCGACTCAACATCCCAAGCTGGGGATCGACACCAAGAGATGGGCTCCCAGGAACTCAGAGGCCTGCAGCAGTCTCGGCGCAGGAGGAGCACATACGGGAAGTTGTTCGGGCTCCTTGATGACTCATCGTTTCCTCACTCAGCTGGAATGTGTTTGCCTTGGCCTGGGAGCGGTCGACACAGCCCCGCCCCCCTCCTCAATGCCTTCAGGCTCCACCCCCCACCCACCCACAACCGTATTTTTATTTTTTCTTGAGGTAGGCTTCTCTGTCACCGACTCAGTGGCTTGTCTGCAGCCCACCATGGCCTGTTCGTCTCTGGATTACAGAAGCCCCACGTGGCACAAGGCCATCGATCACATGCCAAAAAACACCGCCCGCCCCACCCCCCCGTATTCCCCACCATGGACATCACCTTAACAGCACGTCTATGGGACTGTCAATAAAAACACTCAGGCCTGAAGCACTGGATTCAGGAGTGGGCCGGTCCCCTCCTCACAGTGCGGGCCTGGCTCCGGCCCTGGCTGGACTCACAGCAGGTTGGCCAGGCTGGTGGTGGGACCGTTCTGGGCTTGAAACTGCACCGGTGGTGGGCCGTCCGTCCACTGCCACCCGGGGCACAAAGAAAGGAGGCCAGGTGTTACATTCTGCGGCTCTTCCTAAAGCTATAACCCGGCATCACGTGTCAGAAAGGATAGATGCAACACACAGGTCTTATTAAACAGGCCTTTTGAAATGGCTGATATTGGATGGTATGTTCAAATATCAATGAAGACTCTACCCTAATAGGAGGAACTGTGCCTAGAATAAACAGGGAACATTAGCGTGTCCACATCAGAGTCGTGGCCTCAACCTAACTGAGCATCTTTGGAATGAACTGGAACACACAATTAGGACAAGACCAAGACAGCCCTCTTCAGCAGTGGATCCAAATCGTGCCTTAAAGGACCAGCAGAGCACAAAACTAGTTTTTTTTTATTCTTTCAGTTACTGGAACTGATCATAGAACTACCTTTGCAGAACCGAAGCTTCTATGAAAACGCTGTTTAGATTCCAATCAGAGCAGCCTCTGGTTTTTGGTTTGCCTGTATGTCCTGGTCCCCCAGTCTGTACTGGTCTTGTACTCACGCTGATGAGGTTGTGTTCTGGGAGGCTGCAGGCAGCAATGTGGTCCTGGAGGAGCTGCTGGGAGAAGTTCTGGTGCATCTGGGCTGCTTCATGGGCTTCCATGGCGTTCCCACAGGCTTTGTTCAAATCTGGGCAGGAGTGTGATCACCGTTGTCATAGTTTCATTATTATTATTTTTTTCCATTCATTAAAACTCACTGCTGTAGCTCTTATCCAGATGAAAATCCCAGCAATAATGGTGTCAGATTTGTAACAATCAGTTTGTAGAATCTTAGGACAACGCTTAACACGCCACTTTAAAGTCAAGTTGCTTTGTCCACTGTCCTGACTAGCTGTATTGATATATCAATTTTTACTAAATACATTGATTTGCCTTGGATACAAGCAGTAAGGAAATTCGTAATATTCTAAAAGCTTAAAGTGAGTCATTGAGTGATGTGATCTGGAACATTAAATTTTAACCTTCAAACAAGATTAATCATGACTGTGCACAGCTCTAAATAGTTGAATGTACCTTTCAGTAGGGCTGAGGACCATAGCTGAACAGACATGTCTGGGATTTTGCTTGCCAGCTGCATTGCTGGAACGACCATGTTGTTGCTCTCCTACAAGGGAAAGAAAAGTCTAATGAAGGCTGCAAGGCAGCATCTGCAGGGGCCACATCAGTCCCGTCTGAAAATGTCAACCCGAGCCGCTCAGCTTGTCAGGCTCCTTTTGAGAAGAGAAGAGAGATTTAAGGAACCTCATCACTGCCTCCGAGATTCACCCAATCACCCCGGACATCACCTGAACATGTAACCTGTGTGGCCAAAGCAAAAACTGTACCATAGTGCGGGACAAGACAGGGAAAACGGAGCATTAGTGAAGAACACTGCACGCATGGTGTCACCAAACGCTATCATTTTGTTAAATGTTCCAGAGGGACAACAGAGATCAAAACTCAGTGAGCCTTTGTGAGCACCAAAGATGCACTTCAGGAGAGCCCACACAGAACCTTCAAGAAAATTCCACATGGGTTATTAAGTAAGAGCAGATATCTCACCCTGTGGTTCCCCAGCACGTAGAATATGTGGCCCAGCAGGACGAGGGAGCACGCCGTCAAGCGGTTCAGGTCCTCAGCGTTGGACATCTTCAGCGTCTCCCGCAGGAACCGCCTGAAAAGAACGGCGGGGGAGGGACAGTCAAGGTGGGTCTCACGGCCAGAAACAGCAGGAGAGAAACACGAGGAACAATGTACCCACTTAGCTTCACTGTAGCGCCCCTGGAAGAAGGAGAGAAGTCCTCGGATGTAGAAAGCGGCCGCTCGCAGACAGTGGGAGCTGGAGCGAGGGAGACAGAAAATTATATTCACCCAAATCAAAAAGCAAGGAAGAAAAAAAAAAAAAAAAAGACAGGAAGACAAACACATAGATGGATCTGCAGATATGAAGCACAGATCTCTGCCTGAAGAGGAGTGTTGGGTGCGACAACAGCAAGTTCTTTACCTTACAGGAAAGTTGCGATCGGGATTGATTCTCTCCAGTAGACTGTAAAGCTTCACAGAGAATAAGGGGAATCAGAGCATTTCACATGTGCCCACTCCCCCAGTTTAAATAATGGATCTCATTGTGCCAGTTTATGGAACATCTCTGCCCCGCAGCATCATAAAACAAAACGTGGAGCCCCAGACCAGACCTCCTGCTGCCGGTTCCCTTCCCTGATGTAGACACTCGCCAGGTTGGTCACGATGAAGGTCCACAGCTCCTGGTGTGTGGTCAGCTGAGGGAGAGACTGCCGAGTTAGCGCTCGGCTACCAGCCGCTGGCACCCACAGGGCGCAGCCTAGAGCGACAGGCTGCAGGGGGCGCTGTGTACTCCTCCAGATGGGAATGGGGTGACTCACCTGAAGTGCAGTCGTGAACTGTGCCTCTGCATTGTCCATGCAGTTCACAGAGATACAGTACAAACCCTGGAGGCAAGAAATGAGACTTACAAAAAAAACCGGTGAAGGTTAGGAACTGCTGTACCACAGTATGGGTTTAGGGGCGTTACTAGCTATTGAAATAAATCAGGGGTTAACAAGTTCCAAGTGATCAGCCCCAAGTGATCAGACTTAAGGATGCCCACAGATAGGTCAGCTACCCTTCTAAAGACACCCGCTGGTTTCAAATAGGATTTTTCTTTAGGAAAGATCTGGTGAAATATTGAAGGACTAGTATACAGAAACACACACCAAATACACAATCTGAAACCAAGTGAAAGTTTCTGACAAAGACTCCTGGAATTCCCACGACGATAACAATAATAAAAAAAACATCCAGCTCTCTGAATCTAGAAGCTAGGGATGCCTGGAAGGTATCAGCTATGGAGAGAGAAGAAAAGAACTCACTAGTAGAGTATGGAGCTGAGCAGCATGGTTGGAGAATAACCTGGGAGACTGCTGGCACAACTGGCAAACCTGGGAGATCTGAAGCAAGACAGGAGGAAGGTAACTATACACTTAACATACAAACCCAGGCTAACTGAGCAGCCTGTAATTAACCATCAAAAATAAACACTACAGCTCAGAGCGTGAAACACCCGGAAATCCAAACATCTCAATGAGCCGGATCTCTTAGTCCGGGTTCCCCGCCTTCGGTCGGAAGCATCAAACGCAGCACAGAATCCCGCAGAAGCGGCCGCACACCAACCTCTTGCAATGCCGTCGCCTTGTGGCCGGTGACGAGTCGGCACATGATGATGTGCTCCAGCAGGATGACTTGGAAGGAAGAAAGGATGGGGCTGCAGTCCAGCACTGGAACGGACACGGCAACACAAAAAGAAAAATGAGCAGATGACCCTACAATCACATCATGGATAATAAAACGATAATTATGTCATAAGTCAGCAGCGTTTTTGCTTGGTATTTGGGATTTTCCGCGTTAATTACAGGAATTTAGTAAGGAGATCAAAGGGGAGTATCTTAAATAGATCGATGATAGATTCCACTCACAATGGGTTTAAAAGCTGGGTGATTGCAGCGTTATGGATGTGACATTTAGACTCATACTGGCAAACGATATACCTCAGAAAATAGAGAAGCCTAATATCAATGAGTCGATTTATATTCTTCATGTAACCTGTACTGCTGTAATGAACACCCGAACTCTCAAGGATTAGAGAACCGTGCTTAAAATCTGAGCACAACGTATAATTCGAATGCCTGTTTATATTTTGTATGTAATTTTTTGCAGCCTTGTTTTTTTCCCCCCAAGAGACAAAACTCTCTTGCCAATCTGTTGCACAGCTAACTGGTTTTATATATTCCGAACATCTCCATCGATTGATCAAAGACGGTACTCCACTATATGGGAATCTGCTATATCAGATACTTTTTCTGCATGTTCTTAACGGTGCACGGCCGGGACCAGCGGACCTCGTCCGTTATAGACGATATTCCGTTATAAGACAGTCCACTAACGGGATTTTGCTGTAATTTACACGTTAGAAGTACACAGTGTTTATTCAGCGTCATGGATGTGGTTCATTTTTCCCCATCTCCCGCTTCTGAGCATCTTACTTACTTTTCAGCTTCTCTAACTGCATGAGAGCTTTGTCTGTGTATTTCTGCGCCTTCTCTAGATACCCAGCCTGCATGGAGTGCATCACGGTGACCTGAAAGGCACGCGCACAAAAAAAAAAACTCAACGCACATAAAGCACACCTAAGGCAAGCTGTGAATCACCACCTGGCTCACCTGATTAGTGTTGAGGAACTGTAAATTAACAATTACCCCAGAATGTCATGACATTTAATTGCTGCTGATGTACAAAATCCCAAAAAGTTTCCAGTGATCAGGCTGTCAGTGCAGGGGGTCAGTAATTACATTATCTAATGGGATGGGTCAAGTGATGTAGATATATATCACGGACACTTCATATGAGAAATTGGTGTGTGTGTGTGTGTGTGTGTCAAAGTCTGGACACCTGCAGCCTATAACGGAGAACAGGCAGGAGCTTACCAGGTA
>JAODKE010000047.1:12915084-12929560 GCA_026779605.1 Mormyrus hasselquistii | reverse complement strand
AGAAACAGCGCTCTGTACAAGGGAGAAAAAAAGAGGCATTATTTAAAATGAAAAAGAACAACAATGAATTTATGATTCATACAAAGAAATCTGTAAGCAGAAGTGTACTACTGAAGACTGTCCCTGGAAGTCAGCGCTGTCCCTGACTGACAGTCTACCACACTTGCCAAAGTAAGGAAA
This sequence comes from Mormyrus hasselquistii, assembly GCA_026779605.1. Taxonomy (NCBI): domain Eukaryota; kingdom Metazoa; phylum Chordata; class Actinopteri; order Osteoglossiformes; family Mormyridae; genus Mormyrus; species Mormyrus hasselquistii. The sequence continues at coordinate 12,929,380 of JAODKE010000047.1, read as the reverse complement.
CACAGAACTGCTGGTCAGGCATCTAACCAAAAGGCAGGTTTTAGTTGCAGTTAGGGTTGGGTAGATCATCATTAATACAATATTTTTTCCTTATCAATTTTTGTCCCGATTATGTCGATATAACTCGAAAAAGTGTGTAAAGAGTTCTCATTGTTAGCTACAACTAATACTATTTTCACTGGATCAAACTGCATTCAAAAGCAAAAACACTGCAGTTCTGTGATAAACAAAAAGCCACCAAAAAGATGACAAACACATGCAGGTGCCCACTGCGCACACAGCTAAAACGTACCCAAATAAACATGCCTGTGTTTCTCGCTAAAAATGTGTAAACTGGTTACGTTTTAAGTTCCTCTCCCATCTGGCGATAGCAGTTTGCCTATATATTTAATTAATGAGTGTATAAAACATACAAACAAACATGATGGTTATTGTTATTATTACGCTCTACAATTTCTGTTGGGCATCATTTACGTCCGTTATACAATAATAACTACTGTCAGTGCACTGTTTATTTGGGCAATATTCCCTGCTCCTGTTTCAACTGCGGAAAATACTGAGCGAAAAGAGCGTCTTAATTGTGTCGAGTAGGTTTTACATAGATCACCAGTTATCCATCATGAGTTGTAAACCACAGTAAGAAGGGCTTTGCATGCTTGACCCGTGTTAGACTGAAACTTTCTGCCTGGTGTCTCTGCCCTGCGACAAAAATTGGCCCTTTACAAAAACAAGTAAATCAAATATTGGAAATTATAGGGGGTACAGCACTGTCCTAAGGGAACTTTAAACAAACGCTACCTTTCTAATGCTTGTAAACGGAAATGCAAAGTAGGCTATATAAACATGGTCTCATTCGTGATCACGTGTTTTGATATTATCAGTAATTTGGATATTCTTTGTGGCTATAATCAATAATGAAAATACAGATATCAGCCCAACCCTAATTGCAGAACCTCTTACCTGTCACATCACATAGAATCATTCATTCATTCATGGAACCATGGACACTCACACATGCACACCTATGGGCAATTTATTAACTCCAATTAGCCTCAGCATGTCTTTGGACTGTGGGGGGGAAACTGGAGTACCCGGAGGAAACCCCACGACGACACAGGGAGAACATGCAAACTCCACACACATGTAACCCAGGTGGAGACTCAAACCTGGGCCCCAGAGGTGTGAGGCAACAGTGCTGACCACTGCACCACCATGTCGCACCATCACATAGAATCATGTAATCAATTTTCAGTGCCAAAGGTCAACCCCAGCAGTTTCATTACCTCGCTCTATGGTTTTTAGAAGTTAGACCACCAGTAATAATAGCAATAATCTAGAAATGTATAGGTCTTACAAAATTAAGTCCTGAATTAAACTGATGACCCTCATACTTCTGTCTGACCTTCCGTGCAAATTTATTGCATGCATAATTCCTTTTCCGTTACGCTTCTGCACCAAACATTTTTTTATTCAATTTACTAAATGCATAAACTCATTCAAACTGCACGTTGGTGTGTTGATCAGGCTGAACCCCCAATAAGCAACTCACCACATTTTAAGCAAATTTTGACCTTTGTCACACATAGGTCCAAAGACTCATGGAAATCTACTAGTTGGAAAACAGGAGATATACTGATACAGACATACCCAAAGTGTACCCCAAAGAAGGTGGCACAGCTTAAAGCAGACACACTGACTGCCAAGGCCTAGAAACTTCTTTTTTTTCTACATGCGTTTAGCAAAAAATTAAAACAGAAATGTCCTGATGGCTTTTTAAGAGCTCATTTTTATGCGATGGATATAACTTGGAAAGAAATATGTATATTATTAAGTATGTACATACAATTCTCATATACAATTTATGCTGGACAGACCAGCCACTTAACACTGCATAATCTTTTATGTATAAAATACAAATATTTGTATTTTATAACTAGTTTTATCTTATTTCTTAACTTTAACAGTTTTTTAGCTATTTAGCTTTTATATGCTCATAAATGTGGTTTTTTTTCTGTTTTGCAGCATCAGGAGCGAGCGAAACAAGAATTTCACTGTGCAGAGCACATATGACAAAAGCTGCTTAGATCTCGATTACAGAAGAGTACAAGATACGAGTGTAATTTCAGTTACACGATTGGCTTTCCTAAATTTCCTTCAGAATCAATGAAGTCCATCTATCCTCTATCTTAAGCTACAAACGTGTGTTAAATAAATAAAAGGAGAATGTAAACGGTCATACCTGGTGTACTCAGATCCGACCACCCTGGCGTACTCAGCCCCAACCCCTAGCAGGTCACAGGCAGATACCAGGTCCTTCTCCAGTGTGTGCAGTTGCTGACAAACAACACACACACACACACACACACAACACCACTTGAAAAGAGTCCAGATTGTCTAGTTATCAAACTAGCCCGGAGTATAGTGGTTTAGGAGCAATGCCTACGACTATGTGGCTTTAAGCCCATTTAAGCATGCTACTTCTCAAAAACATCCAGCAGCTCAAACGGCTAAAACGCTCAAATGTCTAACCTTCAACGGAAAGGTTAAGTTAAGTACTTACAGCCAGCTGAAACAGCAGTCGACAGTGCCAGTACGGAGTCTGCTGGGAAATCTGGATGGCCTTGCGTAGAAGAGGTTTGGCAGAGTCCACGAGATTCTTAGAGCCAGACAATGAGAAACAACATTTTCAGTACAACAAAAACAAAAAAATTTTAAATTACATGCATTATGGTACTTGAATTAGATTAAAAGTCAAAAAATACAACATTAGCCACTGAGACTGTGGCATTTAAGATCCCTGTGAAGAAAAGCGGCAGGGAAACTCTAGCGTTGAGGATGTGACATTTAGACTCATATTGGCAAACAAAATACCTCAGGACATGAACAAGCTTAATATCAACGACTCAATTTGCATCTCTTTTCATTTACCCTCTTGGGTTGAATATCCTTAAATCCTGAATATTAATATATTACTAGAAAATCACAGCATTTTATTGGTGTTAAGAATGTGACATCAAACTTAGATTTTTATAGAAAACTACACACTTTCCACAAACTCTGAATTTTAAAGAAAATTGACAAAAGCATAGTGTGTCTAACATGACAGACTTGAATTAGCACATGAAGTATAGATTTGACAATAGGTTGTTTTGGAAAAAAATTAAGGAAGAACTAGCATTATGGATGTGACGCTTATGTTATGGATGTGACAGGTCCTATATAAACCCCTTGATGGCATGTTGTTTTTTTTAATATATGAAACAACTGAAATAGTATGTATGAAAAATCTAACAATGAAATGAGACATATTGGCAAATATACTTAAGTAAGCATCTTTAAAACAGTTCTCTTCCTGTGCTCTAAACTGTATTTTTCTATGGCGAGTTTGACATTTTCATGGAACTGCATCTACTCAGAAACAATTAGCAGGTAGCATAATAAATATCACGCAATACATACCTGTTGGCAATAGAGTTCTGAAAGAAGACTTGCGGCCTCAAATTTAACATCTTCAAACTGAGGGACTTAATGTTGTGGTTAAGGAAATTCACAGCTCACGAGTACTTCATGCTAAAAAAAAAAGACATTTAATTGCTTTTGTTCACACACAAGGTATACAAGCTTTAAGTACGATGTGCAAATATTTGAACAAGTTGCAATCCAGAACTGTTATGCAAAAAAAAAAAAAAAAAATCAGAATATCAGTATAATCAGAAGTCGCTGGCTAACCGGATAGTTACAATGTGAATGTAGAATGAGAAGGATATTTGCTGAGATATAAACCACTGAAAAAGAAAAGGAAAAAAGTTGATATTAGTGAGATGGAGAAGCTTCATACTGCTGTTAAATGATGCTCAACTAACGAGGCAAGTTTCCTGCCCAACTTATTTAATTCCTTACAGCGATGCCTTGCTAACTTATTTCACACCGACCCTAACTGCAAATGTCAAGCCTAAGAGGCAATGTCAAAATTAAAATATTATTGAAATAACAGCAACACTTCGCCCAAAGTCAAATTTGATGCGATAATAGTGAGAAGTAAGCATACAGTTAGTTACCAGAATAATTTATGACAATGGTCCTACAGTTATACGAGTCAGTAACTTACATGCCCGATTCGGGATACAGAGAAATACACAGAACGTGATTAACGTGATAAAATAGAGATGCTAGACGTGACACCCCGGAAAAAGAGTTAAAATACACAAGACAACACTTGGCGGTTTATTTGATTAGTTAGTTGCTTGCTCCGGTTACTTGTCACCGACGCGGCCTACACTTTCCCCGTCTAGCCGTCACATCCCCGGCCTTTCCCAGGTTGTACCCTACCGCTTTTTCGAGATGGTTCCGGGCAAGCTCGCTGTTCTTGGTATGGTGATACAGTACGGAACCAAGCTGGAGGTGAGTCCGGGCCTCGACCCGCTGCGGGGGCTTAAACTGAAAGACAGCTTGGAGACAGTGGACACAAAGACGAATTTTGGGTGGACTCGAGGTGCGGAAATGCTCCGCGAAACCGAGCAGAGCTAGGTACCATGACTCCGGGGCCTCACCGCCAGACGCCATTTTGCCGACGACAACAACAACAACAAGCCTTAGCACTTTACTCCATCCCCGCAGGATTTCGGCTAATGCAACGAGAACATAACAAGATAGCCGAGGCGAATGGCTCTTTGGGAGATGTAGTTTAAAACTCGTCGCCTGAATATGAATTCAGAACATCACGTATATAGGGGGAAAACGTTGCAGTTAATCGAATATTTGAGTTATATATGATTATTACGTTTTTATGAAATATGGTGACTCGACATCTCTACCGTATTTCATTTCACTTTGAATAATACTGCACTATTTCAGCTCAATGGTTTTGCCTTTAAACGCCTCAAAACTTTATTTTATTGATGATATTTGTGTCAAATATGCATCTCAACTCTTTGTTCAGACTGCAGTTGAAGAACGCCAATTTGTATTCTATTGCCTCATACTGGCCAAAGTATGGAAACAAGATGTCAAAGAACACAGATGGGTCTAATAATTAAAATGCGGTGCATAACAGTCCATTGTTTATTCATTTATTCATATTAAAAATAATAAACAATCAGCCTCAGTGAAACATGTGGTAGAACATACACAACCATCACAATGGGACTGAGGACGATTAAGTGATTTGACTTATTAGAAAATAAGTCACTAAATTGGCGGAACTTAGAGTTCAGCTACATAAACCACCCGTGTTGGTTAGGCAGCCGGTACCATTTCATATTGCCATTCACGCACTATTACCGCCACGGCAGATGAGCAAACATAGCTCAGAATATCATTGTACGCCGTCTGCGCACTGGATTCGGCGTAGCGGGTAGGGATATCGTTTGTTAGCAGTTGACAGTTGCGGGTGGTGGGTAAGTTGCAGTGACTGGTGCATTGTTAACAGATCTCAGAAATTTGTCTGGGGAAATAAACTGACTTTTTCAATTTATTGTTACGTCCTGGATAGCCGATGCTACATTTTACTACGAGGGTCTTCTAACCAGCGTAACATACACACGGATACATCTTTGTGCATTTTGGTAATGTGCTTTCTGATATTTGATGAATAATATAATTTTTTTTATCATCAGTATTAAGACGTATTATTTTACTCGCATTTGTCGTATTCTGAAGAGCAATGGTATATAATCGATCACTGTTTTGTAGTCGGCTTGGGGCACGGACGTTTGAGATGGAAAATCGCAGGATCACCCAGGAGACCTTCGATGCTGTGGTCAGGGAAAACATTGAGGAATTTGAAATGGATCCGGACGAAGCACTGAATGAGGCCATTCAGCAGTTCGAGTCTCAAGGTGATTATTTAAAACCAGAATGGAATTTGTTATCTAATGATGCAGGATGATTGTTGGTACAAGATATGAAATTAACGTTTGTTTTCAGGCGTGGATCTCAGCAATATTATAAAAACAATGCCGTCTGCAGTATTAGACCAGTATAAGGAGGATCAAACGCACGATATTCTTAAGGTAGGAACACATAGTGACATTTGACATTCTCTGTACAAGAACGTTTTCAACAGAATTTATTCAGGTAAAATTTAAGTTGTTAAAGATATTAATATACTCTTTTGTCACCCACATAATTAGTTTTACTTTTGTCTTAATAGGCGCTAGAGTCCCTTCAAATTGAAGCCAGCACATCTGGATCTGGAAATGTATGTTGTAATTTGATGCTCTTCGTCGATCAGTGCAAACTGGGATTTGCCCAACGTCATCTGGCTGCCCAGAAAGGAGCATACCCCACGATCCTAGCATGCTGCAAAAAGGCAGAGAAGGACCAAGATGCACTATTATCCGCCCTCTCGGCCCTGTCTGTGCTGCTGGACGGACAGCCTGACCTCCTGGATGCTGACGGGCAGGACTTTCTGATGGGCGTGCTGAGGCGCTGTCACGCGGACCCGGCGGTGACGGGGCTGGCTGTGCGCGCGGTGCGGCACTGCTGTCTGAAGCACGAGCAGAACCGGCAGGATCTAGTGAAGGCTGGAGTTTTACAGTCCCTCACAGGCGCCATGGCAGAGCATGGTAGCCATCCCGAGCTGGTGAAGGAGGCCTCTGCTACCCTGCGGGTCATGACCTTTGATGATGATGTCAGGGTCCCTTTTGGCCATGCCCACGAACATGCTAAAATGATAGTCTTGGAACATGATGGACTGAAAATCATTATAGAAGCAGCCAAAGGTAAGACGGTGATTATGTAAGAGAGAAACCACGACGAGCCGTGTGATCATTTGAAAATTATCGACAACAACTTCGTGTGATACACCACGCACACCTCAAAGTGATTTATTCTGTTTTTTTTCCCGCGGCTAATGAACAAATAAAAAAAGAGGATGAATTAGTCACTGTTAATTTTCTGAAGAGAAGTATGTCAATTTTTAATGATGTTTCAGTGTGCTCTTAAAAATATAGGCCCTGTAAGGATAGGACACCTGGTCAGGCTACTCGCTGCAAGCGGCACGTCTGTTAGGTTGCCATGGAAACTGTCAACAGACAGGCGCTTGGGTTTTCAAAACCAAGGAAAATGATGCTGAGAAGAATGACTGCTGATTTGTTTGTAAAGAGTCAGGCAGGTTTTTATATAAACATGTTCAGTAAAACATTGACACGCATTAATAAATAAGTGTTATTAGGCTGTGGCAATGACCTGTGCCGTTATGCAAAAATAATCAACATCCACATGACATCTGCGGACCAATAAGAGAGTAGTATTTACTGAAGCTGTGGTATATGTTATCACTTAGGCTAGGGTATAGGGTTATGGTATGGAGAGGTTATTTACTGGGATATTTGTAGCAAAAGCCAGATAAATGTCTTGTTACTGATGCATTTTGGTGCATTTCGTTGGTATTTTTTCCCAGCTCACCCTCAGAACGCCACCGTCCTCAGTGAACTGTGTGCCACGCTGTCCCGGCTGGCTGTCAGGAATGAGTTTTGCCAAGACATTGTTAGCCTGGGGGGGCTGGACTTTATGCTCACCCTGTTGGCGGAGAGTCTGGATCAACGGGTGAGTCGAGGATAGACTGAAAGTGCCTCCATAGAAAATCAGAGGGCCCAAACTTCTGTGCTTCTTTTGCATGTGCTCTACTGGCTTTCACGCTCTGCCACTGGGTGGCACATAGATCAATACATTCCGCTGACATGCATTTTATTGTGCTACATTGGCAGTCACTTTATTCTTTAGCTTTTAGATAAATAAAGGAGACATCGAGAATAACTTATACCTTCCCTTTGGCTTTATTTGTTGTTATGTGGGCTGCGTCGGTAGAGCACACGCTAAACGTGGCACCCAGAATTCCATCTGATAATGGATGCATTAACCCTGCTATTAAACCATTTTCTCAGGATTTGGTGAAACAAGTCCTTAGCGCTCTTCGGGCCATAGCTGGAAACGACGACGTGAAAGATGCCATCGTGAACAGCGGGGGAGCTCAGCTCATAGTCCTAGCCATGAACAGACACGTGTCATGCCCACAGGTTTGATTATCACTCGACGGCCACTGTTATTGGCGGTTTGCTCCCTGTGGCTTTTATTGGCTCCTCTGATTGGCCGCTCACCTGCAGGTCTGTGAGCAGGGCTCAGCAGCCTTGTGCGTCCTCGCTCTGCGCAAGCCGAACAACTGCAAGGCGATCATGGAGTGCGGCGGGGCCCTGGCTGGCCTGCAGGCCATGAAGACTCACCCGGAGGAGGCTAACGTGCAGGTGAGTGTCACAGCAGGGCTGGGGGTGTTTGCCAGCACCATTTTTTTTTTTCCAAATTAAATTTAGCTTAACTATGTTTCCTCCCACAGTCCAAACACATGCAGTTATGAGATGTATTTAAATTCACCTTGTTGTGTGCTGCCATCCAGTCCATGTTGTCTCCTTCCTTGTGGTAACTTTTTGTTGTTGTTGTTGTTGTTGTTAATCTGTCATTTTGGTTTAATGTCTGGGGATTTGAGTGTGGTGTACGTTTTCCTCACAGGAGGGTTGTGGTTTCAAATCCCACCTCTCCTGTATTTGTATGTGTGTGTGTGTGGTTATGTATATATTATATTGAAAATGTCCCCACAATGTGATTAAAAACCTGTTCTTTAGATTTTTTTTTTCCACCAGGGTCTCCGGTTTCTTTTGCTGGCCAAAAAGATGCCATTTGGCTTCCTGATGTCTGTAAATTGGCCACAGTGTAGTATAGTGTGTATTATAGTACTGAATATGCACTATTACGTTTGGGAAATATCCAGGGTGTAGCCCAGCTATTTGCTGCGTGGAATTAACAACAATTACACTTTCGAGCAGCTGAGTTCCTACTGATCAGTGTCTCAATGACGCAGACTGACGTGTTTCCCCCTAACTGCCACCTCCTGCAGAAGCAGTGCTGCATGTTGCTGAGGAACTTGGTGTGTCGCACGCAGAGCTTCAGCCAGTCCATTCTGGAGATGGGGGCAGAGGAGCTCGTGGCCCGGGCGCTTGCCTCGCACCGCGACTGCGGTGACGTGGCGCGGGCCGCCTTGCGTGACCTCGGCTGCAAGGTGGAGCTGCGGGAGCTTTGGACGGGGAAAAAGGGCAGTCTGACTAACTGAGGGGCCGGGCCCCCGACTCCACACAAAAGCGCACATACACACGCACACACAAACTCTTACAACAGGACTAGCCCTCTTGTCATTGTGTGTGTGTGAGTCTTTTTTTATGTTGGCATGTGTAGTCTTTGTGTAGCCTTGTGAATTTGTGACTAAACTGTGGGACTCTAGCTCTCTGGTTCTTTCATTGCAATGAAGTGCTCTTTATTGCAAACCAGGATTGTTCGTTGTGTAAATCAAGGATTGAAGGTGATTTATAACAGGTGTTTCTCAACTCTGTCCTCGGGAACCCCCAGATGGTCCACGTTTTTGCTCCAGGGGCAGAGAGGGAGCAAAAATGTGGACTGTCTGGGGGTTCCCAAGGACCAGATTGAGAAACATCAATGCAGGCTATGTTTTTAAATACCATGTCTGTGGATGGAATTGCTTTTTGATCTGAAATGTCCGGCAGAATCCACCATGGTGTTAACCACTGGAAACTCTTCTTCTGTTCGTCATTATCGACTGTTCGCAGCTTATGGCAGTGTGACCTCTCAGCTCAGTTTAGTCAAACTTAGTCAAACTTGTGAAACTGTGCCGTGTTATTTGTAATGGCTGAATGTCCATCCACCTTTTTATATTTTGAAATAAACATTCCACAGTATCTCCTGTGTCTGCCTGTGACTGACTGGTGGTGTAGGTGTACTTACAACACCATCTGAATTTATGTCATAATGTTCTTGGGAAACTTGCACTGAAGTGTGTAAAACAACTGTATTTCAAGACCATTATGTAGAAATTACGTCAGAGTACCTTCCTTGAATGAATCCACTTATTAGAAAAATATTCTTTACCTGAAACTGATATATCATGGAATTTCAAGGAACATTCAGCAGACACGTAGGCAGTTTGGAAAAAAAAACACAAAAATAGAAAAACAGCAACTTTATTTTAAACACTATTTAAAGCATTGTTTGTTGTCAATTTAGCTAAATTGCCTCACCAACCACGCAGAACTTGGCTATATTTTAACCTATTTCCACATCACGCCCCTCAAAACAGCCTATCGTTGCGTGCAGCGCTCAGTTACAGTACTTCGTTTCCCATGATTCCCCTCGAGTTCCATACCCCTCCCTTCAGAAAGCTAGTTCATAGCGTCACAGCAAGGGTGAAGGAGCGTGTGGAGCTTCAGATGTTTTCTTCTTCAAACTCGTGGGCTTGTCGACCTGTGGAACAGAGGAAGACAGGCTACAGGAAAGTGTGAGTCGGATGCATGGTGATTTTCACATCGCTTGCATGTAGAGCTGGGCAAACGTTGACATACTGGAATGGTGGCGTGCGTAGCTGGATTGTGTGCAGGATAGACAACAGTTAGCCAAACTCAAGGAGGAGGGGTCATCGAAGAATTGGCTGTCAGAGGGTCGACAGAAGTTTTCCACGAAGAAAAAATAAACCCTGCGATCATTCGTTGGCTTTACGGAACATCGGTAAGCAATGACGACACGATAAAACGCATACGTATCAATCGAACTCCTGGCACGCGCTTAGATTATAAATGCCTCTGCGCTACGTTTCGATTGTTGTGCATGTCACACTGGACGTGCAACTAACTTTTTGAGATTAGCTACGCGTGACAGCACTGAGTTTGCAGCTGAATCCCTGCGGAAAGGTGTCAGTTTATGCGAGTAACCTGACATCGATCGGTTGATCTACAGCATTGAAGGAAACTGAAGTTTGCTTCTGGCAAGAAGGTCATGCTGTGTCACGAGGTGAAACCGTGTTGTGGATATGGGTCTGAATTGAACAGTTTTCCATTTCTTGTGTCTTAATGCATGCAGGGAATCATAATTGTGGCTCAGTTCATGTAGAAAACAAGGAGGATTCGTTTCAATTAGCCTGCACATTAATGTAAAACAATACAATTTGTGGAACTACCACTTCTGACACCCGATTGCTCAGGTATTTTAAAATGCTACATTGATTCTGCATGTTAACACATTAAAATTAAAACGTATTAATTGTGACGGAAAGAAATACAGGAAATCGCAATTGCTTAAATGAATTGCATGTCCCACCCCCATCCTGAGCATGCAGTGTTCATTTACGCAATTCTGAATTTTTTTTTTTTTTTTTTGCTTTTTTTTCCTCTGACGTCACAATTAAAATAAATGTTACCTAAACGTTCGTTTTTACTACAGTTGCATCCCGGCTCTTATATTTCATACAGGCTACACATTAGGGTAATTTGGTTTTATTGCATGCTTTTGCAGCAGCGTATCCGAATTTTTTTTTAAGTTTCATTTTTGTCCCCCCTTTCTCCACCACAACACATTATTCCCCTAACATTTTGGATAATAGGTGTAAAAATTACTTAATGGGTGAATGATTTGTTGAGTACTTCTTAGATATACAAACCGTTTAAACCTTTGATCTTTTATGGTTTGTTATTCACTTTGTTTAAGCTCATTCACACAGTAGTCCGTCAAGCCACAGGTTACAGTTAATAATCACAACAATAAAGTTCACAACAAAGTTGTGATTATTATTATTATTATTAGGTTAAATATCCATCCATTTACCCATTTTCTGTAACCACTGGTGCTTTTCAGGGTCGCGGGGGGGTTAAATATTAAATTAAATGTCTCTAAAAAAGTTTTTCCCTTTTTAATGAAATGTGCAGCGAACGGAACTTGTTGTTTGGAAGCCAAAACCATTTTCAGGATTACTTAGCTTACAAAGATAGTCTTGCAAGCATATATTATTATTATTTTATATGTCTTTGCTGCAGTTATTGTTGCACTTGAAAGCCCAATAGCAGAGCCACTCCCTTCAAGCACAAGTGCCTTAAATACTGTACCACCTACAGTACTGACCCCAGGGAGGAGTGCAGTTAAAGGAGTGATGAAACTAATGATGGTGTTGGGGGAAGAGCAGTATTGACCAGTCCTGTCAAATGTCACTGGGTTAATATGTATAATCGATGTAGCTTTTCCAGAGATGGAAAGTTCAGGTCCAAAAAGTGCAAATGCAATCCAGTATTTTGTTTCGGCCGACCAGTTTAGTAATCTGTGAATGTGACGCTTTATACTCAACTGGTTGGATGAATCAAGATCCCGGTCTGGATTTTGTACTTTATGAACCAGAACTTTACACTTCTGGCCTTTTCAAATACTTAAGCAATTCAGTGTCAGAACTGGAAGTTAATTAAAAAGAAATCGTCTAGGGGGTGACAAAGGTGGATCAGAAGATAGAGTAGCTTCCTCATTGACTGGGTTATGCTTGTCATAGTATATCCAGGGAGTTGACATCAGAATTCCACCAGGGTCACAGAACTGGGTTTATGGTGCAGACTGTAATGTGTGGGCAGCGGGTTCAGGTGTGGGCAGTGTATAACGGAGACGTTTTCCCGAAGAGCCCGCAAAGTGGCAAGTCACACAAACTCAACATTCACCAACGGTAGTTCTTGACTTTACAAGTGAATTCGTTCAAAATTGTCACTGATTAATGGAGAACTTTTAAAGCGGGAGGTATTTTTCCATAGAGATGCTATAAAAATGATGACTTTGGTGCCAGGCAAAAAAAGAAAATCGTCATTAATTTTTTGGCGGCCTGGGGCCTACCAGCCCCCGGCGGAGTGCCCAGCCCACGCCAGAGAAGCCCGTGCCCCCCCAGGCCACCGCCCCAGGGAAAAGGGCCAGCAATCATGCCCAGGAGGCCAACCCTGGCCAGGACCGAGCCTCAAGCCCCGGACCCAGGCCCCCAGCAGCCAGACAGACACCCCGCAGACACACCTCTCAGCCCTGCTCATAGACCATACACACATCCCCACAACATACACAGACACTCACACGCAGAGACAAAAAGACATAAGCCAATCCACTCCGGACCCCCCCCCCACTTCGGCAGGGAGCAGGGGTGTCAGAAGACCCGCCCACTCTCCTCCCCCATGCACCTGTGTGAGAGTTGGAGTGTTGGATGCGTGTGGTGGTGTGTATGTGGTGTAGGGGGTGAGTATGACTGTTGAGAAACTAAGATGTGAACAGCTCTCCTCCACATCCCCCCCCCCCATTAAGACCCTCAATGCATATGGTGTGAATAAAATTAAGGGGCAGCAGCAACGCAGAGTGAGACCACCAGCCTCTGATGCCCCCACCCTCCAAGGCCCTGTGTGTATACTGGTATTTGATGACTAAAGTGCAATTAAAACAGGGGGAGGCAGAAGACCGTGCAGCACAGTGAAAAAGGCCATGTTCCCCACTGCAGCATGCACAGTATACACCCACCCCGAGATCCTACCTGTATGCGTGGCTTGTTGTTGAATGAGGAAAGAAAGGGGCTGGGGTTTATAAGACCAGGAGGCAGATTACTCACCCCCTGGAAAAAGAGAGCCAGCTAACCAGCTGGCTCAGTAGGCAACCCAGCCCCTCACTACCGTGTGGGAAGGAGTGGATCTGGGATCCCCGGCGACAAAACCCCAGAGCACCGCCAGCGCCAAAAGTTGCCCCCACCCCCCATCCTGAAGGGCAGTCCGCACTCAAACACTCACTCACTCAACAACAAAAATAAGAACATAAGAACTATACAAACGAGAGGAGGCCATTCGGCCCATCAAGCACGCTTGGGGAGAACTTCACTAATAGCTCAGAGTTGTTAAAATCTTATGTAGCTCTGTTTTAAAGGAACCCAAGGATTCAGCTTGCACTACGTTATCCGGAAGACTTTTCCATACTCTGACTACACGCTGTGTAAAGAAGTGCTTCCTTAAATCCACTTTATAATGTTCTCCCGCTAATTTCCACCTATGGCCACGAATTCTTGTATTTGAACTAATGCTGAAGTAACTATTTGGTTGAACAGCATCCAAACCATCTAGCTTTCTTTGAGTTTTGAGTTTTGGCGCAGCTCCGGTACTGCTACTAGATGAACTGCCGTCGTCAGTCTGATACTGTGGGTGGATCTAAAAAAATGACGAACATATTTTAAGTCCCAACGTATGATATTACTATTCGTAAATTAAAAGCGCCATTATATATGAAAGAGTGAACCGTCTTTATTAGTAAGAAACTTACCCGTTTTAAGTGGAAAGCCATGTTTGTTGTTGATGGTACGACATGAGCTGTTGGCACAACTTGCATTTTATTTTTTTTGGATCATCTTTTACCATTTCAAAGTGCATCCACACTTTAGATTTTCTTAATCCAGACATTGTTATGTAGC
>JAODKE010000047.1:12864385-12880147 GCA_026779605.1 Mormyrus hasselquistii | reverse complement strand
CCCAGCGGCCGCCCCGGCCCGGGGGCCCCCGGGGAGGGGGGGGGGGGGGGCCAAGCCTGGCGTTTTCGGCTGGTCGCCGTGGGGGGGGTCTCCTGAAGGAACAATGGCCGGTGCCTTTTGGGGGGGGGGGGGGGGGGGGGGGCGTACTTGGGTCTTTCTGCCTGCAGCGAAACATCGAACCCCGCCACATAATGTGCAAAGTAACCTATGCATGCGGGTCAGAACACGAAGTGCAGAAACCCACAGCGCCGCTGACATCGGCCACGGTCACATGACTACAGGATGGAGCGCGCGATAAACCGCACTGCCCGGGATGCCCGCGAAGGTGCCTGTTTCTATCCTGGGGCTTCTACAGGGACCGTATACCTCCTCCTGTTCTGATCAAGGGTATCAGAGCAAACGCGGAGTGAGGGAGAGTAAGGGACGTGTCTACGTAGCGCAAGGCGGAGAATAGAGGAATTGAATTTTGACTTGTAGTTGGGGGGGGAAGAGAGTTGGTGGGGTAGTTTATGGAGGGAAGGGTCTGGGAGGACGTTAGGGCAGTAGAGGGGATGGTCACCAGGAGAGAATTAAAGGTGAAGCGATCAAGCACCGTGGCAGCTTTTCCACATGAGTACATCTTACACAGAGACTCCACCAAGGTCGCCCGAGTAAGCTAAAGGGATAAGGAGCCAGTACAAAGGAATTCAAATGTAGATTACACCTACAGCTACCTTGCATCTTATCTGGCTAAACCAAGGTTCTTGACAAATTGGATGGTACTATTTAAAGGAGTGGGGGAGAGAGAGGGAGGAGATGAGTGTGAAAAAGTGCAAACATTTTGGAAGATCAGGGGTTTGACAGTACAGCGATTTGCTCAGTGCAGATTAAGGAAATTTGCGGCCGCAGTACAGACTGTGACATGAAGATTAAAATTTTTTAAATGTCGTAGATTTTCTGATGTCACGTTAATAATGCTTTATTTAATTTTTTTAATATCCCAACCTACGTGGCACATTAACAATCGAAGGAAGGCATATTATCTCCTGATTATACAAAGGAAACTGTTTCCAGAGGGCTGTCCGTGAAGCCATTGTGTGGGAAGCAGGCCGGCTCTCTGCGCGCCATGAGCTATAAGTGACACGCAGCCAGTCCTCCTAGACGGAAACTGGACAAATATTCCCTTAGGCGGCTTTACAGAGGACTGATGTGTCTTTTTTCCATAAACGAGGCCACACTCCACGTTTTGTTCATTTTATAATGAGAGATTGAGTGTAAAACACTACATCGCCATGGTGCTGACTGATCTGCACTTTCTGCATCCCAAAACAGAACCTGTTTGGGCTTTTCTATGTGTCCATCGGGCAGTGATGAATTCTGCAGGCTTCCAAACTCCAAAACATGTGCAACCGCACACACACACACACACACACACACACACACACACACACACATGCACACACCTGTACTCATATCTTCGTGGGGACTGTCCATTCATTTCTATGGGCAAAACCCTAATCTCAACAATGACGCCCTTAACCCCCCCTCAGCCCTAACCTTAAGTACCCAAATTAAATACAAGACTTTTGGTATTTTCAGTTTTTTTATTGCAGTCACAGATTTTTACAAGATTTTATTTTCCTTTTATGGGGACGGAAAAATTGGTCCCCGAAATGCCAAAATGACTGATTTTAATCACATTGTGGGGACATTTTGGCCCCCACAATTTTGGTCCCCACAATGTAAGGTATACTTGGACCACACACATACACACTCATATACATGCACACACACACACACACACACATATACACATACATGCACACACAGAGTTCCAGGTACAGGACTGACAACCTCTAGTCTGGGCCAATCGAGATATTCATCATTCCACTTTCAGAGGCCTATCTCAACAGGCCTGTATTGACTGAGGAGGCCTGACCTCAGAGTGTGTTCTCAATGCCTGACCCTGGGAGATGGTGAACGCCAAGGCTTCGCTTGTCTCTTGTCACAGACTAAAATAAAACCTAACCTGCCTGAGCCACTTGCAGCTACTTCGCAGCCACCTACCTCATCTGCAGCCTACACCGTGTGAGTCACATCCCGGATACAACATGAGCCTCACAGCATCCCAGAGCTGCTGTCTGGACCAAACCCAACAGGCCTGTTCTGATTGGCTAGAAAAAAACTCTTTCTCACCCCTAAGTGTCAAACCCCAATGCAGCAGATGTAAAAGCAACCACGACACGTCGACAGAGCAGCAGCAGTAAAACCGTTGCGGCTGCCTGACCCTGGTGCCGATGCGAGCTGCGGGCATGCTGGTTATGCAACAAGGCAGCATGTGCTGTGTTTACCGTCCCTGCAGAGCACCTCAGATCAGGGACCACACGGTCCAGAAACCTTTGAACCTGGACGAGAGACATTCCCTGAGCATCTCCACATGCAAGTAGGAGACACCCCACCCTTAAATTTAGCTCTCTTTGGTACGATCCCCCTCCTGCTCAAATCACATTATCAGAAGCTGGCATCACCATGACAACGTGCTGCCAGTCCATACCATCATGCTGCTCTGCGGGGGGTGGGCTGGCTTGCTAGAGGGGCGGGTTCCCCACAGAGCCTCCATACCAGGGAGTTGGCCTCTTGCTGCGGCTGGCCGCCGATGAGGCTGTTTACTCCAGCACTGCTTTGGCTCCGCCCCTCTGCTTAACGCCAAAGAGGAGACAGAAATGAAGCTCCTCCCCTCTGCTTAACGCCAAAGAGGAGACAGAAATGAAGACCCTGCATTTCAGACAGTTTCAATGGTTCCTCTGTGTCATGATTTCCAGGCAATCAAAGGAACAATCTGAATATAATACCTCAGGCATGAACACAAGACGAAAAACCGAACAACCAAATCCGGCATTACAAAGCACAACACACCCCCCCCCCACCATGATCAAACTTATGTACTTCCACACCCCCCCCCCCCCTCCACACACACACACACACACACACAGGTTTGTAGTTATATCTTTGTGGGGACTCTCCATTCATTTCTACGGGGAAAACTCTAATCCCAACATGACGACCTTAACTCCTACCCAGCCCTAAGGTTAACCATAAGTAATCAAACAAAATACAAGACTTTTGGATTGCTTTGACAGATCTCTGTGGGAACCTAAAAATGGTCCCCACAATGTCAAGAAAACAGTTTTTTATCACATTATGGGGAAAGTTTGGTCCCCACAATGTAATATAAACCTAATCCCACATACACACACACACACAGACACTGCTGGCAGTTTGGCTGTTCAGGAAGTTTACACACACCACAGAGACTGCAGGCGCCTACCCATCACCTAGCTGCCTAAACAGTCTTTTATGGTTGCCATGGGAGCATGAATAAAAATTCATCGGTCTTTTCCCCTCAGAAAATTCCCTCTGCCGGTTTTAAAAAGGCATCATTTCCCAATCACAGTCACAGTCACAGTTTTACCAAAAAAGTGGTTGATCTAGGTAAATTCACACTAACATTATTATGCATTCCATACTACTTATATTTACTGTGTAAATATTGTCTTTAGATGTGGTTGAACAATCGCACTTCATCGCAATTCAATACTGGGCATACATATCTTCCCTTTCACCTGTTTTAATGTTTTGGTATATAGACAGACTTTATATTAATAGTATGTAGGCCCTGTGTGTGTGTGTGTGTGTGTGTGTGTGTGTGTGTGTGTGTGTTTTCTGCTTAAAACATATTCATACATTTATTCAATTATCAAATACAGTATTGTCATGATGAATTGTTGATTATTTACTTTTCTTAAAAATAACAGCTTTGAATGATGTGCGGAATACTGCTGGACACGTAGCCACAGTAATACCCTTAAGATCACAACAATCATCGCTGTATTGATGAACAAACGTAAGAATTCTGCCATAATGAGGTATTACAACAGAGAAATTATTTAAACGAAATACCACCCCTTGTTCTTTCATCATCCGTACGATAACCAGAACGAAATTAAACAACCTATACGGCCACTTACCGAACGTTGAAATTGTAATAATTACGTTCGGTCAGCCTGTCCGTTACAAATTTTATGTATGCATCTTCTATCAACTTAATGTTTATAGACTACATTATACGTGCA
This sequence comes from Mormyrus hasselquistii, assembly GCA_026779605.1. Classification (NCBI taxonomy): domain Eukaryota; kingdom Metazoa; phylum Chordata; class Actinopteri; order Osteoglossiformes; family Mormyridae; genus Mormyrus; species Mormyrus hasselquistii. The sequence goes on along the minus strand of JAODKE010000047.1, from coordinate 12,876,035 downwards.
TTATGTATATAGCAAAAACCAAAAGTAGTATCAAATCGAAATCGAACTAAATTCAAAAGCGATCATTTTTTTTTGTTGTATCTCTTGTTTTGTACAACAGTTTCATTCGTCCCATCTATATTACATTTGAGGAATTATCAGTTATTGTTTGTAATTTAACATCAAGAGTAAGGTTAATGACACGCATTCACAAACATTAGTATGGTGCGTTTAATAACATTAGACTGGGTTTTAACGAAAACGAATTAATTCATATAGGGGACAAGACATAATTATGATATACTCAAGGAAAAAAGCTTAATATAAGAATTTTGCGTTTATAGGCAAAATTTAACATTAGAATGTTAACTGAAAGAAAAACAAGATTATGAAAAGCATTTTTTATATTTAAACATTTTTGGTTGCGATAAGAGTTGTATTTGCAAACCATGACCATAATAAAGTAGTATTCTGCAAACTATATCCATCCAATAAATAGTTTAATTTAGAAATAGCTTCATATTTCATCCATTCAGTTGCACAATTAAATGTATTTCAGTAACGTACAGCAATTCGCAGCATACTGCTTTTGTCATAAGTTTTATTCAGGGTAAAGGACCTTATAGACGTTATAACGCGGATTCAAGCGTCAAGCCTTATTTACCATTATTTACCATATTATTTATGCATGGTCCTTCATATTTCTGCTAGGTGGGCCTATATATTCTCATAAGAATATAACACATATGTGAATAAAATTCTCAGGTAGTTATAAAATTGGATTATAATATAACGTGCTATTCTATTGTATCACTGATATATGTCAGCATAATATCCATCAAATTAACAGTAAGTCATCTGAATTAAATATATTATTAATGATTTACCTATATTAAACAAACCTTTCGGGGAAAATACTCAAAAGGCCTAGATACCATAAGCTATTTATTATTACGCCATAATCACCTAATCACGGAGTGTAATGTATATTCATATCCAATTTATTTCAAGCAAATGTTACATATGTCATATTTTTGATTCTTTACGCATTTCGCGGCTATTTTAAATTCAAGAACCTGATTACACAAGTATCAGAAAATGTTTTTAGTAAATGTTTGTTACAAAATAACGTTGTTTGACCAAACCATTTTGCAAGGCGACATTAATTGAACGCAAATTTCGGAGATACAAAGGTAAATGTGTCAAACTAAAATAAATATTAATGATCTGTAATGATTCAAATGCACTATATTAAATGCTTAACTTGGTTCCGCTTTGTTCTATATATTTTTGTATTTTATTTTTGAGATTCCTGTTGGTAACATTAAAATCTCATCCATTAGCACGCTTTGAAACGGCGCGTTATACGTGAAATAACACCAATCGCGGTGGCGTCTCCGGTACAGGCCCTGCCACGTGAGTATTACACCACGGCTGCGCACCAAGCTTTAATGCTATTATTTCATTGCATCAGTCGGAGGCGGTTGCTAAGCTACCAAGCTGGCATCTAAAATTCAGACAAAAACATATTTGCGAGATGTTTCCCTCTTCTTTGCGCTAATTCGGTCATCTTAACTGATGTCGGTGGCGCCTATTTTTATATGCTTGCTTTATTTGCTCACTGTTATTCTGCTATTTGCACTACATTCTAATTAAAATTGAGATATTCGTGTTTATCATTTACGTAATACCATGAACAAAAAACAGCAGTTACCTTTATTTCGCTGCTAAAACACCCAGATTGAAATGCAGACCTAGACCGAACGAAATGATGGTGGACGGGCTACTTGAACAAGCAGCCTGTTACTGCATGGGAAGGATTATCTGGGACGTTTTAGTATCTGGGAGGCTTTAGTATTTCTGCTGTTACTGATGATGTTCTTTTACTACAGTGCTATTATAAAGTAACTCTTTGAATTATTATTATTATTATTATTATTACTATTACAGCTGTTGCTACTACTCATAACAATAATAATACTACTAATAATAATAATACTGTGGATTCACATACTTACTCTTGATACTGAATACATCTTGATAATGATGCACAGTGAACCTAATCATGACTGCATTACATTCAGTATATATGCACATAAAGTAATGAATATCAGTGAGCGGATTTTCCTTTCACCCCTCTGCTTTATGGGACGACACCGCGCTTGAACTTAAACCCATCGAGCCCAGATCACACCAGAGTGAACCAAGTGAGGTGGGGAGGGAGACACCAGGTCTGACACGCATCCGTGCACATGCTACGCTCGGCATATGACAGGCTGCATGGAAACAGCGCACGCTTGCTGTAGCTGTGTGTTCGTTTCGGTAACGAGGCCGCCTGCGCCAGCTTGCCCAAGGAGGGATACAGCCCTTATATCTACTCAAGCTCAAATTTTAAGCCAGGACTTTTTTTTTTATTTTTCTTTAAAAAAAAAAGGGATATAAAAGGCTATTTAAAGGAGTACATTTAAAAAAAAAAATCTGTTAGAGTAGGTTTTGAATCAAACTGACTCTCAACGCGAAATTATGAATGATAAAAAATTTACCGATTACATAAAAGCACGTGGGCTCTGTCACTGTCTGAGTCGCACTCAAGGCCCTTAAATGATTTTGTTTTCTGCTGCTCCCAGTTAGAAACTATTTTCAACAAACACGAGATGTATACTGTATGAAATCATGTGGAGGTTGAAGGCGCCGTAGTGAAGTAGATAAAAACAGGAAAATAACAAGTAAAAGAAGCAGATTTTTGAAATGGGGCACCAGCCATTCCAACATCCACCTTCCAACTGGTTATTTTGATCAGGGTCACTTGTGGGGGGGGGGGGGGCAGGGTACCTAGCTGAGGTATACGCTACATGGGATGCCAGGCCTTCACAGGTGTACACACACACACACACACACACATCTGTGACACAGTGCTGAAGTCCGTGTCCGTTTGAAGGTACGCATCTACCTACGGCGACCAGCTAGGTAGCTGTATGCTGCCTTCTGTTGGATACGATGCACCTTTTATAACCAGAACCTGTGCACATAAACAGCTTTAGGCTTCAGCTTAAGGTGGTGAGCATTAAGATTCACACACCACACCAAAGTCGGGATGCCCGTTCCAAACTGGCGCTGCTTGTGACAGAAGAACAATCAGTAATGTTGCTTATTTGAGTTGTGATGGTCGTTCTCACGGTGCCACTAAAGACGCAAGCAACAGTCAACCCACAACAGGAGCAACACAATAACTGATATCTACACTTTTCCATTGTAGTTAGTAGCATTTGCCGTGTTAAGGAAGCATTTGGAAGTCGTTTTTTTCTTATTAATAGAATTTAGCGATTAATTGTCAATGTTGACACACCACAGCACACGAAAATGAAATGTGTCCTCTGCATTTAACCAATATGTGACACTGTGTCATAGCAGTGGGCAGCTAATTCAGCACCTGGGGAGCAGTACCTTGCTCGGGGTACCTCAGTGGTGCCTTGCTGGCCGGGGATTCAAACTTGCAATCTTTCAATTACAAGTGCGCATTCCTAACCATTAAACCACCACTGGCTACCAGTATACAATGACTAATACTGAAAACACTTGTGTAGTTTTTTTTTTAGAGAGAATACATTACAAATAACATTTTTAAACGATACACAACTTCAAACCAGTCATATCTAGGGCAAAACATATTACATATGCATACAAATGAACAGACAGATATAAATGCTAATTTGGCCCAGGAGACACCATCATGCATATAGACAACTGGCACTAACTGTAGGAACTCGCACCCATCTGCATGGTGAAATACTCGTCTTATAAGCTACGCTAAGTGCCTCGGTCACATGACCAAGAAGAGCTGTATTCCTGCAATGGCACTGCCCGAATCAACTAGGCCCGATGCTTACTAGCCAATCGAAAGCAAGCATCTACCATTCCATCCAACCACCTTTCAAAGGCACCAGCTTCCCGTACCAAGTTCCCAGTGAGGACGATTCTAGACATAACGTCCATCCTAAAACAGGTCATCTACACCTCGACAGTCTGTCATACTCCTCTGCTTAGTCACAGCACAGTGTGAGAACATCCAAGAAAAATGAGCCGCCATGGTCAACATCAGGGGTGGCCAATCTTACCCTCAAAGAGGCGGTGTGCGTATGCAGGTTTTTGGGGTAACCTTTCGGTCATCTGTTCAAACCCAGGTGCGAGGCCTCTTCAGCCAATCAGTCCTCTAATTAGTGATCTGATTAGGGAGCTGCAGCGAAACCCCGCAAACACACCGGCCCTTCGCGGATAAGATTGCCCACCCCTGGCCTACCACGTCAGTACTGGAGCATTTTTACTTCATCAAGGCACTGGAGGAGTTTCTCGAAGCCTTTTTAGCACCACGTCATTCGCGAGTTCTATCTTTTAACATAGAACTTACGAAGAACACAGCATTAAGGTTTCGAGGAACCAGGCCTGGCACATTATCGGCCCCTGCAAGCATGATAAAGTAACCAGTGACAACAGGCATCCTGTAACATCGATGAGACGTGAGACAAGGAATAAAACTACACCAAACTAGTGTGCTGCAAGTCATTAAACTATGTTATAGGTCTAAGCATGTTGAGCACGTCACCAACTTAAAATCTTAAAAATGACTAACGACAAAAAAATACAAAGAGCTTCCTGGACCACACAATTAGCATGCGACACCTAACATACAAGCAGCAAAATAATTCATACATTCTACTTAGACCTATCATAAGAGTATAAAAAGACTTGCCCAGTAAACAGATATTTTTAGATTTTGTGTTCAGTTATTCCACTTAACTCACAGAATGGTTATTTGTTAACTTCTGACAGGAGAACAGAATTTAGTGTTGAGGATTGCCTCCATTATGACACTCCTACAGCACCCAAAATACAAAAGGACAATAACTATGGTTATGCTGTTATTCGCTAATCAGGAGCATATTTTTAACAGTTAACTTTGTAACTAGTTCTTCATGCAATAAACGATGAAAGGTGTATAACTTTTAACAAAAAGTCGCTGTTCGGGTTAGATTAAACGCGCCATATTACAATTAGGCCATTCTTATTTTCCGTGCCTCAGAATTAATTCTGCTTCTTGCTGAAACACGTGACTCTCGTGACAGACCAATCAGCCGATATATTTCTTTTAACCATTTCTGGCCATAAACCAAATTCTACATCAACACCACGATTGCAATAGTTATGTAACGCGTATCTCTTATTAAAGAATATGTTTCTCCGAGGCGTATAAGCACAGGTTCACAAAATACTACGGCTTTCATTAGGCCCTGGTGGGAAGACGACCAAGATTCCTGCAAAGTATCGCGCATTCACATCTCGCTTGAACTGACACTGCCTCCGGTAGAAACGATGCGACGTTGACCTGTTTTCCACAATTTTATTTCACAAAGAAAGTCCCAGATATTTATCCTTGATACTCGGGAGCATTAATTCCATCGCAGTCTCTCCCAGTGAAATCTGCTCCTCGGCATTTTTAGGTGTTCCGAGCGAACGCATCTCTCGCAGCTTTCGCCTCTTCCCCTTTCGCCGCGTCCTGAAATCTCCGCGCTCCATTGGCGGTTCCTGAAGTCCTTCGGAATTAGTTTATACATTCGGTTCTCTAGCTTTATGATATTACATAAACTCATACAGCTAGATAACCAAAGAGAAAAACTAACCCACGTCTCTTAAAGGGACCGCCGCGCCAGATGATGCTCCTGTTCTGGTCACATGGAGCCATTGCACTTGCTCGTGCTTCTCCAGCTGTAGCCCACACACACTGTCGGGGAGCTTACTGGAGCTTGACTGCCTGCTTATGTATGTATGTATGTATGTATGTATGAATAAGCTAATGACTTAATACGTTTATTTGTTTACTTGACCATATATATTTATGACTTTGTGTAGTTGCTGGTTAATTCCCGACATTTATTTAAATGTTCAGTAAGTATCATTCACGGTTTGTGTTTACTAAATGATTGGGTCTTATTGCGCTTGTAAATGCATACTGGGCATATGCTTAATTGACTATGGGCTGGCTGCCCCCCGCCCTTCACACACCCAGCACGCACAGTCGGATTCTGTAAGTTTCCTTTGCAGTTGAACCTCACTCGGCCAGACTATAGACAGACCGCTTCTCATTAATTACAGTCAGAGGTCAACCGCAGACTGGCTAGGCTGTTCAACTGAAAGGCCACATGAATATGTACCACTGTTAAGTTTTACGGATAACAAATAGGCCTACTATAACCTCTTCGTTATTTACATCAAAATACACCGATCCATACTACTTCATTTACAATAAACTTTAAAAATAGACCGGGAAGATAAACAGACATGAAAATAAACGCATTATTTAATTAAGCTATTTTTACATAGTCTTAAGAATTACTATTGTTGTACAAATTCAGTAAATTATTAAACAATAATATGTATATATTATAATTTAATTCTCATTTACTACAAAGTCAGTTTTCGAAATAGCCTATAAGCAGCTATCTGTCATGGACACGTAAAGTTAACTGAATGATTTACGCATTAGGACACTTTAGAGAATTATACTTAAAACACAGATGTTGTGATATTAGTAGCCTCCTTTTCGTATTGTTTTGGTTCGATAACAAAATAATTCGGCCCAAATGATACTAGGCTTAATAATAGTAGGTACACAGAAACATAAATGAGATGGCTGCTTACATACCATCTCCGAATGTATTTATAAACTTTAACCACATAATGAGACAATTTATACAGCATATCTGTCATGTGCAAAATATTTCTGTCAATTTACAAATTTTATTTTCTGTTTTACCACAGAGCCTGAAACTAAACTTTGCAGGCCTATTTTCGATAATCTAAGAAATATTTTTAATATAACTTACTGACAGAGGCTTCGGCTGCAATGGCCGCAGTTTCAAGTCCAGGTTAATATGATATGTTCCATTCCTTTAAGAAAAAACCTTCCCAAATGTGTAAAACTACAAGTCTCGCGAAAGCAGAAGGTAAAAGCAGTAAGAGCTGAAGGACATATCCTTCCGTTACACCGCTGCTCCGTACAGCACACACCAGCTTACGCCGACGCCTGTGAAAGCGCCATGCGTCTGTAGCTCACAATCTGTTCCAAACACTGGTACCCAAACCCACGCCCCCTCCCACACCAGACAAACCACACGCACTCAAAGTCTCTCTCACACACACGCACGCACACACATACAAACACCTTCATACGCGATCACGCACACACACACACACACACACAGTCGCTCTCTGTCACACACACACACACACACTCTCTGTAGAAGTACTCTACGGTCGCGCTGAGTTTTGAGTCAATTTTTTTATGTGTCCTCAAAAAACCGGCTTTGGGTATTCCAAAAAGACAAAAAAGAAAATACAATCGTCTGGCAAGAGGGACAACGGCTCTGATGGGCTGGGACCAACTCCACGAGGCCATGGAGGTCATATAGCCGACTGAATTGTGATGTCACTGGCATTAGCTATGCTTATTGATCTACATGGGTGAGCAATCTTGAAGATACAAGCACAATAAAGCGCATTATTTTAGGCTACAATTCTGCAAACGCAAGAAGGAGACGAAACTATTAACCAGCTTCCCAGAAAACAACATCGTTATTTGTTGCATGACGGAAAATTATTATTCATGACACGTAATTCAGGAAACATAGTCAATACATTCTTGATAAAAAGGGACTGAAATGGATACTCAAGGAATATTAAAATAAAGGCGAACAAAGAACAAAAGTACTTTTTCCTATATACTAATATATAGGCGTATCTCAGTCAGATATATGTACAGCATAATAACATTATTAAAGTTAAACCATTACATATTGCAATAAAATCAATAAGAATTAAGTCTGTAGGCCTATACCTGAAATTTTGCCTATACCTTTTATTGAAAGCCACCAATGACATATGAGAAATATATTAATTTAAATCACGACAGAAATCAATTGCTTCTGAGGTTATATGACAGAATATTATCTAAATTCTGGGTGTATATGCCTGATGTTAAAACATACATAGCTAGCTTCTTTCATATTTGTATGCGTGCTACAAAACAAATGCTGCATTGTGTCTTACTATTGTAATAAACACTTCCCAAAGCCAAATACGCACAGTTGATTACATTTGGACAAAGAGAATAAGTGAAAGCATATCTAATCGCTATCATTGTCAAATCACCTCGCTTTAATTGAGCACGGTTATAGTTTGTCAGATTCAAGGACGTCACCTATTTTAATCGTGTTACGACGTTAATAGAAATTATGAATACAGCTCCAAAATATTCACAAAACGGAGGTACAAGTATAGTACATCACTATAATCACTATAGATCACTATAATTTCCCGCCAAATGTATTCTATTAAGGCCAATTATGTCACAAATAGGTGAAATGTTGTGTAAAGAAACTTACTTGTGATGAAGTCGCAACTGTTTGGTAAGGCGGGACTCCGACTGCTGCGAGAGAGATGACAAAAGCATAGCATAAAAAACACGTGCCAATTAATAGTTTGAGATTTTTCTTCATACTCATCTGGGTCGGAGAAAGTACTTAGTTTACTAAGAAGTAAATAACACTTCCTTTTACACTACCACTGCTGATACAAAGTATTAATATATAAATAAGTATAAATGACCAGTCCTCCAACACAATAATCTCGAAAATTAATATATACCAATTATCAAGACAATAAGAGAGCATCACCTTAAGTTTGTAACGTGTATATAGAGTTACCATTTATGTATTTCGAGCTGCATTAATATTTCAAAGTAATTAGGTCTTTAGGAGTAGTCACGTGCTTTCCCTCGGGGACTTTGAAGGCAATATAACGTATAGGCATGGATTATACTGTACATAAAAACAACGTGGAGTCACAAGTCAATCACTTGTATGTCTATAACCATGAATGTAGAATTATTTCTTTCTTACTACCATAAAGGCAGAGCAACATGCAACCACCGCGCAATAAACTGATAATGCCTGTGTTCTTTTCCGTTTCATTTTATTCCATCATTCCCCCATTTCAAATGAAAAAATGGAATCGCCCAATCCCTCGCACACAAAATGCAGATGATGTACCTAGTCTGCCAGGGCAACCTCGCTACGGTAACAATTTGCACCACTTCAATAAGATTCCATTTGATTAACACAAGCGGATTGTGTATAATTGCATCGTATTATATAGCTATAAAGTTAAAATACAAAACACAAGGTTAAAGTTGTAACATTATTATTTAAATAAACAAAAAAATTATGTTTTTTTACCCAGAAAGGTAAAACACAAACGGTATAACAACAAATCTTACGAAAGCTGCCGACAACATCTAAAAATCCGAGACAACATTTACACGATTCTGATGTAATAATATATATTGAACAGTATATTTCAACGGTTAGTTTTTTTCAGAACTAAGGAAGGGGGTTAACATGCTTTGTTTACACGTATCTTAACATTTTAATAAGTATTATACTTATTATAACATAGTGTGTATTTACAGTGGATTCTGGCCTTAATATTACATTAAGCCTAAATGTTGCCTAAACACTGCATCACAGACTGATCCATACATTTAGCTCTTTGTCATTTCTACGATTTTTTACGGTGAAAAAAAATGAAAGCTGATTCCTGTTTGACCATAATTTATGATCCTAGAAATTGTATAAAATGCCATTGAGAAGATTCTTTCAGTTTTAATTTACTGCACTAAAACAAAACTTTAAACAATGCCGGTTTTAAATCGCAATACATTTGTGAAGGGTTGTTATTTAATTGGATGACCTAACGAAACCCAGAATATTATAGTAAGGAAAATTTAAATAAATACGTCGGAACATAAAATGCTTATTTCGAAATATCGAATTTTCCCAGCGCTATAAAATACATTAAACAAACTCAAACCTTTATGTAAGCTCGTTAAATAAACCTCTGAATTCAATAATCAGCATGTAGCAAATAGAATACAAATAATAGGTTATTTTGACCCATGAAGATTTAAATTTAAATCCTAAATATTTTACAATTTTTATTTCACCATGCTGGCATCTCATTTCACTTTTCAATCATGAAAAATAAATTACCCTATGTAAAATGCATCATTCATCCAGTATTTAAATAAGCATTGAAAGTTGTCGGATACTGTAATCGTGCATAAATAAGGTATTTGTTCATACTTCGCGATTATATGTGTCACTTCGAGGACAATCCTATACACATGCAGTACATCCTGCATGATCCTGTCGAATCTGATCCTCGCTGAGTTAAAAGCCCAATTCTCAGTCTATGAATTTGACTGGTCCCCCTTATTTCAACCCATAATTTAAGGCAAGAAAAGTGCTCTGTCAGCCAATGAGCGAACGAGTGGGCGCCATTTATTAGCATATAGATTTTAACTGGGCGGGTGCTGCAGGGAGGCGGGACTGATCTGAAAGGCCTGCTTGTAGCTCCTATAGCAATGACATTAGTGGTAAATAAAGGTAGATACGGCCTGAGGTAAAATATGATAAAAGATAAATCACCGGAACACGATAAAACGCATGGTTACTTATTATCTAAAATGAATGTATTTGAAAGAATGATCTGTTTTTTTGTTGCATTTTTAGTTAAAAGAATTGACATGACACCAAGCGAACTGGTAAAAGCTAATGTAAAAAACATCAAAACGCGATGCTCGTTTACAAGACATATTTAAGAGCATCGGGTCGTGTGTACGGTTTTGACAGGATTATCGTAGAGATAACAAAGGTTTACGCTATACACATACACGCATACACTTAAACTTTTTTTCAAATCCTTAACTATATGTACATTTCGCTTGCTTTACATTAAATTAAACGGGTGGTAAGATCCTTATGTTTAAGGAGGTAAATAGGAACAGAGTTGCAGTTATTCTTGCCGTTTGCTGAAATATGGAGAGTAGCTGCCTCATCGCCTGCGGCATACCAAAATGTAACCTTAAAACACAAACATCGACTGGGGTTACGTTTCCAAATCCTGATGTGAGCTGATATTATATTTTACCTCTACGAATATTTTTTCACAAGGAATATTTTTTCTAGCATTTTCATTGACAGTGAACTATTGAAATGACTATATGGGCACAAGCTACGAAAAGTTAACAGAAACAGTCCTGTGGTGGCCAAAACTCAAACTGACCCACTCACTTTCTCCACTCCCGCGTGCTCGGACCTCGGAATGACAGGTCTGACAACCCGGTCTTAGACACCGCTCCGAAGACCTATCGCTACACTCCTTTTAATGGTAGATCCGCTCGAGCTACACGGCTGAATGCCTAATCTATCTTCCTTTAGCGACCGGTTTAGTTGACAGCCATGTTCTGGACATCGTACTGAACACACGCCTTATACTGCACCTCGCTGGTTCCTATAATGAGAAACTCGTGCTCTTGTAAAACGGGGGTCATCTATATGGGAACCTGAAGCGCTCAGTACTATTTGGCTGCAGGAGAGACTTAAAAAATGTAGGGGATGGGGGAGGTCTTTACATTTATTTTTAAAAATTCATACACGGGGAACTTTTATCGGTCTTCGTGTATCAAGGGCCGTAGCACTTGGGCGGGGAGGGGGGGGGGGGGGTATGTATTTAAACGAGTAAGTTATTTGTCCGATAACGAACCCTCTGTTCCTCACCG
>JAODKE010000047.1:12824324-12835758 GCA_026779605.1 Mormyrus hasselquistii | reverse complement strand
GAGACATTTGCTTTTTATACATCTTACTAGCTTGTGGGACTATTTTTAGCGGTAAATATCACGTGACCAAAGTTTTTAATTTTTTCTGTACGGCCCGCGGACCGGTAACACATGACCCACAGCCTGGTACCGGTCTGCGGCCTGGGGGTTAGGGGCCACTGGTTTACAGGACAAGGTAACAAAGTGATAGCCATTTACAGGACGAGGTAGCAAAATGATAGCCGTTAACAGGACAAGGTAGCAAAATGATAGCCGTTTACAGGACAAGGTATCAAAATTATGTCATTTGACATGCATCTGACAAGCGTTCGCAACACGGCAAAAAGGCTGCACCTTTCCCTACTGGGCCAGGCATGTGCCTTACCCGAGTGAGGCATCATTAAGGAGCAGTGAGTGCCGGATGGCAGTCTTTGAGACCCTGGGCTTGGTTTGGCAATCCCCATGAAAGGAACCCCATTCTCAGTGGACAGGGAGCCCCCTGGAGGGCTATCCAGAGCCTGCACCTTTAAAGAGAACAATATATGGAAGAGAGAGGAAGAAAAAAAGAGAAATTAATCAGTTATTTGGTCAAATTGTTCATTTTGTTAAGTGAGACCAGACAGTAAATGGTTTACTCTATCTGTTTTAGAACATAGATTGTGAGAAAACCACCATGCATGTAGACCCTGCCATCCTCTGTCTGCCTGGCCATGTGGGTGTGATCTGGTCTCGGCCACTTGTGAAACACTTGATTTGCATTTCTTTTTTCGGTAAAGTGCGATCTCCCTTGAGACCGTTAGCATCAAAGCACAGAAACGATACTCCTCGCAGTGCCTTGGGTTAGCGCGGTTAGCTAAAAACTAACACCTTTGCTTTTGTTCAAAGTGCATGCTGAGCGGGACAGCAGCGTTTAATAAGATAGCTTGAGGGTGGGTGTTTACATTCTGGCGTCTGTGAAAGTGGCAGTGTGCCGTGCCCATTCCTGCACCGAGCCCTTGGCACCATGGGGCATCTGTGTGTGTGCCCTCCTCTTCCCGCTGCCCTCTGCTGGCGAGACTTTTCCGGCGCAGGGTCTATCGTGCAGAGCAAGAGTTAAATTAAAGACTTTTTAAGACCTTTTTAAGACCATTATGGTTGCAATATTTCGCATCCATACTGGCAAAAAAAAAGTCTCAGAATTGCTCACAAAGTAAATTAATTTATTGACATTCAACATGAACACTCGATCATTTTTTTTGATGAGAGGAGACACCATGTTACACCCAGAGGCGGACATTTCAGGTCCAGAGAGTAAAAATCCAAACCAGGATTTTGTTTGAACCAAGCAGTTTAGCATAAAGAATCACAGTTACAGAGAATGCGACTGGTTGGTTGAAACAAAATCCTGGTTTGGATTTTTATGGACCTGAAATGTCCGCCTCTGGTTACACCACATCACACGCCACATCGCAGCACACTGAGCTGGGTGTGCTGCAATGAAACTCTGACCAGGCTACGCAGTTTGCAGTTAATGGTTAGCGGGTAGTGGTCATTGGTTCCATGCTGGTATCGCACCGTAGTTCTGTATATATATATACATTTTTCAACAAAACACATGTAAAAGCAAGACTTAAGTTAATGTAACTTTATAAAAGTACAGTAGTCCCCCAAAACCAATGAGTGATACATTCCAAGACAATAGGCAGCCAAAACCGTTGATAACTGCGAACCATCCACTCACCCCACATATAACATGATTTTAGTGTACAGACATATGGTGAAAATTAACTGAATTAACATACATGGTAAGACATTAGCAACATTAAATGCAGTGATAGTACTATACACTGTACGTTATTATGCAGTAGCGTACAGTGCGGCACTCGCTCCAGTGAAAGGCATTCTGAAGTTTTAGCCTAATTCTCAAGATACGACAGAGCAATGAAAGAATATGCAGGGAGGAAAGGTGGAGCGATTAAAATCAGCTTTTTATACCCCTCAAAGGATGAAGGAACAATGAAAAAACATCATTTTGCATTAAAAAATAATGCATCATGTACCTGTACATAACCTCAAATAGAAAAAACTTGTTTAAAATTATCTTAGCAGCCCGCCTTTGCTGGGGGCGGAATTTTAAGACTCATGAACCGTTCTGAAATTTCAAACTGCAGATAACTCAAACCGCGGATCACACTGTAACATCGACTTAATAATCCAATCAGTTTTCAAGACCTGTCAAAATCGTATTTAGGACATTTTGAGGCATAAAACTCAGATTATTGAATTTTGGACTTTTTAAGGACTCACGGAAACCCTGGAGCGAGAGAGAGAGAGAGAAAGAGGGGGAGAGAGAGAGAGTGAGAAGGGGAGAGAAAGAGAGAGAGAGCGAGAGGCAGAGGGAGAGAGAAAGAGGGAGCTCAGCAGCAGAAAAGACCCCCATCATGACAAAACGCAATGAAACCCTGGCTGGGTTAGTGTGCAGAAGCGGGGTGTGGCACCTGCAGTATGTCCGCGTTGGTGCGGTTTTCCTGAGGCTCGCTGAACGCTGTGTACTTCAGCAGCACCTGGTCCATGTTGCTGCTAGCGTACTGGTACAGGTGGTTGGAGTGGTTGAAGATGATGAGGGCGATCTCGCAGTCGCACAGCACGCTCAGCTCGTACGCCTTCTTCATCAGGCCGAACTTGCGTTTCGTGAAGGTCACCTGGCGAGTGTTACAAAGGGGGCTTTGCCTTTGATACACCATAACTGGGCGTATTTAAAAGAGAAAGTGGAATAGAAAATACAATCATATCCAAAAATATTTCGAAAGTCGGGCTGAGAGCTAACAGCAGCGATGTACAGTTTTGGCAGTGAGGGGCTGAAGGTCGTCTGCTCGAACCCGTGGCACGTTTAGCCCTTGAGCAAAATTATCCAGGGGTGCCAGATAAATTGCCTGACACTGTTTCATTCTTAACAGTGTGTGTATATATATGTGTGTGTATGCGTGTTTCTCAAAGGAGAACAAGACAGAATATGTCAAAGCATTTTGACGTACCTGTACTTGTGCAAATGCCAAATTAATTGTTTCATTTCAATTCTGCTTTCATGGCACTTGAGAATTTACCTTTAATCGTTGGCTTCTATGTTAGACCGTCTTCATAAATACGAGAATTTCATTCATTTAGTGGACACTTTTATCCAAAGCGACATACAATCAATGAAACAGGGTCAGTCGGGCTCTGAAACAATCGTAGTTTAAGGTTTTGCTAAGTCCCCCTCAGTGAAATCAATCTGCCAAACAAGAGAATTTAACTGGCAACCTTCTGGGTACAAGTACACAGGCTTACGTAAACAGGCGAATATCACACTGTTTGTCCTGTCAGGGTTCTGTTTAGCAGCTTTCTTTACTTTATTTGGAAAATCTTTTGCATGTTTGATACCTTCAAAAGGCCTGGAAACAGTTACAAACAGCCAAAACAAACCGGGACTGGAGTTTACCTGCCGGTTCCGCTGGTCCTGAATCTGTGAGATCTTTATCTTCTTCCTTCCCATTCCTGTTCTATCAGTCACTTTCTGGGATAACTTCTTATTCTATGAGAAATGTGGACATGCTCAGTTTTTCACAGTATTTATTGTACATTTCATAAGGTCTATTCAATTACAGTTAATTACAAGGACCAGGGACCAAAAATGTTCCTTTATGCTATCATTAGACTGAAAACAACCTAAGACCTAACCAGAGGCGGACAGTTCAAGTCCAGAGAGTAGAAATCCACACCAAGATTTTGGGTCAATAAACCAGTTAAGTATAAAGAGTCACAGTCACAGAGTACTCAACCGGTCGGTTGAAACAAAATCTTGGTCTGGATTTGTACTCTCTGAAGCGGAAATCACCACCTCTGGATGTAACAGTCATCATTAATTCCTTTTCAGTCATGTACATTTCCGAATGACTTGTTTTCAAACCGTTCATTTTGTTCTTGCCATTTTTTCCCCCTGATTTTTCAGACTTCAGAAATTAAATCTCAAAGCAAAACTGAGATTATGAGTATTGTACCCTCTTGTGTGTAACTAATTTACACCACGGTGCACTGTTACACCCCTACAACGTCTATCCTCATGTCTTCGAATTGCGAAATATCATGTCATGGTGTATTGTTACACCCTTAATCAAGAAAAAAAGATACATAAACTCATTCAAAACATGCAGAAAACCCAGATTAGTCTGGAACAAATCCTGATGGCTAAGTCCTTCAGATAATATTGTTATACAAAATGAACAATTGCTCAATGCTGCTGTCACTATGTTCTCATCACTGCTTCTCCAAACTGACTCTCCATCGCAGCCTACAATCAGCGTAAGAGCCCTTCACTCTATTTTTCCACTGCCCACACCTACCTCACTTTAAAATAGGCTGTATTTTCACAATGTTGCCTCTCCATAAGCCTCAAGGGCATAGACTTGGGTAAGGATGATAGGAACATGTCCCAACCAATATTGTGGGGGGAAGGGGGGGCATTTTTGAGGCTGATTTGGTCCCTAGCAATGTGAAAAACTAAACCCATGCCATTAATCAGAGGTGGAAAAATTCAGATCCAGAAAATAAAAATCCAGACATTTTGTTTTAACCAACCAGTTGAGTATTAAGAGTCACAGTCACAGAATACACAACTGCTTGGTTGGAAGCAAATCTTGATCTGGATTTTTACTTTCTGGACCTGAACTATCCACCTGCTTCCTGGCTACATTCTTCTATATTCCAGTGTAAATACCATTCAGAAGCCACCAGTCTACAGCTCTACAATACTGTTCCTCTCATTATCCAACCATAGAAAAATGTCTGCTGCACAAACAACATATTTTACGGTTCAGTTTAATCAGTGTCGAAAGTGCACAATGTTTTTTGTCTTTTAAGGTCGCATTTTTCATGTTTTCCTAAGCTTGCAATCTGACTAGGGGCATATGACTAGTCATATCGGGCAATGTGTGGCCCAGTACCCACGACTGGCTGCTTGCTGGTTCGACCCTGACGTCATCAGAAAAGTCACATGTCTGTGGGCCGCTGCGTGAGGCCCTTAACCCCCCCAGCTCCATGGGTGCCGCTGCAGGAGGCAGCTCTTTGCCGCCAAGCTTGCTGTCACCTACATATGTGTCTGTGTGTATCATGGCGAGCAAGATAGAGTAGGTGAAAAGAGAAATTCCCCACGGGGATCAAAAAAACTGTTATTAACTACAGCTTGTCAGAAGTCAACGTCATGTTTTTTTTTTTTTTTTTTTTCCCATCAACTTCTTGTACACAGAAGTTACAAGCAAATCTCTGGTAATGATACTACAACTTTTAGCAAACCTCGAACCTCCGAACTGATAATCCACAATGTCAAAGCAGTGGGACAGAGGTCAAAGAAAACACATTACAATGCCATCTCAACTAAACAGGCATGTGAAGAATATCGCCTGAATGTATGACTGGATACCAGAAATATTCCCCCAATGGGACAGGTGTCTCTCCTAAATTTAGCGTCAAACTGTGTTTCAGGAACCTTGCAGTGGATGCTGACTGATGGATTGATTCTCTAATTGCTTGTCAATGACTTCAGGAGTGATTCTGATTGGTTAACACATTTGGTGTCTATGTACTCATGAGCTCATTATTGGCTAGTTCCCACAGAGTAAATGGTGTGGGGGAAGGGAAATCATACTTCCTGTGTCAGACACACCATTTTAAAATTTTAACAAAGTATTCACCCCTCTCTCAGTGCACTACATGCTTACAGCTTTCGTAAATTATCAGAGTGTGACAAGAACAGCTCGGGAAAATATTAAGAGACCACGGCAAATTTGTAGTTTCACTCATTTTTCAGTTTATGCATATGCGTCTGTGTAAAATACACATTTTTTTAATAAACTCCAGTCTGGCTCTTCCCTGGTTCTCAAGAATGAAGGGCTGCTTCCTTGCTTTATGGAACTTCAGTCCTGCTTCTAGGAGTCTGATACACACTGTCCTAGCAGTGCACTTCACACCTGCACTTAATGTTTCCCATTGCTTTTGAAGGTCACTTGATATCATCTTGCAATTTATGAAGCGCTGCTTGATAAGTTGATGGCCATCTCTGGCATTAGAAAGTCACTTCTACCCTCTGCCTGGCTGGTTTCTGGTCGTTCCCAGTGTCTCCTGCTTCACCTTGTTCTTGTGTGCTGCTGTCTTAGATATTATGAGCCTAGAAGCAGCCTGCTGCTCAGTGTAGCCTTCTGCTAGCGGAACCAGGATTAAACCAGGATTTAAAAATGTAGATGTTTTTTTTAATATAGAACGGTCTCTTAATTTTTCCAGAGCTGTGTTTCCTGTGCATTTAAGACTGCATATTTGTCTGACCCTAAATATATTCATATTTAAAAAAAAACCTTCCAAAACACCAGATATTACTGTGAAAAACTCTAGGTGATTTAAATGATCAAGCAGTGTACCTGGGTCTAAACTGCATTTAAATATAAAACAAAAATATCAACCATTGTGTGGGCTAACTTATAAACTATAATGAATAATTATTCCTGGAAATGAGAATCCTTTGATCCGGAGCTGCATTTATATATCTTTTAAAAATATACCCACACGTTATGTGACATATCTGACGGTCATACAGAAACTTATAATACTTAGAAAAAAATGTTCACAGCTTCGTTAAGTGATGTATAAATATTTTTCACTACAAGGGTGCTGTTCTGTGTTGGTACATTCAAGCAAGATATAGATAATTTGGAAAATGTAATTACCATTAATCTATTATTGGTAGAGTATATAGAGTGTACCTATGTATAACCCATATGAGATACTATGCATATTCAATCAAAATATTACATATAACATAAATATGACTATGTAACTAAGTAACGTAAACTACAGGTTATTTATTTGAATACCATGGTGTTTTAAGCACACTTTTAACCAAATTTTAATAATGATACGTGTCATTTCATAAACATTGAACTAACTACGCATGGTATTTAAATGCTAAGATTAAATAATAAGTATTCCTCACCTGCCTGTGGTGCAATTCCGTCGGACCTCCCTTGGCACCCTTCCTGCTCCTTAGAAACCCTTACTTTAAGATTAAGTTTAGATATTAAAAAATTAGAAAATTAGAAAAAAAGAAAGAAACTTCCGTAATAAGTGCCGAAATACTTCAGAACTAACCTATTAAAACACAACAGTGTGTAGCTATATGTGGGATGCAACGATCAACTGTCAAAATCGTCGGTGTGCGAGCTTGTAACTCAAAGAACAGCGGAGGTCTGCTGACGGCCGCGGCAGGGCTGTCAATCACCGAAGCTCGCAATCCCATTGGCTGAGAGGCTGTTTAGTCTTGATTATATGAACGTGGTACCTTCACCATTTCCTTTGAATATTCTCAAGAACCGCACCATGGCACCTTGTTTGTTATACTTGAATGCACGTTTAGTAGTTAAGCAGACTGTATGTCGTACCATACATGCCTTTCATCAATAAGCGTAAATTTTACTTTTGAATTTGACATCACTTTCAAAAAAATCTTTTTGTCGCTTTTTTTTGCGAAAATATTACATGAAAATTACGAAGGGGAAAGGATTCGCGTAAAACTACCCTTCGCGTTTCTTGTGTAAAACATGATTTCGATCTGATAATCTCATTTTCATGCATCGTATTGTCACATCGGTTTAACAGAGAACCGTGGTTCCGCGCACTTCAAAGGCACATTACACGTCTGACCACAAGACTCACGTCATTCTCTGCGGTGGATTTCACGGCCAAGCCAAATTCAGAAAAGTAACTTTTATTTTCTACGTGAAAAACATCACAGTACATGGTCTGCAGAATATCCTAGGACGCAGACACACAATGGACAATTTAGAGACGTCAATAAACAATCGCATCTTTTTGTACTGGTAGTAGAAACCAGAATTACCCAGAGGGAAAGCTCCCCTAGGCTGTTGCGCTCCAGTTGTTTCTGTAATTCTCTTTAAAGCAAGTCTTTGCAGGAAAGCTATGTTTGCTCAGGTTAAAGACGTTGAAAACACGGTGACTAAGGTTGTTGAAATATAATCCTATGAAAACTTACACCTATATGATTTCCTTCTTGCATAAGCAGTTTAAAGATGGACAGACACAGGTTTAAAATAATAATAGTAAAAAAAAAACATTTAGCAGAGGAGTGGTGTAGGCCTAATTCTAATTTCCTCTGACCATTAAAAAAACGTAATTATTTATATGACCCTTGCCTAAATATTTTCAGCCAGTTGCACGTAGGGGTGGTTTTATGGGCTGCTAGAAAAGTATTCCTTTCTTTAATGATTTTATCAACCTTTGAATATTCCGTGTCAAACTAGAGTATTCAAGCTCAGGGGACCCCATGAAAATCAGCAAATCATATTCGGCCCCCAATCCACTTTAAGGCCTCGTTCCTGCTAATACCCACCCCCCCCCCCGCCCCCCGTTCAAGCTTAGAACAAGAAACACTGTTTTTTGTTGAATACCTTTTTATTTGCTGGATTGAAGTGGAAGAAAACAAGCAAAGTCAAAACTTGGATATCACGCTGTATCTGTAGATAAAATCCGGCGTCTTTTCTCAAGTTATACTTGAAAAGCGGACTTTCAGCATGGATACTGAAGCTGCTGGTGACATAACACAAATTTAGTCCAACCTCCTTTTGCTCAGCGGAGAATCCTTAACGCAGACTGACTGACAACCAAGCGCGTCTAGCTAGGGAACTGCTTCCTGACCATCTTTCTAATGCGCCGTTGTACATGTGGATGGATGGATGGATGGATGAGGTCAAGGTTGCCGGTAGTTTCGCAGAGATAAACCAGGAACAAGGACTGAATGAACAGCAGCGGGAATAAAGGACTGACCCATTTTCGCAGTATGTGAGAAAATATTCTGCGAATTACGCTTCCTATCGACGAGGCTGAACTTCTCAGTCTGTCACAGAACAAACAACTAGGGGTACAACTAATGGTCACGGTCAGGGGCCCAAGGAAACGCTCTTAAAAATATGAAACGACCCCCCCCCCACCCACCACCAAGCACAAAGACTTGCCTGTCTCTTCTCAGCTGCAGGAGCTAAGAAAACCCTTCGGTGAGATCGCATGTTCAGATTGCACACTGTTTCCCTGAAACTGCTCACTTCTGCTTTCAGGAGGACTGGGGTAATGCCGTTTCAGTGCTTGCGGTGATACTGGCAGAGTCTGAAATAGGGCCATCTGGTCACATGTGACTCATGTGTGAATACTGTGTCGGCTGTGAGCTCCTACAGCATAATCTGAAGATCTGTCTTTATCCATCACACCTGATGGTGTGCTGAACATATTAGCCATGACTTAAAATAAGTATGTGGCATCTCACGCTCCTAGATCTCATTTATCAAGAACATTTGCTAAACAGACACTGCTACCTGGGCAACGCGTTCCACGTGAGAAATAACAAGGTATGAAAAGGTTACCCGTTTTTTATCAAATGTTCTCTGGCTCGCATTCGGAAAAAATTGCGGTCCACATTTAATGGAAATTGTTTCATTGCAGCGGAGTCACAAGTTCAACACGAAATCTTTGAGTCAAGAAAAAGTGCAAGTTTAACTTAATTTAATTCCTTACTCAGGGCGGCAAGATCTCAAGCATCAAGTACAAAAACAAACAAACAAAAAAATACATTTTTATGACAACTCACATTTTTAATAATTACAGGCAATGCTAAAATTTCATATTTTTGAATAAAAAAGTAACTACTTGTACCTGCACCGATACCAAGGTTACTACTGACTTACTAAACATGATACATCAGTGAACAATGAACTGAGTTATTTTGTAGTTTTGCCTTTATTACCATTAATATGCAATTTAAGCTGTTCATTTCCTTACATATGAGCAGGGGTGGAACGTTCAGGTTCAGAACCTACAGATCCAGACCAGGATTTTGTTTCAGCCATAAAATTGAGCATAAAGAGTCACAGTCACAGAGTACTCAGCTGGTTGGTTGGAACAAAATCTCGGTCTGGATTTGTACTTTCTGGACCTGAACTTCCCACCTCTGCATATGAACTATGGGTTATTTGCATGGTGCACCCTGAGGCAGCCGCTGCGAAAAACCACACAGAGAGGAGATTCCCACCCTGTAGCTTCTCAAGGCGATGGCATTCCCCCAGAAGTGAAACGCACAGACGACGTCACGGCCCTAGACCCCAGTGTTTGGTCTCTCTCCTCCATCTTTTGACACAACTGTGTCCACGGTACGCTTCCTGCGGATGCATACAGAGGTAATGCGATCAGGGAAGGAATCAGTCATCTCGCAACAAATCACTGAAGCGATTTATTCAATACAGTGCTTGCAAACTACCAATGGTAAAATAAACTGGGACCAGGAATTATAAAATTATTTCAGTTCCTGGATCTGTATGAAATGCCAGAGGGGAGCTTGAATCCTGAACCTCTTTGGACTTTGACCCTAATGCTTACTAACCTGGGCTTCCCAGAGGTCAGGAGGAGGGAGGGGACTTGGGTGGAGAGGCAAGGGGACTGGGAGAGGGAGCAACATCACTACGGCAGCTTGCATGTGTCAAAAAACAAACAAAAAAAAAACCAAATGAAACTTGTAAGCAAACATAGAATAATACCCCATTAGCTATAACTTCCGAACCGCTAATCACGTACACAGCATTAACTGTAACTGTGTGTGATTTAAGCAATTATGTAATATAATCTGTTCCATAAAACAGGGGTTATAAACATGGGTTCATGACCCCAGGGGGCCCCCACTGCGCTGACAAAACCGGTAGCGTCACTTGAATCACACAATGTGCAAAATACTAAAGAGGGCCCCCCCCTGGTCACAATGACAAAGATTCAAGGGGGAGGAAAAAAAAAGTGTTAAAGCCCACCCCCACCCCCAGCAGTAGAAGGTCCTTAGCTCTGGTCAGTTTTCATTTGGGGGTCCCTGGTTCAAAAAAGGTTGGTCTGGGCGTAAATGGAAAAAATAGCTAATGGGACGTAATGTAACTGAAACAAAGTGCGTGAATAAACGAATAAAGAACACAGAAATGGATTGTGATACACACTGAGGTAATGTAACTGAAAACGTGTTAACGTAAAAAGCAGCACTTCTTTCCACAATGCTTTACATAAACACACAGAAAAAGTGAGACACTGGTGCATCCATCCATTTTCTGAAACTGCTTGTCCTATTCAGAGACATGGGGGTCCAGAGCCGAACTTGGAGGCGGGGAACCACCCAGGATGGGGGGCCAAACCACTGCAGGGCGCATTTGCACACTCACACATGCACGTACACCTATGGGCAACTTGGCAATCTGAGTATCCAGAGGAAACCCCTCAACGGCACAGGGAGAACATGCAACCCAGGCGGAGACTCGAACCCAAGTCCCAGAGGTGTGAGATGACAGTGCTAACCACTGCACCGCCCCACTCTGCTGGATATATATATATATATATATATTTTTTTTTCTTTTTT
>JAODKE010000047.1:12787686-12802553 GCA_026779605.1 Mormyrus hasselquistii | reverse complement strand
TTTTTTTCCCTTTTGTGTGATTTCTCAGTTTCATTCCAAGGCATTAAGCCACCTGATGGGCAATAGGCAATTGCACACATATTTATTGCCTTAAGTCATGGATAGTTTGCCATCGCCACTCCTTTGTAAAGACCCCTCTATCCATTCATCTCTACTATGCCCGTGGTCATATTTACACTATACGCAAATACGAGTGATTAAATTACGCATTATGAATTACGCGCTATTTCAGTATACAGTATAACAAGCTCATAATTAATAGTGTCTATATGTTAATGGGTAGGTAATTATAATACTTGAAAGGCACCTTACTTCAAGTTAATACATCTTAATAACTGTATCACTTTATAAACGTCTTGTTAGGTCAAAAAGACAGCTAAAATGCCATATTTTATTTTAATAAGTAGGCTCCATGCAACATTTATTGAGTCTGGATTCGTAGGTGAAAGCGTCTGTAAAACAAAGGGTTAACTGTAATTAACTGATTTATCCCCTTGTGCCGGTGCTTTGCGTGCAAGAAGTAGATAATTAGTAAAAACAGAGGCCATATATTGCTAAAATCGCATCCCCCGCTTTGCACCTACTAGATCCTCAGCCTCTGGTGAATCTGTTTCTTGTTCGCTCCCTTTTGTTCAGCATCGTAATCTGTTTCCAGCGAGTGGGGAGGAACACCGTCGGCTGCATCCTGCCCGAGCGGAACCCCAATATGTCTCAGGTAATTCCGGATTTGTTTCCTTACTACCAGAGATCTTGAACGCCTACGGTCAATGTGTTTTGGGACATATGTATTATTTGATTTTATTTTTTTCTTTCCTCGTTATTTCTTCACCCTTTAAAACTGCTATCTCTCGGTATCGTACGCCTCTACTGGTTCACAGCATTGAAAGCATCAGAGAACAGCAAGGGATCACCTGCGCCGAAGACCAACCTTTCACTTAAAACAAGAACCGCTTCATTTTCCGGACACTCGGACCGACAGATCCCGGCGCTGCAGACCTTCACCGAAACAGGTAATTGCAATTTAAATAAGCGCGAGGTTTTGCTTGTTCTCTTTTAAAAATATTTTCCGTTATCACTGTGTGTCCGAAATTTCTCTGTATTTTTTAATTGCAGTTATTACATTTTATTATTATTATTATTATTATATAAGTCATAAATGCATACACGTCCTTGAAAGTTATATTTTGCAATTGTCAGGTGTTAGTACTTCCATTGTACTCCAGTTTTTAAAATGCAAAGTGACGTGATTGCTCAGTCAACACCGATCTGTTTCCGTTTGTATCTAAATTCTGTTCGCCAACCTGAAATTTGGATATATAAAATGCTACAAAGTATGAAAAATATGCAGTAATACGGTCTACTTTAGTTTAAACGTAACAAGGCATTGCCTTCATTATCTGCGCACGCGGTTTTCCCTAAAATTCGACTTCATCAGTTAAAAAATAACATGCATCACTAAATATTCACACTAGATACTGCTCATGGATTAGCCACCTTTCTATCATGCAAGCTTGTGCTTTCGATTTTATACGTGCACGATAGTTGAAAAACCATGAATGAAATGTAGCTTTGACTGAAGTGTTCGGTAACATAAACATGTATTCTGAGCCTCGGATTAAACAGAAGATCGAGGAAAATGACCAGGTATTCTTTAAATCGAAAAATATGTTTATGTTGACGAGCTAAAGGTGAATTATCACAAAACCTGTGAGATCAGGAGCAGATTTATGAGGAATAATATTGATGAGGTGATTGAGGCGCGCGGTTAAACTCTCTGGAAAGAGCAGTGAGAGATTTCGTTGGCTCCGGAGTGGTGATGGAAGAGGCGCGCTCTCCATCCATGACGGTGCCCTGTCAGTAACATCCGTGCGTCCTGCGTCAAACAGAGAATCTCTCGAGTCAGGGTCGCTCGCGCTTTGTACGACAATGCAAGCGCGTGTCTCCGCGTCTTCAGCATACTTGCTTCTCAGCGGCGTGTGTCTTCCGGTATTATCGCGCGCGTCATACGCCGAGTGAGTGGAGTGACATATTTAGGAGTAAAGTAGGGATACCCCGGGGGGGCGGGGGGATGTTCTCTTTACTACCTCTGGTTTGCTATATAGTCAAGTCAAAAAATGAGTCTGGGTTGACAGATCACATCTGTGCAGCTCTGCTGTCACACCTGCTTTGTGAGTGAGTGTGTGTGTATAACTCCGAACTCTCCACCACTCACAAGAGATGGAGGCTTCCTTATATGCACAGTGGTAGGCTATATATTAGGTCAAGAATTCCTGGTTCACAGTTAAATTGCACTCGCCAGTGGGGCTTCAGCCAAAGACCCAAAAAACAAGGGCTGGTGTTCACTCCTCCAGAGAGTATATGATCCAGTTAGAAGGGCGGGCTAGGTTCAGCGTGTTTAATTCTGTCTGGGTGTGTGCAGGTTCACGGCCCACTTGCTGGCAACCTGCCATCCGTGTAACAGCCCTCAGTCAGTGCATCACTCTTTATGGGCTTAATAAGGGAAGAGGCAAGACTGTTGGTGATAATATGGGAATCTGCGTCAGACATGGAAACAGCTAGATCCCTCACAGGCGTGGGGCAAACTTCAGCAGAAAAAAAGAGCACCGGTTTGTTCCTTTGCTTGTCACTGGGGTTGTACCCTCAAGGGTCTGCCAATTATACCCTACTGCTGTAGGTAATTGTACCTTTTAAGCTACAGATATGGACTATTTGGCAGACCCTTGAGGGTACAGCCCCAGTGACAAGCAAACGAACAAATCTGTATTCCTTTTTTTCAGGCGGCGTACTGACCTTAGAACGAACACTTCTTTTCTTCCACACTGCAGTCTAGCACCAGGTTCATATCGACGAGAAGGGTGGACGAAATCATCCTTCTGTTTTATGGACTCTGATCTGGCGGGGGAGCAGCTGCCTGTGGGGGGACTCGTAAATGCAGTAATGTAGGCCCTGCTGTGGAGGAGCGACCTGCCGTTCGCTGCCCGTGCGTGTCTTACCGTGTGCCTGCGTCTGTGTTTAGGGAGACCTCTTCCTACAGGCTGTCGCTCAGCACAAGGATGTTTGACTTGGATGTTGATTTCAAAGGCAATCAGGTCTCTCATGCTGTCAGAGTCCCAGCGGGAGCTTTTAATGCTGTGCTTGTCCTTACAAACTATATTTAATCATATAAGACACTTATCTAAGTTGGTTGTGCAGTCCTCCTGATTCAGCGACATATAATAATGGTTCCTGTAACTCTCTCAGGGTGCCAGCAGCAGAGCTTGGGATGGGACCTGCATTTGCGTTCTTTATCTTGCTTATGATCAAGAAATGTGTTAAATTAGAGTGTCCCATATTGGTGTGTTTTGCATGTACTGGACAATGGACTGGAGTTGTCACAGCACGGCCACCTGTTTTATGGAGCCCATTAATTTCCTCAGCTCTGCTTCCTTGGTAGTGTATACTCCGCAGTGTGCAAATCACTTGGGGAATTGTCAGTAGACTCAGGCTGGGATGTTTCATTTTTAACTGGCCTGCGTGTCTTTTGAAACCATGAGATTAAAATGTTAGTGACTGTCATTAATGGCTGGCTGCTGCATTGTACTGGACAGTAGGGTTTCCCTTTAACAGCACGTCCCACGTGCGATGGAATGTGCCCTTGGGGGCTGGCCATTGTATTATCAACACTGCAACGCGCACTTTTTTTAAAAGTATGTACTCCGTTATTGTGCAAACAGCTTATTGTTCAGTGACAAAGAAGCATACTCAAATCAAATCGAGCACGGCAGCCGAAAGGCGGTAATCGTGGCAACGAGGCCGGATTGAGTTATCTGAAGTGTTTTCATTTACATCCGCTTAAACTTGGTGAGAAATTAGTCTGGATTTTTCTGCAGATAATTGACTTATAAAATCATTTGCAATGGGTGTGACATATGGTGTTTTTGCGCTGCGAACTAAGATGGGGCAATGAATTCACCGTGATCCTCCATCTCTTGTTGACTGTTTAATTCATGCTTTTCAGACTGAGCACTCAAAGTTATTGATAACTTGATAATTTAATATTTATAAATATTTATAAGACATTATGAATAATGTATATTTCTGTTGCCATCCCATTTTAGGAATGGTGATCTCTTTTAGTGGATAGTTTTGAACTTAAAAAGTCAAATTTGATTCATATACTTAAAAATTTATGTATGTAACTTGTGCCCATATTCATGCAGTTTTAATTAAGTGTTGCAAGACGCACATCTCTCCAGAGAAGTATGTATTTATACTGGATTTGAACCCAGTAAATAAATGCTAGGCAGATTCTCTTTCTGTCTGCTTCCCGGATTTTATTTGGACTGATACTGAGGGCATCATAGTGCTCTTGGCCACCAGAACATGGTGCACAGGACAACTGGATCAAAGACTCTCAGATCCTGAGAGAGCTACTGAATAAACACGTGTTTTATGGCTCATAGGAACAGAGTGTGTGCTACCAGCAAAAAATTACCGTCTTATGGTGAGACACCTAAACTGCCTGTGTCACAAATGGAAACTTTACAGGCAGGTCAGGAGACACCTAAAGTGCCTTTGTTGCCAATGGAAACCTATGGGCTAGTGAGGCGACTGCTACTAAACGAATGCCTCAGGAAGAGGTATCTAATTTAATTGTATCTTAAAGGTGAGGTGCTTTATCAGATGTAATGAATCCCTTTCGAAGTTCAGGATTCCAGTGACGTTTCACATATTCTTCTTGCCTCTTTTAGAGACTCTCCTGTTCCTCTGAGCTGTCTCTCAGCTCTCAGTGGTTGTTCCTGTTCATCTCTCACCAAGTAGCACTCCTTAATTACTTAGTGGAGCACATGCTGTTTTGCGCAGTGATGAAAGGCCATTATTTGTTGAGCTGTTTGTTCTGTTTGCCCCGGTGTGTTTATCTCTTAATACCTCAATGAGCACGTTCGATGACTCATGACGCTTCCTCCACATACCCTGTCTTCACAAAGCACATTTTCTCCATCACTAGGTAGTGTGCTGCATAGTGTGTGAATCATTTTTTTTTTCCAGTGAGCGTGTGTATGCTGTACTCGGGGCAGATATGCGCCAGCACTCAGTACCCATTCGTACATTAAATGAGTCAGTCCATGCAGGGAGAAAATGAGCCTTCATTTGTGGCAAGAAAAAGGATCAGGCTCTCAATATGCTTTCACTGCATATTACTGTGTAGCCCATAAACCGGCAACCGGAAAATTGTAAAAGACATTTCTGTATGTTTTATCTCCATTTCAGCTCTGTTGTTCTAGGGAGAAGAGAAGACTAGACCTGTCTGTGGGGAACAGTGGTACTACATTAACTGCAAAGAGTTTATTTATACAAATGTTATGCAGGCCATTATCAAACAAAACAAGGCTCCGTCTTTAGTGCATATTTTTTGTCCCATGCTTCTTAAGATATATTACATACCAGAACTTCTATACAGAAATACTCCACCATTGCCAGGTGACTTCACGTCATTTTTAGATGGAATTGTCTTCATTTTTGCCTATCCTCTACTATGATTAACCATCACCTACGTGGAAATACAGATGGATAAATGAATTGCTGTAAAGTGATGAGCCTGGAACAGAGCACTTTTGGGTGCTGGTCTGCAGTGTCTCCTCAGGACCGCCTGTGCTGCCCTAGAGCTTTAGCCCCAGGGTCTGACCCCAGCTGGGCTGCTGCTTTCAGCTCTCCGGCTGTCTTTGATGCCTTCGGACAGACCGTCTGTCTCTGGGAAAGCTGGTTTGATTTTAGGCCAGAACTAAGTGAAACGGGGAGTTTAAGCCCATGGGAGTTTTACTTACACTGAGGGCAGAAGGAAAAATGATTGGTTCAGAGAGATAACCAATCGCATTGTAGAAGAGATGGGCCCTACAATCTGATTGGTTATCTCTCTGAACCAGTCATTTTTCCTTCTGCCCTCAGAACATATTTGTGTAAGTAAAACTAAAAGTTTGGGCGTGAAGAGACTGAATTTTGAATCCTCTTTTTCAGCGTGAGTAGGATGGACGGGGTACTTCCTACTAATATACGGTAAATTACCTGATTTATCCTACTGGGAAGGATAGTGTTATGCGGCGTCCTAAGATCTAAATGTCTTTAATGGGAAGCAGTAAAATGAGGTTCCTTCTAACCTCTGCACTTCTCACCCTGGGATGGTCCCCTATATGTGATTTTTTTTTTCCCCTTCTGCCTGCTAACAGATGTTTTTTTATGCACTGTAGGGCTCTGTATATATGTATGCTGCTGGTGTTTGTTTCGTTCAGCACCATGAACCCGTCGTGCCCCCAGGTTGTATGTCTCCACGGGGCAGATGCTGAGCTCGCCGGAGTTTGCTGAGAAATCGCGTAGAAAATTTAGACCTAATGACCCATGCTGTCAGATTCTCAGGGGAGAAACGCAGCCTTGACTGGCACTCAGTAGCTATAGCTGCTTCAAGCAGAGGCGGATAGTTCAGATCTAGAATGGAAAAATCCAGACCAAGATTTTTTTTTAACCAAACAGTTGAGTATAAAGAGTCACAGTCACAGAGTACTCAACTGGTTGGTTGAAACAAAATCTTGGTCTGGATTTTTACTTTCTGGGCCTGAACTACCCACCTCTGGTTACTTGGCTGGTCAGTATGGGAGAGGGATGCTGTCTGTCAGCCTGAACTCCCTGTGTTCAGATCAGCTTACAGTAGTGACAGTTTAGAATTCACTGGAATCCAGTGAGATACCTTCATTTCAGAAACCCTCATTCGGCAGTTTTTATTCATAGTAATGATGCAAGCTATTTGCCAAAGTTATTATGCTGAGTGAAGAAAACAAAATATAAACACATTTGTCAATGTGTCCATATTCCATAACCACTTATCTAGCTCATGATTGTGGCGAGTTCTCGCAGGAAGTTCAGAATACAAGACAGGGAACATGCTAGATGGGATGCCGTCACAGACATGCATATCGTAGGCATTTTATAGTTGTCAGTCCACCTAAACAGCAGATCTCTGTACTGTTGGAGGAAACAGGACGTAGGAGGAGAACATAGAAACTCCATACGCACAGAATCAATCTTGTAATCGATCTCGAGTAGCGCAAGGCCACGTCACTGTTTGATTGAGGCTTTCAGACCCGCTTTTGATTAGCATTTGCACGTCTGACCTTATAGGGCTCCGTTGAGCATCAGCAAGTTGGAGGACTTTTAGTGCTGTTACACAGTTGCACGTCGGAGAACTTGTGGGAGTTTTAATTACACAGAAAATGTTCTGAGGGCATAACAACATATAATGATTTGTTTAGAGAGATAACCAATCAGATTGTAGAGGACGCGGGCCTAAGCAACTAGAGGAGGTGGGGCCAAGACATCAGATTGGTTGGACCCAGTTCTTCTACAATCTGATTGGTTATCCCCCCCAACCAATTTTTCTTTCTACCCTCAGAACATTTTTGTGTAAGTAAAACTCCCATGAGTGAACTTGTGTCCCTCTGCTGCTGGCTTCATCGCCAAGCATTTATTCTCTGATGCAGAATGAGGGTATGACTTTGAGCATAAATCCTCCCTTTAAAGCTACTCATGTGTAGAAGCCTGAAGGCATCTCACTTAATTCCTGTTTTGTAATCAACACCAGCAGTATTCTGTGACTGACCCTCCAGTGCTCACCTGAGCTGATCTAATGAAAGGCATTACCTCATTTTCATTACATCATTACTGATGGAGGCTTCAGTCTAATTAACTGTAAAAAAATGTTGGTTATCCTCCTTGTCAGAGTATAAATATGAGTTCGTTCATTTGCCGCCCTCCACACCCCCTGGGTAATTTTTTAACGACAACCTCCCCCCTCCCCCATTTGCTTTTCACTGCTGCTTTAGCGTGTTACTGCCAGTGACAAATACCCACGACGATACATCTGAGATTCGTCGCTAATTGATTTATCACGTTGTTTGGACAATCCATTCAAACCTAATTATCCGCTCGCTTTGCACTCGAAAAGCGACTGGTGGGGAAAAAAAGGACGGGGGCGGGAGGGAACAAGCGTGCGGCGATGTCAGAGAAATAGCTGGGAAGCGAGAGAAACAAGGCCGTCTTTCTTCGAGGGCTAAATTTGCAGGCTGCTTCGTAGTCAACTGACAGGAAGAGTAATGTGTGAATGAGCGTGGTTAAGGCATGCGATGAAATAAACTAGAATAAAAGATGCTATGAGTTATTCTCCTGTAGGATTATCTTTAAAGACGTAGAACGAATAAGTGAGATCCCAATAAATCAAGAGCGATGTGAATTTCAGCAGCTTGTGAATACACTGTCTATGTACAGGGGATATCGTAAAAAATATTAATACGATATGTTACTGACTAACATACATATAATGGCATATCTTGAAGACGTTTTGTCCAAATCAAACTTTGGAGAGCTGAGCGTAAATTCTGCCATAATACGACTTTCTGATTGACTTTTAAAGCGCAGACTTTGCATTTGACGCGCTTTCCGGAGCCCCGTGGTGACACTGCCCGCGCGCTGCGTGCGTGTTTTACTCTTCGGTTTCGTCACGAACGGCACCGGGACCTGAAGCTGTTGCTGAAAGTCACTGGTTTGTTTACATGCCTGCGGCCCCATAGCTGTGTGTAAGTGCCAGGCAGAGACGCATGCCCTGTGAATCCCCCCCGCGGTACCCTTCATGGTCTGTCGCGGGCGCTGTCAGCGGGGAGTGCTGTTTATTCCCAGAATACTCAAGAAAGAACAATGCAAATCATTTTAAGTGAACATGTTAGATCCAGGATGGGGCACCAACCAATCGCAGGGAACACTCACACAATTAGTATTATTATAGGTACAGCATTCATTTGCGGGAATCCCATTAATGCTGAGCTGACACGTTTCACACCTCTTTTATTTAAGCCTGTGAGAAGCATCTGGGAACTCCTGGCTCATTAAGCGCTGCGGCCGAGGTCCATGTGATGCATCTTAACGCAGCCCGTGAGACGGCTTGCGGGTACCTTGCTTCCAAAGCAATTCTTCAGCTTCTGACAGTCTCTCACACACTGTGACAGTCTCCCACCTTTTCCCGAACCCTGCCAATCACCAATTCAAAGTTTTCCTACTAGCAATGGCACTATTAAAAAAAATAAATAAATAAATAAAAAGCAGTATAGACTGGCCTTTGCTGAATCTGTGTCCTTCGTCACTCTGGAGGCCCTTGAGCTTATCCCTACCCTATTGCACCCTCCGTCTGACACAAACACTCTTCCGTTCTTCATCTTTATGACTCTCTCTTTTGATATCCGCCTTGCAGTTCTTTCATCTGTCACTGGTTCTCCCTTTGAAGAGTCCTCCCAGGGCTTTGTGAACCTGCGTGCGCCTTCGCAGCCTTTCTCCTCAGGGCGATGCAACGATTGTTTACGGCCTTAATTAAAATCAACAAAACAGGCGAGAGTTTGTCACGTTCTCACTTTGAGCCGAGGCTGCGGGAAGCGCCCAGAAGGCAAAGCCTGAGCGTGTAGCGTAATTAGGAAACCTTTCAGGACGACCCCCCCCCCGTCCCCTGATCACGGAAGGGGACGTGTGACAGCTCAGGGCATGATTTCCCTTGAAGTGAGTCATCACAGGGATGATAAAAACCAGGGCTCCCCATCATCCCTCCAAAAGCAGAGCTGAAATATTCATGCCGCCTTTGAGTTGAACAAGGACAGCACCTTTCGACGCTCACCTGTCTTTATGCTTACCCCTTATCATGCTGGTGGTGTCTGACTCCGTCAAGCTGCTGGTAAATCAGGCCTCCTCTGTCGTCTTGCCATTGTCTGGGGGCCTGATTGTGAAAGCTGAGGGTTTATTCCAATCCAGGAAGTTTCATCAGCTTGTAAATTTAGCACCGACGGTAACAGGCTGCGTGAATGTGATGCCCATGTCTCAGGTGTGTGGAAGCACAGGTGGTGGTATATAGTGGTATATAGTGGTATATAGCTTTTAGGCAATTTCCTGCTGTCCTTTGCCCTTTGTGTCTCAGTCATTATGATCTCCATTTAATGAAGTGATAGGAGTGATTTGAGGGAGTCTTTTCCAGGTTGGGGTGTCTGGTCAGTTGCAAACAGATCGTGTGCCTGAGGTGACTTTTCCGCCTGATCTCCTTGTCGTGATCCTGAGCGCTGCGCAGTGAGGACTGATTCGCAGATGCATCCAGTCACCTTTGCTTGCCGCATGGTGGCATTCGCTGGCTTTGATGGCACGAATCTCAATGACAGAAGGTCAGGACATGCTGAATGTCACCTACCAACCCTTCTCATGGTACCAGTATACGTAGGCTTGCTTTTGTGCTGGGTATTTTACTTTGGGATTTGTGGCTGTGTGTGCAGTGGAAGTAGGTTTGGTTGGTAAGGTGCAGGAATGTGCGTAGGGCGGGGGGGCAGAGGTCCGGGGGTGCCCTTTTGCCGCAGTGACTGAAAGTACACTTGAAAAGTCTCTGTGTAGCCCTAAGGTACTACCCCACCTGGGCCACTGAACTGGACAGATGCTAATGAAAGAGTGTCTTGTTTGTGTGAGTAACAGCACTGGTTGAGCTACAGTTCTGCACGATTTATATGCAGAGAAAAGCCGACCTTTCGGTAACTGGTGTTTCACCACTGAGTAATAGAGTCAGGGTACATGGTGAAGCTTTTGGTGTGTGTGTCATGTTTATGGGGAGAAAGAGCCCAGAGTCCCAGAACGATCTGCAGGCCGGTCACATCCGACCGCGTTAAACGCAATCAGGGGAAATGGGGGCCGAAGGGCCGTGAAGAGGAGGCGGGAGGAAAGTGATTGGCCATGGCAGTAATGTGGCAGGCTGGGGGACACACGGGGAGACAGTGACACACACAGGCAGGGTCGTACACGGAGACACGGTGACACACACAGGCAGGGTTATGCACGGAGACGCGGGGACACGCACAGGCAGGGTTATGCACAGAGACGCAGTGACATGCGCAGGCAGGGTTATGCACAGAGACGCAGTGTCAAGCTTGCAGAGTTGTACCCTGAGTCATAGTGACACACACAGGGAAGTTTATACACAGAGACACAGTGACACGCACAGCCAAGTTTATACACGGAGACACAGTGACACGCACAGGCAGGGTGATGCACAGAGATACAGCTTTGTGTCTCTTCAAAAGGACACTGCACTTGCGCTTACAACCAGCACATATCTTTAACATGTATCACTGGGTCCTGGCGCCTTCTGGAATTGTGGGAAGTTTAGGGCGCCTTCAAACTTACAGGGATTGGGCTGTGTGGTAGGAGGTGATCAGTCATGATGGCAAGAACGAATTGGGAAAGTATTTCCATCTCAACATTATGTATATAAGCTTTAAGCTTGATGCCTCATGGGAATCAGGCAATCACGGAGGATATGAAGAATTATCTGATCTGCAGCATGGAACAGAGCATCTGGGTGGTGGCATTCTTGCCTCTTTGCTGGCGACCAATACCCACAATCCCTCTCTGTTGGCCACCCATGAAGAAGGGATGGGAGCAGAATCACCTGCAGGAGCCCGGTGTTCAGCGATTGCAATCTGTGATTCTGTAAAATGCACAGCTGTGTGTGGAATGATCAATTACCCATAATGCTGTGAAAGGTCACTGTACAGCCACTGCTCTCACTTTATCTCTTCATCTCTGGAATGAAAAAGCCACAGCCAGCAGACATCCTAATTCCTGTTAGCTGATTTTCAGAATGCTATAGATCACCACGTGGGGGATCCCGGGTCTGATGCTGTCTCTGTAGTTCTGTCCTGTCGCCTCTCTGCACTAGGCTGCAGAGTTCAGCACTCTTGTCTAAGTGGGAATTGGTATATCACCAGATGCATGATGCACGTTGTTTGGTGTTAGTGCTCTTCTTACACAATTCTTCAGCCTCATTTGAAGGTCTGTGGGAGTTTTACTTACACTAGAATGTTCTGAGGGCAGAACAAAAAAATGATCATTGTTCAGAGAGATAACCAATGAGATTGTAGAGGAGGTGGGTCCAAGCGACTAGAGGAGACTGGTGATTGGTCCCACCCAGATCTCTCTGGATCAATCATTTTTTGTTCTGCCCCCAGTACATTTTTGCACAAGTAAAACCATTATGAGCATGAAGAAACCATAATGTTAGTAGTAGAGCTACATCTGTATCCGTTAAGACTTAATAATCAGTCCCTGCCTTCTTTCTGTGTCTCACCCCAGGTCCAGCATGCTGAGAGAGGCACCAGCGTCCCAGTTGCCCACCCTTCTGTCCATCTTCCTGCTCCTTCTGCTGGGATGGGGTAAGTTCCCCTGGGACTTGCTCTGTTTATTTAGACAAGGGCAAAGTCCCAGCAGGGGCACCATCATTGATGGCCCTGGATGTCTCAGCAGTCTATTGTGGAAAGTCTTCAGAAATTTTAATCCCCAGTTCCTGCATGCCGGTGGCTACAATCCATATATGTGGCAGTGGGGGGGATCCCTGCCTGAGTAACACCCCCCCAGCCAGCGCTGCACTGCGGGTTAACCGTTCACCGCCTAGACTTTCCCACAGATCCATTTTCCTCTCATTAAATCTGCGCCCTTCCAGTTTTTGCCCCTAGCTCAAATAAATTAAAATGGAAAGCAGGGACAGGTCCCTTGTGCACCTCTGTACTCGATAGCTGTGGCTTTAGGTAAAGAAAGATAAATGCGGCGATACTGCGCAGGGCTGCCTGGGAGAGCTCATCAAAAGGCAGGTGACATGGAGGCGACCCCGATAGCAGCTGGTTTAGGACGGCCAGTAGGAATATACAGTGGCGGGAAAGGAGGAGGTGCGGGGTCTACTTAAAGGCACGGGACAGAGGTGACGAAGGGGCTGTGATTATTGATTCCAGAGGAAGTGGTTCATCCTCCGAACAGGGTTTTTTTGGGGCTGGGCCAGTTCTCCTCTAAGCTGCTTTGCTGCAGTGGGAGAGAGAGCATAAGCAACCTGCTTACCGGGAACTTCCTGTTTGACCTTCTCATTACCATGGGCTTTAGGCTGCGCTGAGGAGGACGTTTCTGTCCCCTAGCCGGGGCAGTTAGAGGCAATCTCCGTTAGCAGTTACACAGGTGGTTTCCAGGCCCGTCGCCACCCGTTCACATGGTGCTGGCAAGTAGCAAATCCCGGTGGACTGCTGTAGCAGTTGGCAGATGTGGAAAGTTCAGGTTCAGAAAGTACAAATCCAGACCAAGATTTTGTTTCAACCAACCAGTTGAGTACTCTGTACTCTTTATGCTCAACTGGTTGGTTGAAAGAAAATCTTGATTTTACTTTCTGTACCTCAATTACCCATCTCTGGCAGGTGATATAAAAAATCATGTGAAGGACGGCCAGCAGTCTCTTCTGGAAAAATCATCTACTGCTGTTGTGTTTCAGGCTGTAATCAAAGCTGCAGGTTAGACAGCCAGATGTGCTTTCTTTGTTTTCTGGCTGCTGGTGCTACGCTGTAGGAAGTGCTGCTTCCACGTCCGATTGCTATAGGAGACTCCTCTACCCCATCTGATCACTGTAGGAAGCGCTGCTTCACTATCCAATCGCTGTAGAAAACGCTAATTCCCCATCCATTTCCTGTAGGAAGCATCGCTTCCCTGTTCCATCACTGTAGGAAGAGGCCTGCTTTTCTGTAGGAAGTGCAGCTTCCCCGTTCGATTGCTGTAGGAAGCACCACTTCCCCATCTGATTGCTGTAGGAAGCACCACTTCCCCATCTGATTGCTGTAGGAAGCACCACTTCCCCATCTGATGGCTGTAGGAAGCACCACTTCCCCATCTGATTGCTGTTGGAAGAGGCCTGCTTTTCTGTGGGAAGTGCAGCTTCCCTGCCCGATTGCTGTAGGAAGCACCACTTCCCCATCCGATTGCTGTAGGAAGCGCCACTTCCCCATCTGATCACTGTAGGAAGCACTGTTTCCCCAAATGATCCACTCACTGTTGCAACACAAGTGGCTGTGTTGGACAGCCTCCACACACGTCTGTCAGAGGGCAGCGCTGCTGTCTCAGTGTCCTGCTAGAAATCGCCCACCCGCATGTAA
Source organism: Mormyrus hasselquistii (assembly GCA_026779605.1). NCBI lineage: Eukaryota > Metazoa > Chordata > Actinopteri > Osteoglossiformes > Mormyridae > Mormyrus > Mormyrus hasselquistii. Next base: position 12,788,550 of record JAODKE010000047.1, on the reverse strand, counting down.
CCGTGGTGAGTGACTGCGGTGCGTAACTGCGTCCCTCGACCTAGGCCTGAAGTGATACCAGCCTCTGTCCAGATTCTCACTCCAATGCCTCTGACTTTATTTTAAAAGCTGTGCTTTGTTAGGACTTCTGTGTATGTGAAAGATAAGCAGCGTTTCAATTATCTGAACCAGCCCTGGAGCTCGAAATGATTGGTTACCACAAAGAGGACTGTAAATGAATATGTCTTTTAAGGATATGTGTGCTTTTAAGAGTTCTGGCAGAAGCATGACCCTCGTTACAGGATCATTTTCTCCAGGATCATCCTGGCGTCCAGTTCCAAAGTCTCTGTTTTGTGGTACTTATTAGGGGTGAGGGGTGACGTGGCTGTTTGGCAAAGTCAGCACTTCACTCCAGTTATGTTCGACAGTTAAACAGTTTAGCATGATGTGTCTTGTGATGGCTGCTCTATTTCACGTGACCTTTCGCCTTTTGTGTGCACTTACTCATCCCTGTAGGGCAGGCCTGGTCAATTATTTTCTGCGGAGGCCAATTCTGAGCTTCGCCGTGCCACCGGGGGCCATTTTTAATGACTATTTTCTTTCAGAATCGTTTTTTATCTTCTGAGGAGGGCTCTTTTTGTGCCAGCATGGAAGTAGCAGTTGTATTTGTGATTATTTGCCAGACCTGAACATAGAACTATACCTTTTTGTTTCATTATAATGATTGCAAGGGCCAGTACAAATAGCTCTGTGGTCCATGGCTTTGGATCAGGTCTGCTGTGGGGGGATGCCCTCCCCCCCCCCCCCCCCCCCCCCCCCCCCCCCCCCCCCCCCCCCGCCGCGGCGCGCCGACGCATGGCGGGTGCGGAGTGGTCTCATTTTTGT
>JAODKE010000047.1:12760550-12782590 GCA_026779605.1 Mormyrus hasselquistii | reverse complement strand
CCGCCCCCCCAATGGCCCCCTCCCCAGAAAATAATCTGAAGTTTCCGGTGTTTTTCGGAGACACTTTACTATTAAAGCGACAAAGTGTTTCCTGAGCACACAAAACATTCTTTATAACAATGTCAGTTAGAGATTATCATGAACCCTCTAGGCCAGTGATTTTCAACCCGGTCCTCAAGGATCCCCAGACGGTCCACGTTTTTGCTCGCTCCCAGCTGCCGACAGGAGCAAAAACATGGACCGTCCGCTGATCCCCGAGGAGCAGGTTGAGGAATACTGCTCAAGGTGTCTGGACGCATTCTCACACATTCGAAAGCTAAGTGTTGCATTTCCTTCTAATCATCGCGACGTGTGGGGCTCTGAGTTTAATTATAAGGATTGAGATCTGGGGGATTCTTAGCTTTTTACCCAAAGGGTATCTCCCAGCACAGGGAAACTAATCGTGGACTACGACAGCAGAATAAGAAGCCCATTTCTGTCCAGGTCTCTCCAGGGCTTAGAAGTAATTAGAAATTGCAGAATGCTTCTAACAATGCCTTACTCACTAATAATTCTCCATTCCCTTGTTAACGTAATTAACATGCATTAATAACAGCATATTCATTCGAGGCATTATGTCTGAGTGTTATGATTTTTTTTTTTTTATTTCCGCTTCATTCTGTGCCTCATAATAAGTTGTCCGACTGTCTCCAGGCAGCACCAAAGCATCGATTAGCCCTGAGAAGGTGTCATTGTAGCGGAGCAGTCATGGATCAGGCACACGCAAGGCTGCCCGCTTGGCATTTTCATGCCACGTTAAGCACATTGACTTGTTTGGAAGGCCCCCGTTTGATTGTGTGTTCCGGCATTTGCCCCAGCGAAACAAGCGATCGCGTTAGCGATGGGGAATGTTGACTTTCTCAGATATTTAAGGAAATGCAATTTAACAGTCGCGTGTGTGATGTAGTGTTTCGCTCATCAGAAGGGAAGGATGTCGTGTGGCCTTGTGCTGCGTGTTGCTGCACGTGGCACCGATTGGTGTTTGTGTGCCGGTGTGTCATGGGGACTTGGGATGCAATGAATCATGGGATTGTTCTCGTTTTGGCGAGGATGCAACCGATGTATCCTTGATATTTGGGGCAGGACAAGAATAACATGTGGAGATTTTTCCCACCCTCTGCACACCTGTTCTTGAGTACTGGAGTTGGCAATGGAAGACGGCATAAAACGGGTATGCGAGAACACAAGTACACATATTAAGAAACACCCATGATGTCACTGCCCTTTCCCCTAGGTGTGGTGTTCCATTACCAGGCAGCCAATGAGCACAGGGGCATGTCTTTTGGCCACGCCCAGCAGGCTTGTCGGGATAACTCCGCCCTAGTGGCCACGCCCGCTCAGCTGCTTGTCGCATTCCAGGATGGTCTTGAGAGCTGCCAAGCTGGATGGCTTGCTGACCAAACTGCCAGGTGAGACGTGGAGCAGATCTTCAGGGGAGGCCTGAACCCCGTCTTGCAGGTCCCGCCTGTGTTTTTTATGATGTGCCCTGTTTCAGTCTTAAGTTCCTGATAGATGTTTTCTTAATCACATTTTTAAGAACATAAGAAATTTACAAAGAGAGGAAGCCATTCAGCCCATCAAGCTCATTTGGGGAGAACGTAACTAATAGCTCAGAGTTGTTAAAATCTTATCTAGCTCTGATTTAAAGGAACCCAGGGTTTTAGCTTCCGCTACACTAGCAGAAAGACTATTCCATACTCTAACTATACGCTGTGTAAAGAAGTGTTCAGTTTTAAATGTTCTCCTGCTAATTTTCTCCTATGGCCACGAGTTCAAGTGTTTAAACTAATATTGAAATAGCCATTTGGCTGAACAGCATCCAGACTCGTTAGAATCTTATATACCTGGATCATGTCCCACCTTAGTGTCCTTTGCGCGATGCTGAACAGATTCAGCTCAGCTAACCTCTCCTCATAAGTCATTCCTCTAAGACCAAGAATCATTCTTATAGCCCTATGTTGAATCTTTTCCAAGGCAGCAATGTAGGTATAGTGACCAAACTTACACAATATTCTAGGTGGGGTCTTACCAAGGAATTATATAATCGTAGCATCACTTCTCTTGACTTAAACTCCACACACCTAGAGACGTAACCCAACGTTCTATTGGCCTTTTTTATTGCTTCCCCACACTGGTGAGAGTGGAAGTGCATCAACATAGACACCGAGATCTTTCTTATAATCAGTTATCTTTATTTCAGTGGAACCCATAAAATATCTGTACTTTATATTTCTGCTCCCTGCATGGATTACCTTACATTTAATCTACGTTAAATTTTATCTGCTAGGTATCAGCCCAGTCACTAAATAAATCAAGATCCCATTGTAGCCTCTGTGCTGCTAGTTTAGTATCTGCTACACCACCCACCTTGGTGTCATCTGCAGATTTAACCAGTTTACTGTATGTATTGCTGTCAATATCATTAATGTAAATTAGGAACAATAGTGGTCCTAAAATTGAATCCTGCGGTACCCCACTATGAACGCAGGCCCACTGTGACATTGTGCCTCTAGTAACTACCCGCTGCTTCCTGTCTGTTAATCAGTTATCAATCCAAGCTTCCTAAAACCCCTATAGCTTTAAGGTTAAGGGTTAAGGTTAAGTTGTTGCATTATGGGTGGATTCTCTGTCGCCTTTTACACAGCTGAAATCTTGGCACTGCACCCAACTAACATCTTTATTTTCATCATCTACCCAGTAGCCAATAAATTCAGGCCACCCCAGCTTGGAAAAATGTCCTTATTCTTGCACTTGTCTCTCGTTACACAGGTCCCCGATTTGGTCTCCAAGGCCTGGTTGCTACGGCAATGGGGATGGTTCACCTGGTGTAAAGAACTTGGGCAGCAGAGACCCTAATGAGTTGTTTGATGTGTACTGCTATGCAACACAGCTTCACGGTAAGGAATTTGACTTGTTATGAACTTTCAAAGAGCAGTGAGTAAGTAAGGATCTTTAAAAACATTTTTTAATGTTGGAAAGCACCAACGGGTCAAACTCATGTGGGTATATTTCACCAGGAAGAAAGCAACTCTTTTAACTCTCACTCTCAGTCTAATGTATAACTAATATTTATCTCAGTGATGTATTTAGTCTGCCCTGATCATCGCTGTTTGTTCTCCTCTCTCCTTTCCTCCCCTTGATGTTGGCCTCCACAGGAGAAGTCTTCCATTCCAGCATACCAGGAAAACTTAGCTTGGTGAGGGCTGCCGCCCACTGCCGTTCCCAAGGTGCTCGCCTGGCCACCACTGGCCAGCTGTACTTGGCCTGGAGGGCGGGGCTTGACCACTGTGATCCAGGCTGGTTGGCTGACGGCAGCGTCCGCTATCCTATCAGACAACCTCATGCCTGGTGTGGAGGGGAAGAGCCTGGGGTGCATACTCTGTACCACAGTGCTGACCTCACGGGCATGTCTGATACTTCAGCCCTCTTCGGTGCTTACTGCTACAGAGGTAACTGCAGCTACCTTCAGCTACCAGCACTGAGCTACCGCCAGTGGCGGATCTCTGACCCTCTGGGTTTGGTCAGAATGTCAGAAATGCGGCTGTAGTAATGTAATTTGTCACATTGCTCCCCATAAGAAAGATCTGCTGTGACCATCCTTCCTGTAGTATTGCAGTACTCCTTTACACACACACACACACACACACACACACACACACACACACACACAGTCATGTAATCATATCGTTTTGGGGACCGCTCATTCACATCTGTGGGAAAAATGCTAATGCTAACTATGACTGACAACCTTAACCGCCATCCAGCCCTAATCATAACCATTAATAACGAAACAAAATACAAGAGTTTTTGCTTTTCAGTTATTCCATTGCAGTCACGGATTTTTATAAAAATCTAATTTTTCCTCACATTTGGTGCCCACAAGATAAGGTAAACCTGGACCACACACACACACACACACACACACACACACACATATATATATAAATATATATATTGGCAGTCCAAAGAAATGTTTAAAGCTGTTTATCTGGGTAGTAAGTGTACTTTGGCTTAGAACAAAAACCCAGTTTAACATTAGAACATATGCAAATTAAGAGTAACACAATAAAAACTAGTAATAATTTCTTCTGTTTTCTAAAAAGTTACTGATATCTAGTTGGATGGCTAGATGGACACCGCTTCAGTTCCCAAAGCTCTCCTCAGGGGCACCTCAGCCATTCCATGTTCCAACTGGGAACTTATTTGCCTTAAAGTAATGCAGTATGATATGAATCTCTTTCTTGAAATGAGACAATAAGCCGACATATTGATGCAAACATTATACATGAAATAACTGCTTTCATTTACAGAGCAGCAGGCTGGTGGTCTGCTTGTGCAGTCTGCGGAACACCTTCCAGCCAATCAGAGTGAGGCCAGCCAGACCCCCCTATCTATTGACCAACAGAGTAACTCCCTCGGTACGCCTCCCACTGACCCAAACGAGGACTCGCTCAGAGGTTCTCCGGGGGTTAGCTTGGAGACCCCTCCCTGGCCGGAAGGGACATCCCTGAGCGGGGGTCACCCTGTGGCCCCGGGCATTGATATTCAACAGCTAGGCAATAAACCGTCCGATGGGGAGCCGTCGCCTGGAGACATCGGTGCATTAGAGAAGGATGGACATGAGGAAGAAGCCAAAAGGCCGTCGAGAACAGCGATCCCCGTGGGCTGCGCAGCCCCGTCTCTGATGCCTACGCCCCAAAAAGCCAGCAGCCATTTCTCTGCCCCCTTCAAGTCTGTCATCATGCCTTGGAAGCTTTGGCGAAGCTCCGTTCAGGGGAAAATCACAGCCACCTCCAGCGGCTCTGCTCTGGGGGCGACCTGGGACAGAGGGATGCGGGCAGAAGCCACCAGTCTGCAGAACCCAGGCAGAGAAGAGTCGCTCGGGTCTCCTGGCAGCAGCCTGAAGGACTCACCCTGGGAGATCCCTGTCGCAGAGACAGCGGTCCCCTTCAGTCAAGAGGCCAGCAGTGTGGCTAAGAAAAGCTACCCAATGAATTCCAAAGGAAGCTCAAACGCCCACCCCAGTATGTGTCTGTGGCTATTTTGCTGTGTTGAGCTGTGTAGCGTTTGACGACGACCGTAGAGGCAGAGTTGCATCATTTTTTTTATGCTCTCTGAAAAGATTCTAGCCGAAAACTTCATCTCACACTGTCGACGTCAGAAAGATAATAAAAACCTGGATTCATTTTAAAGACAGAGAACAAAATCACCCAACACACTCCAAAGGACTGCTAACACCTAGACACTGGTGTTTAACTAATGGTCTGATTTAAAAACAAATCAATTAAGCAATTAATGAAGCAGCATAATTTGTCAACTGATAATGTCATGAAGCTTGTATCGACCGGTTATAACGAGCGATTTTAAGAGTTTAATTAAGCAAAATCCATAGCGACAAACAAATTTGCACAGTCGAGCCATTAAAACGGCATCCAGTTTTTAACAGGAGGGCTAATCGTTCACATCTGACATCTGTTGTTTTTCTGCTCTGCCGTGGAGGGGGGGGGGGCGGGGGCCGGGGGCGGGGGCGGCGCGGGGGGGGGGGGGGGGGGGGGGGGGGGGGGGGGGGGGGGGGGGGGGGGGGGGGGTTTGTAATGGATGTTCCCCCTCTGGCCCCTGCAACTTATTATTAGAAGTGTTGCCTCAGCTGCTTGAGATGCCAACATTCCATCATGGCCGCCAACAGGCCCCTCTATGGCTGCCGCCCAGCATGGTGCCTTGGCCTCTCCTCTCTCTTTTATGGAAGTACCCTTAATGCAAGCAAAGTCAGGGGAGTGACTTCAGCCAGTGGCATCAGCCCAGATGCTCGCCCAGCGATGCATGAGGAGGAGACATAGTGAAATGATGAGAGAAAGTTTGCTCTGATCGCCAACGGTTTCTTGTCGCGGCTTCCCCGTAGGCTCTGTATTGTGCTGACTACCGAAGGGTCCTGTGGTTTTACGCAGGCTAGTTTAAGTACTTAAAAATGTAGATTGGCTGTGTAGGTCGTACGGCTGTCCTTGTTTACATGCCCATTAACACGTATTAGTGGGCCTGTAGCTGACCGAGAAATACCCATGGTGCACTTGGGGCCCGCATGCTCCCATTGGCTTGGCTGACACCCCTAGCAACGCCTGCGCTAACTGTCACACTGCGTGTCACTGAAGTGCTTGAGCTCACCGTGTGTTTTCTGGCTACGGAGCAGAAAGTGTTAAGTAACTGGTGATAAAAATGCCCCCACAGGACAGCATTGAATAATTAAATGGTAATTTAATGATTAATATTCATGTATGTTTCCTTAACAGCTGTCGGTTTTGTATTTATTCCTCCCTCTTGCGCCGGCTCTTATTAACCCAACATAGTGCGAACTAGCATTAGCAAGCTAGCACTATCCCGATAACCGTGCTGAAGCCTAAACAGCAGCTCACTTATCATGCTAAATGCTAGACAGGCTAGCCGCTATCTTTAGCCTAATAACCGCTCTGGGTGTTAAACGCAATCCCAGTGGGTGTTAACAATGCTCAACATTATGAAGGCTCGGCGCAGGATAGCTGTAACCTCCGTAATATACTAGATGCGATACAGTCTGGATTTAGTCTGCCCAACACACGGAACACCGAACGCCGAATACACAACAGACCTGCAATGAGATGCTTGATGCACTGAATAGGCCAAAGGTGTAATTTACTGAAATCACGCTTTCAGTGCCCGGCTAAGTGAAACCAATTTATAAGCGAGCAGAACAGATAACGTACAGATTATTTTACACGTTTTCTACTGAAATAAAAAGACTTGAGTGCTTCTTAATTAGGAAAGCGTGAGAAATAGAGTGAAAAGAGGATAATTGTATGAATATGTTAACAAATGAATCAATTGACACATGAATAAATTAGTACAAAGCCATCTCTCCCTTGCTCTTGATAGAAGAATAATTTCTAAGCATAGCATTAATAAACACACACTTAGAAGTATGACTGTTTGACTGGCGTGGAGAATGTATGCATCCGTCACCTCATTTTAGCATGAATTACTGTGAAACGCCACTTGGCGAACATTTATATGAAGATCAGACAGACGCAACCTCTCCCTGGAGAGCTCTCTCTGTATTTTACATCAGAACCAGAATGGCTCAGTAAAAAGCAAATGATCTGTAAAAAAAGACGATAAATTTAACAAAGAATACCTAATGAGTTAGTGCATTGCACTGTCATAGTAAAATGTGAGTGGCACTAGCATTAGACGTGGCAAAGCATGTGCGCTGACTGCTAATTAGCCTCATCTTTCTCTGAATGACTCTCTTTGTCGTCCCTTTGCAGAGTTCGTGGAAGAGGGACAGGTGTGGACACAATCTCCAGACCCGTCCACGAATGAGTCACCCACTTTACTGGGGGCCAAGAACACAATGGCCTGGATCCTGGTTCCGGAACCCCAGGATGTAGAGGCCCCCGAGGTCCCCACGTCGGTCTCCTTGACAACGGTCTCCCAGGCGACTGTGGAAAAAAGTGCCTCGATGCTCCACGTGATTCCGCAAGGAGTTACGGCCTCCGACTCCGAATGGCCCAGGGCCCGGACAGAACCGTCTCCTATCTCTGAGGGTTCTTTAGGCGAGGACTGGGAGAAGAAGTCCGCACCAAATCGAGAAGCGGTGCCGGCAGAGCCAGCGGAGAACATCGAAGGTGATGATAAATGGGAGCCCCTTGGAGGGTTTTCCGATCTGGCTGGGCCACGTGTCGGACCACAGGGACCGAGCTGGGAGGGCAGCAGCACAGTGGCAGTGGAAGAACCCCCACTTTCACTTCAGCCTGAAGGCATGGGGACCGCGCAGCCAAAAGCTACGCCCCCCGAAGCCGGCTCAACGGACGGCAGCATCACATCAGGCCCGAGCGCTGGAGTGCCCCCCCCTGCCAGCATCCAAACCTCCACAGTCCCTCCCTCCCCCCCTCCGGGAGCAGATCCGCATTCTGGAAATGCTGACAGCTCCTTTATCGCAGCAGAAACGCCCCACAGTACTGATGACAGCAACGATAAATACAAGAATTCAGATTATGGGGGGGTTGGTGGCGTCACTGAGCACCTGAGCTCACATCCCGCCCCCTGGGGGAGCCCCAAGGTACCCATGACTCAGGGGGGGGGAGGAAATCCCGCCAGAGCTGAGTTTCAGCAGGACAGCAGCACACAGCCTGCCCTTGGTAGGTGCCTCGTCGTCTTTCAGCACTGTCATTTGCCTTTGCTGCACGGTAACGGGCTGTATTTGTATGTGCAGGTTTTGTAATAGGTCACTGTTCCCTAGGACATGTATCCCAGTTTATAAAGTCATGTTTCCATCAGTACAAAGGCCACACCAAAATAGTCACTATGCTTCATTTGTGTGGCGTCGCCTTGGAATAGCAGATTTCTGATTAGCTAATGGTATGCATCGTGCACACGCTATTATGCACAAAGCATTGTGCACATAGCATATCCACATAACATCATGCACACAGGGATGTGCACATTGCATCATGCACACAGCATCATGCACAGAGCACTATAGCATCATGCACACAGCATCATGCACAGAGCAGTATGCACGTTACATCATGCACACAGCATCATGCACAGAGCACTATAGCATCATGCACGCAGCATCATGCACAGAGCAGTATGCACGTTACATCATGCACAGAGCACTATAGCATCATGCACGCAGCATCATGCACAGAGCAGTATGCACGTTGCATCATGCACGCAGCATCATGCACAGAGCACTATAGCATCATGCACACAGCATCATGCACAGAGCAGTATGCACGTTACATCATGCACACAGCATCATGCACAGAGCACTATAGCATCATGCACGCAGCATCATGCACAGAGCAGTATGCACATTGCATCATCCACACAGCATCATGCACAGAGCACTATAGCACCATGCACACAGCATCATGCACAGAGCACTATAGCATCATGCACGCAGCATCATGCATAGTGCACACCCACCCTGCTGTTCCTGCACTAATGACCACATGAGTGTACCACCGTCTTACCTGGGAACAGATGGTATGTATTCCATTAGGACTGAGCTGAGATCAGCCAAAGGAGGTTAACAAGTGGCCTGGATGACCCACAGTAATGGCTGGAGAGAGTTTGTGTCTATTGCTGCCAACTGGGGAACAACTTGGGTTTCTTTATTTAGTGATTATCTGCTAGAGACAGTCCCACAGCAAGGCCCCCTTTGCAGAGTATCGAATCCCCACTCCCAGCAACCCTCACCCACATCCTGCCTGCTCCTCTGCCCTCCACGCTGTTACGTCCTACAGCTAAACAAACAAACACATATGGGCATATCAGGGTTACTCTAATACAGTACAAACTTATATACAAAAATATGTGGCCAGGAAACAGCAGCCTTCATGTTATGGTTTGTCCTTAACAATAATTTCTTTGGCAGACGCTTTTATTCCAATGCAACGTACAACTGAGAAAATACCGTCAGCCAGTGCCGGGAGCAGATGGGGCTAAGGGTCCAACAATGAAATCGCTCTCATAACCACGGGATTTGAACCGGCGACCTTCCGATAACTCATCACCCCCATTATGCTACCTGCTGTCCCGTGTAGCTGTCACAAGCTCTAATGTTTCTAAAAACCCAAAGCTGTGCTGCAGTGTACTGTCCATGCATACGTATGCAGAAATACAAGTACCGGTCTTCTGTACTCTGTGTAGCTTTAAACTCCACACACACAGTGGAGGTGGGATTTGTACCGCTAGCTCTGACAGTGTGTGGTCCCCCTTTTATGCTGATATCCGGCAATGCAGTGTTTCCCAGCCCGGTCCTCGGGGTGCCACAGCCGGTCCACGTTTTTGCTCCCTCCCAGCTCCCTGCCAGGCAGGCCACATGGACGGCCTACAGGTCTCTGAGGACCCTGTGAAACACTGCTGTAATGTATATTAAAAAGCACCGTACACTGCTGCAGTTATATAATGTTACGCCTTTAAAGAAGCACCGCAGCTATGTGTACAATAAAAGACTTTATTTCCTGAGTTAAAGAGGGTTTGCGTGGTGTGGTGGGTTTAGTTGCTCAGCGGGCCGCACTGTAGCGTCAACCCCCCCCCCCCCCCGGGCCGTGTGTGCGTGGAGTTTGCATAATCTCTTCACGTTCATGTGGGTTTCTTGCAGGTACAGTCCAAAAGCCTGTCATGTGCCCTGTGCCTCCTGCGGCAGGCGTCCTGTCACGCACTAATGGGAAGTGCGTGGATGTTATGGGGTATTAATATCAGGCATGTACCACCTGTACCTGAGCAGAAATGGACCAAATGAACAGAGCAAACCAGTCAACTGAGGCTCCAGTCCAATAAATAATCTCAAATCAGTGACAGTTGAGAAAAGTACATTAAGGTGTCTGTAGCTGTGCAGTTTCTAGGCTGCGCTCACATCTGCAACAAGGATTGATTTCTCCAGGATTTATCTCCTTTATGGTATATAGCAGCTTCCCACGTATGCAGTGCGACATGTGCTTCAGGAACATCTACCCATCATCTTAGAAATAAGATTTGCCCTAGACATATGAGAGCCCCCTGGAGGTATTATAGTGGTTAAGGAGCTGGACTTTTAACCTCTTTCTGGGCGTGATGGCTCTACACTGGAGTTCTTTCAATAAAAGTTTATTACACTTACCGTAATGCTTATAAAGCATGGGCTGGTAATTCCAGGCTCCCCTGGGTCGAAGGGCAGCCTGGTTTACAAGCCCAATGAGCCCTTCATTAATTTGCCTTGGTTAGCTGCCAGCCGTATGACTTTGTGCAAAGTCAAAATGGAGGTAATTCGCTGAAGGCGTGATTTAATCCTTATCATTTTATAATAAATTTGTAGAACCTAACAGCTAAAAAAAACACCACATTTACGTTTGTTACCGAGAACCATTATTTAATCCTTAGCAAGAGGCAGTGGTGGTTTAGTGCACTGCATTGATTGCATTTCAGATCCAGGGTTTTGTTTTTAGGAACCACTCCCTGGCCTGTTGGCATGTTCCAGAAGGAGGTTCCTCATCTTGCAGGGCATCCTGGATATAATGGAAAGGAGTCACAGCGCATGGATTGTTGAAGTGAGAAGGAAGGCGGTGAGGACACTGAGGGCAGATAAGGAGGTGTTTGTTAGAGGAATCTGTGAGAAAGTGGAAATCTCACTGAGCACGAGTGATGAACCAGCTGAGGGTAGGGAAGAGTGGGAACTTCTCCAGGCTGGTGGTAAGGTCCCTATCTGGAAAAGTACAGGTGATCACCTGGATTGTGGCAACTACAGGGGGATAATACTGCTCTTGATGCCAAGTAAGGTCCTCACTAGGGTCATCCCTAAGTGTGAGTGTTTGGGTTTGCGAGTGGCCTGGGTCAAAGGCCTTTAATGACCTCTTGGGTACAGCCGTCAGCAGTATGTCTGTCTACGAAGAGAATGTCGACCTCATCGAGAGGTTCACTTACCTCCGTAGCGACATCCATGTTTCTGGTGACTCTTGATGAAGTCAGTAAATGGATTGGAAGATCATGGGAGGTCATGAGGTCACTGGAAAGGGGTGTGTGGTCCATGTTTTTAGAGTCCTCCTTGTCTTGCTGGGTGGGTGCGAGACACGGGCGCTATCTAGTCAACTAAGACGAGGACTGGATTCCTTTGGTACTGTGTCTCTTCGGAGAATCATTGGGTACCGCTGCTTTGGTCAGAGGAAGAGTCAGTTACGGCATTATGGCCAGTGGCGTGATCCCTGAGGGTGATCCAGCTCGTAGGATTCTCACTGCTAACGCCTCCCTAACACCTAGCCGTGGCAGAAACATGGGCACACCCGGCAGGTAGGACTGGACCTCGTGTCAGTTTGGGGGATCGCCAAGCGGGATCTCAAGGTGTTTTGTCGCGTGGTGGCAACCCGCTGTACCAGTACCTACTCCCCAACCTGATCTGACCCGAATGACAAATCATTAGCTGTTTACAACAACAGACATTTTTTATTATTCATAAATGGTGAAAATTGTAAAGGCTTGCATTTCTCAAAGCATTTATATTAATCACAGCTGTAATACATGCACCCGGCAAATAAAAACATGTTGCTTTATCTAATGCCTTTAATTTTATCAAGTTTGAATCTGACGGCTAATTCAGCCTGTAGTTAAATGAAAAAACAATTAAGAATAAAATCTAGCATTCCCTCTATCCCACAAGCCATCTCTGTTACAGCATTAGACTATAAATGCTGAAACCATATACAAATAAAACAGTCATATTTAGTCCAATTCATGCAATCCTAATAATAAACGTTTTATATTGGAATGAGACATTTCATATGTTTTGATCAATATTTATCTGTTCTTTTGTATTCTGGAAAAGTGCAGTCGATGTATTTCTGTGCCTGTGTTTCTGACTTAACAAAGCATTATTGACACGTCCTTGCATCATGGGATTACTGTAAACCATTTATTCTGCGTTTTGTGTGGGCGGCAGCAATAATCGTAAGCCTCTCCCTGGAATGACATAAGTCAAAAGAGAAATTAAATGTGGAATTGACTGTAATTTGGTTTCAAATATTGGTGGTGTCAGTGGAAATTAAACAGGGAAAGCGTCCTAATATTTAAATTATATCTAAATATTTAAGGCACCAAAGGATTGCTTTTGCAAGTTATTGTGTACAAAACAGAAAAGTGAAGAGATACTAAAATAAAGAAAAGACAGGTGTTCTTTCCTAATTTGCATACAAGAAGTACAGAAGAATCTCTGAGGTTACTGTGACTTAAAAAATATAAAACATGTACTATTTAATGCTCTCATATGGGACTTTAACACCCCCACACACACATATGGAGGTCATCATCCCTGCAGATTCCTGTTAGCTGATTTTATCCTCGTGTAACTCAGTTGTGGTCATATTTAAAGGTGTGCCTGGTATAAAATAGGGACACGCATGCGATGCATGAATCCCGACACAGCAGGGAGCGCATAGAAATGCAGTTACATTTTTATGAACTCCAGTACTGTGACATACTGCTTTTATTAAGTTTTAGGTGATAAACAGGAGTTGTTTGTTGTTCTCTGTACCTTTTATGTGTCCACTCTCTTTTACCTCATTTGTTCTCTGTCATGTATTGATGCTTTGAATATGTTTAATGAATGTACACATATTACCGTCATCTGAGTGTTTTTATCGCAATGTGGCCATTACAACATTGCTTGCGTTTTAGTCTCTAGTGACCTTCAAAGTACCATAGCACTCATTCCTGTTAAACCACAGCATTTAACAGTGGCTTGTGTGACTAGGCATGCGGTTACCTCCATAGCCCCCAACTCAGATGGAGTTGGGCTGAGTGTCCGGCTCTGCAGGTTGGGAGTCTGTGAGTATAATCAGACAGTCCCGGTTCAAATCCTGCGACTGCTGGACCCTTAAGTCAGGCCCTTAATCCCAGTTTTGGCTTTGGACAAAAGTATCTGATAATGAAATGTAAATTATGCCAGTTATTATCAGCAGAAGCAGCAGTTGAGCTGTAACAGTTAAATTATGTTGACACAACTTTGGTCTATCTGAATGCAAATGACCTATTTCTGTGTTTGATTTCTGGAGTCAAATGCTTTATTATTATAACTGTAACCAGATAATATGAAATTATTATATAATTATAAAAATAGCATAACAAAAATAGTTACAGTGTAATTTGGGTATTTCTGGTAATTTCCAGTAATATCCCATGATTGGTTGTTTAGTTGTATAATACATTAATTTGCATTTCCACTTTTCTGGTTGAGGTGGTCTGCATGACCGGGGACAACTGCTGTGCCCTTGAGAGAGGTAGCCAACTTTCAAGGTCGCTAGTCTCGAAATGTAATTATAAAATGTAGGTCGCCGTCAACTTCCAAGCTATGCGTCTCAGGACTGATCGACTTCATGACCATTCCGAGCCTTCAGCTGCGCCGCGTCCAGCAGATCATCTGTTGCCCCCCCCCTCCCCCCCCGTGTGAGTGTATGACAGTTTTTCGCCCTACCTGCCAGCAACGCGAGCATGCCCACGAGGAAGTGGTGATAAAAGTGTTAAAAAACTACCAAATACTATCACTTAAAGATGATATAATTTTATTATACAGTATGCTATACATATAATAATCTTTTCACATAAAATAAAGGGGCCGACTTGCGCCCGAATCGGCTTACGAGCAGTCAGTCGGAAACGATCGCGGCTGAAAGTCACCGACGACCTGCACCTATTGTAAACACACCGGGCAGAAGCGTCTGTGTGCGCATGAGGGAGCTGCTATGTCAGTCCTTGAACTTCAGCAGGACTGCCAGAGCCATTCGGTGAGGGAGCATCTGCACAGAAACAGATTTGTTATAGGAAAATCAATACCTGTGTTTCTTTATCTGAAGGCACCTGCCTAGGATTCAGTATTAATAGAGGTATTAGGCCAGAGTGTCCCATTTCCTCTTTCCTCTTTCTCTCCTTTTATTGGCTAAGTGACATTGGTCATAATGCACGACACATGCCGTTTGAAAAATGACAGGCAGGTTCCCATCCTTCTTAAATTAAATCCTTTTCAAAGGCTTAAGGTCTTATATATAATTTTAATGAAAGCAAAACAGTTGCTCCATATGTCTCTAATAAATTGTCCTGATGATACTGAGGTAAAACCATCGGTAACTAGGCAAACATTTCACCAAACGAATATTTAATATTGTTTTCCGTACAAAATACAAAAAAAAAACCTATGCATGCTTAACTGATGTCGATAGAAAGACCTGATGGTTGTGAACTTTCGGGAATGGAAGGTAATTTTGGGCCCATTTATCCAATTTATCACTTTGTGTTAATTCAAAAAAAAAAAAGCATGCAGCTATTGATTTGCTTGTACTGTTATTTTGACAGATGAATAAAACCCAGTTTTTACAATAACTGGATCGATAATATTTTGCAGTAACTGGCTCAATGATTGCGTCTGCCGAAAATGACTTGCCCCCAATTTTATATCGCAGATATAGTTTTTAAACAAGACATTGATTGTGTTTTTTTTTGTTTTTTTTCTGCTTTCATGTATCTTTGAATGCAACATTTTTTTTCATAGTGCCGAAAAATTACTTTCAGGTACAATTCATGCTTGTATTATACAGAATGATCAAAGAGTATTGTGTCACATCAAATTTATTTATTTAGCTGGCCCTGCTGTCCGAAACAACGTACGACAGCCAGTCCCTGGAGTAGCAGGGGGTGGGGCCTTACTCGAAGCCTCAACGGTGGTTCAGTATGGATGTTCTGCCTTAACATTCTAGACGTGGGCATGGGTCCCAATCCCCCAGTGTCATGTATACCAGATATGGATGAAAATATGTTAATTCTGGATTTAGATAATGATTGATGTGAATAGTACGCATATGTCATCAAGAGAGTTATCCGTTTCATGCAGGAATTGTTTAAAAACGAACAACCCTGGGATTATTACATCTGTTTGAGAGTTAGAGAAGCTTACACATGGATTCTCCTTAACTTTTTCTCTTGTGTGACGAGGAAGGAATGTCGGCCTCTGGAGAAAGAGCAGGTTACCTAAGCTTTGCATATTGATGAGAGTCTCTTGTCTCATGCTCCTTGCGCAGTTTGAATACTTTGAAATGTTTGGTTCTTCGCCCCCCCACCCCCCCCCTAGTGACCAAGTGCGCGGCGTCTGTAACACGTCACCTTGGGAGCTTCGCCTTTTACAAGAATGAAATACAGAGAGGCCATGATTGGAGTTACCAGTGTGTGAGGGTGCCCTGCAATGGGTTGTTAGTGCTTAAAGTTGTGATTTCACAGTCTAGTATTCAAGCATCTGCTGTAGCATACATGTAATACCTAAATGCTGACCAACACGAGAAGTAGATCAGTCCGTAGCATCACCATTAACAGAGTGATTACAACAGACAAAGTGTGCACAATCAAATCTCTCTCACGCACATCGGCGTGCCTTTCCTAACGACGCTTCTTCTCTTAAAGGGGCAGAACTCTCACTGCTACAAATCGTACATGACATCGTTACGCATCACAGCGCAATTCGTCTCGGCTGCCAAATTGCTCCGTCTTACGGGTTGCCACCGAAATGGCGGTCTTGTTACTGTGAGAGTTTCTTGTGTCCTCTCCACCCCGTCCCCGCATTATACCCTGTTAACCCTGTTCCAGCATAGAATCTACGCTGCAGGTAGCCGCGCGTCAGGCTACGCATCAGGGAACATGGGCGTCTACGGTGTAGGTCCTAAAAATAAATCACCCTTAAGAAGGACACATTACCCAGATCAAGATCCCTTTCCCCTGCCTTACCCCAGATTATATGGATCATCGCACCATCCCTCACAGAGACTGTTTCAAATCCTGCAATAAGCTATTGAGTAAATATATAATTCTTTCACTTTGAGGTTGTGCTTAGGTTAGGCATTGTGAAAAACATATTCAATTTCTTGAGTAAATCCCATCAGATTGATGTGAGTCAGTTTTTTTTTTTTTTTTTTTTTTTTTTACAGATGGATTTTTCAGAATGCTGCAGCAGGTTGTGGGATGAAGGATCCCGCAAGGCTGAGATTAACGTGCTGTACACTGAGGTTTAAACAAATGCAAATCACAGCAAACTAAAAAGCCAAACACTGGACATAGATACAGCCGTCATGAAAGCATTCCTCGACATTCATCTCCTCCTGAATTCACCGAGTTGACTCTAAGAAGCCTATTAGGTAGCACATAACTAGGGCCAATAGGATACCATTTTCGTGGGTTGCCTGTTCCCAGCTGTGTTTCTGAGTGAAATAAGGTGACCGTGGGATGTGCAAGGGTTAGACACTTGCCCATGGATAAAAAAAAACGGATGTGAAACAAGCCTCAGCGATGGTGATTGGATCTAAATGTGGGACTAGATGTGACCCGGGACATTTGTTCCAGTCGTCTGTCTCTGACGGTACAGGAGGGCTGCGTCTTGACATTTCGTCGTCCCATCTGTCATGGCGACACATGGGCCTCCGTAGCGCCGTGCCATTAAACTGGGTTCGCTCAAATACCAGAGCCGTCTGCCTCGCCGTGATCACACTTGAGACGCTCCCTGCGGCCTCTTTGGTTTTCAAGCACTTTTTTCAAAAGTGAAGGCGTCCCGTTTTTTCTTTTGTAGCGCTGCGTCAGGTTTTTTCAGGTCATTAAGCGCACTGGCTAATGGACAGACAAGCCGATGGTTTGAGCGTGTCTTATAAGCTTTCCGGAAGGCAGCAGTTCTTAGTTTGTTTATTCTCTTGACAGTCGAATTTTAATGTCAGCTCCGTGTCATATTTACAAATTCAGCTGAGTGTGTTTAAGTGTAATCAGCTGTTAAAGGTAGCAGAGTCAGTTCAGATGCAGACATGCCCTGATTCTCTCTCTCTCTCACTCTTTCCTGATAAAGGGCAACAGAGTGAACTGGTTGAGTTGAAGCGAATTTCAGCAGGGGGAAATCCATAAGGCTTTTGTCAGGAAATCTATTACAGGCCTCAGTAGTTTCTGGAACGACAGAGGCAGAATGGGGGGTGAAGTAAGAGCATTCAGAGGATGGGGGGGCTTGGGGGGGATAATGGTTTTTACGGAGACTGACATGGCTAGGATGGCCACACTCACACACACACCAATGCTCCTAAGCTCTGGTGGCAGGTGAAGGAGTTTTAAATACCTTCCATGCCAGGGTAATAAATCAATCAGCCCTGACAATAAATATTTATTAATTTGTATTTAAAGGGGCCCGATTATGCTCATTTTCACGTTTCATATTTTTTTTTGACTATAAGAGATTTAAATGCTAGTGTGCCAAAAACACATTATTTTCTCATACTGTACATTTCTATTCACCCTCTGTCTGAACCACTGTTAGAGCTTTAAACCCCACCCCCTGAAGAGTCCAGTGTGCTTTGATTGATCAGCTTGCCTGATTGGTCAGCTTGCCTGATTGGTTGGCTTTCCTGATTGGTCGGCTTTCCTAATTGGTCGGCTTGCCTAATTGGTCATCTTGCCTTACACGTGTTTTGCAGACAGATCTTTGCAAATAGGTGGCCATGGGTGTTGTTAGACCTCTTTTACTGGGGCACATGCCCCAGTATTCATGTGCTGTGCCCCAGTAAAATCTCACGTTCAAGCCATGTGGGTAATGGGGGGTAGAGGTCCTGTGCCGCAGTAGACCTATATGCCTGTCTCAGGCAGATTAGAATAAAATGGTTTCTGAGGGGGTGCTACAGTGGTTAGCACTTTTGCCACCCACCTCTGGGACCTGGGTTTGAGTGTTGCCTATGGCTCCATGTGTCTGGAGTTTGCAGTTCAAAAACATGCTGAGTCTGATTGGAGTTACCAGTGTGTGAGGGTGCCCTGCAATGGGTTGTCACCCCATCCTGGGTTGCTCCCTGCCATGTGCCCATAGGCTCTGGGCCTCCATAACCCTGAATAGGATAAATGGTTGCAGAAAATGGATGGACGGTTTCCATTGCGACAGTTGCTCCCTTTAGCATGTGCTCTGTGCCTTTCAGTCTTGCAGACCGTTTACATGACATAAAGCTATATAACACACTGAAGGAAAGGGAAGAGCATCACAGGGGACCGTTAAGTTACCCCCTTTATAGAAATGTGCTCTGGTTTTAATTCTTTATCTAGGAGACCTGGAATTCATGTGTCATCCATGGGATCCGCATCCTCTCTATCCTGTCGACATGATGCTTCTCATCCACAGCTGAAGACCACCCATGTGGGACCTATTCCTGCCTCCATGGGGGAAGATGCCGGATTGAGGGGGAGGGATACCACTGCGACTGCCCCCAGGGCTTCTCTGGAGAGAGCTGCGAAATCGGTGAGCGAAGCCAGTAGGTAAAGGATCATTCTAAAAGCTCAGATCATCGGGCTTTACTGCTCTTCAGTTAATTCGCAGAATTCAGTTCACTTTCTGTTTGATTTATTGACCTTCCTCCAATGTTTACTTTGTGGAATCCGATGTGAACCAGTCACCTTCAATCCAGTTTGTTCCCTGTTTTATAAACTTGACCTCATCAAGATTTTATTTGAGCCCGTTCAGATTTCACACAAGTGACCGATCAGAAGGGTCTCAGTTGTGAGGGTTGTTTATCAAAGAAACCACTAGAGAACCAAAGTCAAGAACCCCATCATAGAAAGGACAAGATGTTAGAGATTTGTGGCAGATACTAACAATTGGATATTTTACAAATCCTCTAGCTTACAAAACAAAAACTACTACATGTGCCATCTTCTGTTGATTATAGACTATCAACATAAGGTATCCATATAGGAAGGAGAAGAACAGATGGTGCACTTTAACTCTCTCAGTGGTGACTCCTTGGCAGACTTAACTCTCAGAACCTCTTTTGTGGAGCCGTCAGTCAGCCATTGTTTTCTAAAGGGAATTTTCATTAACATAGTACTTGCCATATAGTGTAGGTCAAGGTTCCTCAAACTGGTCCTCGTTTTTTATGGACTATCTGGCAGAGAGCTAGGAGGGAGCAAAACTGTGGGCCATCTAGGAGTCCCCGGGGACCAGATTGAGAAATACTGCTGTAAATGGTAGGTCTTCCATAAGGCGGTAGGTCTTCCGTAAGGTGGCAAGTGGGGTACAGAGGATTTCTGAACACAAAGAAAAGTTTCCGTGGTACCGATTGTTACAGATATAAACAATAATGAAAATCGAGCGTGGCTGCATTTCCTGTATCCCCTGTATCTCTGCATCTGTATCTCTGAGCTATAGGGTTGAGGAGGGGCCTGGGCGGGGGGGGGGGCTTTCAGCCAAGACCAGCTTAGTACCTGGGGAGCTTGCTGATAACTGGCCAATTAAACTCCTTTAAATTGCCTGGCGAGTTTGGCAACAGCCACTGATAAGTCGCCTGGCCAGCAGACTCTGATAACTCATATATACACATCTGGGAACTGATCTCACCAGGCTCAAAACGACTGAAAAATAACATGACTGCGGACCTCTGATATATCCGGGAACTTTCTGGACAATCACGATTACAGTGTGTGTGACTTTTTCCCCATTTTTGTGACTGACGTTTTCTTGACCGGAGACAACGTATAAAATCCGCCCCACCCTGTAACGATTTCTGTCAGCTTGGAGGTGCTCATTCTGTTCCATAGGACTTATTAGGGAAACATTACATATATATTGTCTGAAATGTAGAATCGGGATACATGTGGTTCTGCCTTATCTTCACCCATGACAGGACATGCAACAGTTAATGGTAATAAAAAATTTGGCATCTGGCAGATGCAGACTGCGGGGTGGTGATAAGGTAAGTGGTGAACTCTCACTACATCCTCAGCGCGCTCTTCCTGCCGGCTGTTATCTCGGAGCGTCAATGTCGGCTGTTCAGGGCTGAAAACGCTGACCGCCCCCCCCCTCGCCTTACTCTCACACAAACATACACACGCACATGCACGCGTACGCCATCACACATGGTTCGCATCCACACACATCTGCACACTGATACAGAGGCAGCCCCGGAGTGGCTAATGTTCATTATGGTGGGTCCATTTCGCTGTTCCTTCTTTCTGCCTAAAGCCGGCACACTGCACAGATACCATGCCAGGGGGTCCAGCCCCCCCTGCTCCGCCCCAGACAGCACTGGAACCATAAACCAGTTGGTATAGTTTGCTGGTGAAATGGTGCTTCTGGTTGATGTCACTGTTGGCTTCCTAGGCCAGTGATTCCTAATCCGGTCCACGGGGACCCACAGATGGTCCATGTTTCTGCTACCTCTCAGCTCCCGAAACGTTTACTGTTTGGGCTGAGCTGGGAGGGAGCAAAAACATGGACTGTCTGTGGGTTCCTGGAGACCAGGTTGGGAAACACTGTCCTAGGATGGTCAACATTCCAACTTACAGCTACAGAACCCCCCTGAGAGCAAGGAGCCAGAAACCATCGCGATGTACTAAAGTTAGCTGGATGGTAGTTTGGATGGAGTAACGTGAGTTTAATGGCATGTTGCATTTGGTGCCGAAATGATTTGAGTGAAAGGGTTTATTTTAGGTACACTTCCAGTGTGGGTGGAATTTGAGTGCAGGGTGTGTAGGTTGGGTGTAGGCTGATCATAACGTAAGTCACACTGAAGACCTGGAAGGCCAAGCAACGCCAGCACAGAAGCCCCCCCTGACTTCTCCAGAGGAACAGAAAATAACAAGACGTGAGCCTGCTTGAACACGGCCCTGGAGGTGTGACACTCTCAGACATGCATGCCTCACCTTGTTAGATCCCTGTGTTTCGCGATCTGCCCCAGCACTACTGCCGTGACTCGCGGCCCGACCCCATCGCACATTCTGCAGACCATCACTGCTTCTCAATAAACAAGTAATTACTGCTGTCAGCTGAACACACGACTGTGCATCATTAACACTGGAATCTGGAGAGCAGTACAGTCTGCCACACGCTGTTACTGCCGCTATGACAAAGCCTCGCACTTCTCCAGGACGTATCCATAGGTTTCTTCAACAGCCGAGCAGCTTGTGCTAATCCGATGCATCTGTCTGATTCTGTGAGGTAGATTAAGGGAGCGTCAGTCCGTTAGGATAAAAAAATAGGTTCACCGTGTATCTTTATGTTTGTCACATAGCAGTAGAATAAGAGTTTTATCTCCTTCCTGACCTGTAATTCGGCCTTGTTTTCCTAGCCGCCAGGAAGCTCTGCTTCCCGTGTTATGACCTCTGTTAGCTGTGGCCAGTGCTTAATTTGTAAGCTCCAAGGTGCTGGGACTCATAAAAACCACAATGATGTCATACACACGAATCGGTCTTTAAAGACGATAATGCGCTATTAATGATTTCTTTTTAAACCTGTTAGTTACGTCAAGCTTTTCATCAGCTTTGCATTCTACTTGCTCCTTTTTGCGCTCCTTCTCATTAGCTTTAGCATCTGCAAACTGTGCCCCTCTCCTCGCCGCCTCTGCTTACTCACATTAGCATTACTGTTAGCAGTAGCATCCAGAGACGCTACTCCTCTCCTCGCCGCCTCTGCTTACTCACATTAGCATTACTGTTAGCATTAGCATCCA
>JAODKE010000047.1:12735709-12750408 GCA_026779605.1 Mormyrus hasselquistii | reverse complement strand
CATCCAACTCCCTGCCAGACAGTCTACATTTTTGCTCCATTCCAGCTCCCTGCCAGACAGTCCACATTTTTGCTCCCATCCAACTTCCTGCCAGACAGTCTACATTTTTGCTCCATTCAGCTCCCTGCCAGACAGTCCACATTTTTGCTCCCATCCAACTCCCTGCCAGACAGTCTACATTTTTGCTCCATTCCAGCTCCCTGCCAGACAGTCCACATTTTTGCTCCCTTCCATCTCCCTGCCAGACAGTCCACATTTTTGCTCCCTTCCATCTCCCTGCCAAACAGTCCACATTTTTGCTCCCTTCCAGCTCCCTGCCAGACAGTCCACAATTTTGCTCCGTTCCAGCTCCCTGCCAAACAGTCCACATTTTTGCTTCTTCCCAGCTCCTGTTAGACCAGAAATTTGGACCGTCTGGGGGTCCCCAAGGACTAGGTTGAGAAGTACTGGTTTAGGAGTAAGATGAGGTATGTTCTGATGTATAATTGATGCAAAGTATATCACTGTGTTGCGTATAACAGTCAGGGTAGTGAACAGAACCGTGTGCCCATGGGATGGGAGAGAGCAAATGGGGACAGGTTTAATAAAACAGTGGAGGAAGTTAAACAGAGAGAGTACAAAGGAAAATACACAGAGAAACAGAATATTGGATCTTGGGTTTGGAGTCCACTATGTTTTGTTTAAAGTCTGGGGACCCAAAAAGCAAACTGTTTTATATCGATCAAGATAAAGGCATTCAGATTTTTTTATATTAGCGTTTTCTTCATAAGCAAGCACAGTTGAACCAAGATATTTTATCACATGATAAAACAGAGCCTAAGCTTGACGATACACAGGGCAATTTTTTGAGCAATGTTGCTGACCAGCGTTGCCCCATGCACTTATCATTTGATATTGAGCAGCAAATTGCAATTTGAAAAACTTTCTTTGGCAGTGGGCAGCCTTTCGCGATCGTCCAGATCCAGATAAGTTGTTCTTTGTCTCACCTGGTTGGCAGTTGCCTGGCAACATTGCTCGAAAAGTTGCCCGGTGTATCATTACCTGAAGAGACCCGATTTAGTGTTTCACTGTTGCATGACAGTATATGTTTGTAGTATATATTTGCAGTGGATGCCTTGTGATTTATGTACATAGCTAGTTTGTCTCAGCTTCATGACAGGCCAGCTGCGTACGTCAGGTCGCGGTCTGTTCATAGACCCAGCTCATCAAGCCTGTCTCAACAAAGGCGTCTACGTCTCCACGAGCTCGCAAAAGGGCACAAAGTGATCAAGGCTTTGAATCACTGAGATGCTAGTCTTTGTAATTTGGACATTGTTCTGTTTAGTTAGACCCTCGTATTTTTCTTGTGAGCCAAATGGACTAGACAGTGCAGCAACGTCCTTGCTGAAGTTCTCTGAAGAAAAATAGCAATGATGGCAGTCAAAGCTTAAAATAAAACTGTCTGGAAATTAAATAATGCGTAAAATCCTCATCCCGCTTGATTCAGGCCACATTGAACGGTATATAAATGATTGATAATATAGTTTCATCGACATGGTGGACTGGAAATTAATATTTAACTGCATGTCAGCGCAAGAATAAAATCGGGTGAATCGGTCTCATCATGCTTCCATCTCTGCAGTTCAACCAGAAGCATTTCCATGCCTGCTGACAATCCCCATGTCCAACTTCTGTTCGCAAGGCACTACCCCGTTTTTCACTTGTAAAGCACAGATAGACTCTCTCGCGCCCCTGGGCTTTAAAGCTTACATGGAAAGCCAGTTGTTATGATGGCTAAACAGCTAGACTTTCATGTCAACAAAGTGTAACCTCTTTGATAACGTACAATATGGTACAGTACTATACAAAAGTCACTGGCAAAGAAAATGTTTAATGCTATGTATCTGAAGATTAAGTGTGTGTTTTCTCAACAACAAAAAAAATACAGTTTAATATTAGAACATATTAGAACATTAGAACATTTCTTTTGTTCTCCAAAAAGTCACTGTGTCCTGTTGGATGGCTAGATGAACCGCTTCGGTTCCCAAACCTCTCCTCAGGAGAATCCCAGCTATTCCATGTATTTGTTAAATTTCACCACCTGCTCACTTAAATGATTACTTTAATTGGTTAAAAATGTCAATGGGGTATTGATTAGCCTGACATGTTAGTGGTCCATTAAAAAAATTACTTAGTGCATTGGTTGTTGCAAATACTGGAGTGATTTTAGGAGAGGTTTTGAAATAGCTAAGTTGCCACATTTTACAGACCTAGTATCATAGTTTTACACCAGCATCATCAGTCAAACATAATTTTCTTTGTCTTCCTAAGACTTTTGCATGGCACTGTGCATCAGTGAGTGAACTTGTAAGCTGTGCGTCTCAGTTTGATTGAAATCACCCGATGAAGGAGATGAGGTGTGTAAGCGGAACGCTGTGATTTATGGACAGCTGCGGAGTTGAACTTGTGCTCCTCTGTCCCCCTGGCAGGGTTTTGTGGTCCGCCCCCTGCAGTGGAAAATGCCTTCCTGATTGGCCGGAAGCAAGAGCGTTATGACATCCATGCAGTGGTGCGCTACCAATGCTCGGCGGGCCTCGTGCAGCGCCACGCCCCAACGTCCAAATGCCGAGCTGGGGGGAAGTGGGAGCGGCCCCGGATCATCTGCACGAGGGGTGAGTGACAGCCAGCTGCGGTCCCAGCAATCCACAAGTTTAGCAAAAAAGCAAAAATCTCTTTAAGCTTATTTAATTTAACAGAATTACAGTAAGAAAGCTCACACCTTGAACTCTCGATTTTTTTACTGCCTTTTTCCCAGAGGGCGTCTATGAGGCTGAGAATATTACTGAAGTAGATAGTCTTGGTAGCAACCGTCATGACATCCTTCATCATCTGCACTCTCTAAGAGATTCTCTATCCCGCGGTTTTGGTCTCGCTATTTTAGTAGACGAAAACATAGAGCTGTGATCCCGGTTGACAGGACAGCAGAACAACAGGATCATGTGGGCCTAAGCGTAGGAGGTGACTTGTGTGGCACCGTTCTGTAGCTCATACAGAACAATTTATAGTAAAACCAACTGGTTATTCGGCGATACCTTTGTTTGGAGTGGTGTTCATTGCAGTGAGCCCTTGATAGTAGCGTATCAGTCTCTGCGTGTATATAATGTGTGTATACACCTATGTGTGGGGGTGTATAGTAATCAGTGTGCAATGCAATGGATGATGTATATAACAGAGGTGGCTGGGCCACAGAGATTGAAGAGGTCAAAAGAGCTCCTTTATTCTTAAAATTAAATTATGAAACTCAATTTGAAATCACTCATTACGTAATTTTCTTGTTATTTACAAACATTTTCTCTCCTCTTTGGAAAAGTTCACTATTGTAATACTGGAAAATGTATTATTATTATATATACAGAACCAATCAAGAGTTTGGACACCCCAACCCATAGAAAGGTTTGTTTGTACTATTCTCTACAAGACATAAAAACTATAAAATAACATGTGTGGAATTATGCACTGAACAAAACAACAAACAGTATTAAACAAAAAAATAATTTGTTAGTATAATTTGTGGGTTGGAATACAGGCAGTTTGATCCCACCATTAGGATCTTGAGCAAGGTCCTGCCCCAGGGACTGGCTGACCCTACAGTCTCCTCTACGTCAGTTTCATGAGGTGGCCTCCTAGGATGCTCTGTCAGATGTCCTGAAGGAGGTCCCACAGATTCTGAGCTCTCATTGGCTGCTTTTCCTTCACACTCTGGTCAGACTCCACCAAAAACCATTTCTACTCTGTTTAGGTCAGGTGGCCAGGTGATGCGACGCTGTTACTCTCCTTTGTAGGCGGATTGGCATGTCTAAACCTTTTGACTGGTACTACATGTATGTGTATGTATGTGTGTACAGTATATATATGCATGTGAGGCTCTGACCAATCACCCTGCGGTCACCAGCTCGGCATTCCCGCCGACATCGCCGCCACCACCACAAAAACCACCATGAGCGCCGGAAGCACCAGAAGCACCAAAGGCATGGGGGCAGAGCCCACCGAGTGGGGGATGGAGGCCACGTCCATGACCACACCCACGGCCACGCCCACATCTGAACCTAGTGTTCATTGCTGCCCCTCTCCTCCTCGCGTCACCTGCCCCGTGGTCACCCCCAGCCATTGTCTCCGTGGACCGGGCTCAATTCCCCCCAAGCCGAAGGTCGGCGGGCCGCCGTTCGATCGAACACGGATAATAAAACCCTTTCTTTTACATCTTCAGTTAAAGTCCTTTTTATGTCTTAAGTCTTCGGTGAGATCTGCCTCACTAGTTATATCTAAAACATTTCTTGTATGTGGAAATACTGGTTTTATGGATTGTCATTTTGCGCTGGGTTAAACGACTATTGTATTATCGATCAATGCAATGTGTTATGAAAATCAGGACCGAGAACGTTTTTTTTTTTATTTACCTCACGTTAGCATTGCAGTATTATGAACTTTGATGTCCGAATGGGTGTTTTCTGCCTGAGAGAACCGATGTTACAGAATGTTTTCTTTGTTGTCTGTCTGTTTACTGAAGCCTTTAATCGTCTGTGCCACATCACCCGCCATGTCGTGCACCATGACTGTGCGACTCCACAAAGATCATTGGTTGGCAATGATTTATATAAAAAGACTAATGGAGGGACCAGTGTGGCAGATTTTCTGTAGGTTCTGCTTGCTCTTCCTTTATCCAGTTCTGTCCAGTTCCTCCACACCTGTGCATGTTGATTTGTAAATGTAATTATCCTGTAAAGCCCAGGGTAGAGTCCCCCCCCCCACACACACACACACACACACACACACTTCGGCACCTGCACAGTAGCAGTGCCGACAGCTAATCGGGAGAGCTGTTAACATTGATTAACGCCAGCCTTCACCGCGATGCCCCGGCGCAGAGGAAGCTATTTGGACAATCTGTTCACTAACAGACTTTATTAATACAAAGTGCTAAGAGGCAATCGAGCCCATGGGCACTTCAGGTGGGATGTGCGACGGTATTTATGTGCCAATATTCTGACAGCAGTGTTGCTAGGCGACCCAGAGGTTTGTCCCTGGCAACCACACAACAAGCCTGTGTAATAAATCGGGGCGTAAATGGTCTGTCATGGTCACAATGATAACCCCTCCCCCCCTCCGTTCCAGCTGAGCAGGTCAGGAACAGATCGGAACAGAAGACCAAGATTCTCTTACCCTAACTATGGAACTGTTACTCGGAAAAAGTGTCAGATATATCTAGTGTTACTCTCGGCGAGTATTGACACTTTGTTCCTCGCTTTGTTCCTCTCTTTGTTGAGGTGCAGCAACGCAAGGTCTCAGCACAGTAGAGAAGCGTAGCCCCCATAAGGGTTGACTGCTAGTGGGCCCTTCCCCCACACTGTCTACAGCACTATCTTCAGCCCATTTTCTAGATGGAGAGCCTGGAGAAGCACCATAACTGAGCTTCACAAAACACATTTACATTGTGTTGATTGGTTGCATTGGTACTGAAAGTTGTACGTGATGTTACACGCTAACTCGCAGGACACGGGAGTGCATTCTCTGCAGCTGCCCTGTCAGATTTCCTCCGAGTTTGTCTCTTCTTGCATCGTTACGTCGCCTTTTCGGTTCTTTATTCATCCTTCTTCAAAACCATTACAAAACACCGTCGCATTCAATGCAGATATTTCCCTGTGCGTGCGTGTATACATAGTCACACTTGTGTGCATGCGCGTGTGATCTTAAAATAAGACCTGAAGCCTGTTTTACGTGCAAATTTTCTTTATAGCAAAGAGCACAGAGTCGTGTGTGGGTTTGATGTGTTGAAAGGAGATATTTAAGAAGGAAAAAGGGACATTCACCCCAAGTAACCCTCAACTAAATGGAAAATATCTTATTTTTATGTGCTGTTATCAGCTTCCTGTATCTATTATGTTGTGTTTATCGCTAAAAGTTTTATTTCCAAAATAAAGTCAACAAACACACAGGTATGTGGAAAATGAAACAACAGATGAACAGTCAGGTTTCAAAACCAAAAATAAAGCTCCACAAAAAGTCAACAATAAGGAAGGAAGCTCAAACTCAGCTCGACTCTTTTGTTTTTGTGATTGTAAATACTCAGTGGTTTTGGGATATTATGGGGTGTGGGATTAGGTTGGTCTTTTCCTCCCCAGTACACCCTGGGTCCACCCAGCACCACCCTCTGTAGCAGTGCGTGTACGCAGTATGCTGGCACCCTGATTGGTTCATAAGCAAACATTCCACTTCCTTTCAGTTCGCCGAGAGCAACGTGAATGTTGGGTGTATTAGGGGGTGACCCGTCTCAATCTAGTCTCTAAGTATCGTTTCATGTTTGTTGATGTTCCTGTAAATTCATTTGCATTTATTCTGTCGTGTTATTTATAAAGAGGAAAGAGTCAATCATTAAACTTTATAATTGGGTACATAACGTGTCATTTGGGAGTGTGCTGTTGTCCGCACACATGCACACATACGCCGCTCAGCCTCTTGACTTCCTGAAAGTCCGGGAGGCTAAACGCCCAGCGGCGTCCCCGTCTTGCTCAGAGCGGAAGGCTGGTGCCAGACTGGCTCTCGCTGGGGTTTCCCGCTTCTCACACCCTTGTCACCGCAATTGACAAGAACATGTGGCCTGACTTTTCAGGTCTTAGGATTTTCCCTCCAAAACTGGGCCCCTCCCGCTGGGTCCGTTTCTCCATCTGCTGTCTGCATTCGCCAGTGCTTTTGTCATGTTCAGTTCTGTCTTGGGAAACAGGAGTGCTTTCATTTCTGCAGAATCTTGCCTGGAGTCAGACCCTGGAATTGACAACCTGTCCCTCATCACCCCACACAAGTCTGCAGATGGCTGAGTGAACACAGTTACTATAAAATACATTAAACGGTTATCCATGTACTGTACTCCAATGCACTTGCTTATTTGCATATTTCACTGTTTCAGTGAAAATTCCGGAATTACAGACTTATTACACGTCATAATTTTTCACAAATAATTTTCATGTTTCTCTGCTTGAAGCTGTCTTGTGTTCACCGAACATTATAATTTGTAATATTTTCCCATATGTTGTTACCAGCTGCTTCAGAAAGTGAGAGATAGGGAGGGAGGAAAACAATGTCTGAAATGTCATATTATGATGTGGAATGGTGAGTTTTCTGAACAACTTTGGCTCTTTGTTATTGCAGAATCACAGCAGTTCAAAGCACCCCGTACTCCACTGCCTCTGTTAGATACAGTATTTACCTATCTAGGTTGGCCATGTCACTCACTGATAAATGACAACTGAACCAAATCCTTTGTCATGTGATTATGCTCTGTTTACTCAAAAGGATGAGCTCACTGGTTATGGTGCCGTCCTATTTTATCTTCCCTAGAAAAGTGACTTAAATTCAATGAATGTAGTCCTTTTGCTTTCAAGCAGGAAGCGTCCCTGTCTGATCGCCTCCTCCTCTCTCTTCTCACATAGCCCCCGCTCTGAGGAAATCGCAGGGGGGGAGACGCTCGCACCTTGTTTCCGCCACTCGGCTCGACGGCGTTGCTTTAATGGCGGATGGGACGGCCCGCCCATCTGCTCTCCATTTTGAGTAGGGCTGATGGACGCGTTGATGCCCCCCCCTCCCCCAGGATGTAGTGAAAGTCTGTTCCCTGAAGTGTAGCTGAGCTCTGGTGTCACACAGCGAGACGGGATAAGTGAAGCGATAACAAGCCTAACTATGTGTTCAGCAGATTCTATTTAAACAGTGCAGCAAAGCAGCGATGTCGTCCCGGTATAGAATGCTGCCTATAGTTCAAAGACAGCACAGAGAAAAGGAGGCAAGTCCATTCTGGGACAATTCTAGGATTTGACCATTGGGAGGGTTTAGCCCCCAGTAGGTTTGCCACTTTCAATCTGAAAAAATAGAGAAAGAGTCCCTGAGATGGGGACTACTGAATTGGTAAATGTATAAAAAAATACAGGTCAAATTGCTAAATTGATTTAGAAAACTGTTTTAGGGGGTTGACGGAAAATAGAACGGATGGAACCCCCTTTAAATCGGATCTAGAATTGCCTGTGAGTCCACTGAAGGGCTTATAGTGACCTCCTGTTTATCACAGTCATGCATTATAAATCCACTTAGTCAAACATTTAAAGAGATGCAATTAATCCAAATTAGAATGTATTGCGTAATCAATTCAGTTTGACGTCCTCCGACATTGCAAATTGACTTCATGACTGGCATGTTTGTGCTGACCTGACATGCCACTGATTATAGCACAAGTTTCTTGTAGCTGAAATGCAGTGAAAACAGTTTCCATCCTATTCTGAAGGGAGATTTGATCCTGGTAAGATGGTTACCATGGAGATGGCATGGTCACTTCTGTCGCACCATGTGAATCTTGGTTTATTAGTCTGCATTCAAAAGCTAGATTCAAAACCTGTTAGCTGGCTATGAAATATTTGCAGAATGAGGTAGCTGAAGAGCATCAGAGCACTGAATGGTACTCAGGATGTTTGCCGACGCATTCAGTGTTTCCTGATACTTCCGCAGAGCAGATGATCAATTGTTTTTCTTCTACGATACTGCACAAAATCGCATGGTGTTTAATACTGGTTGAATATAAAACCTGCTTGGTAAATCATAAAATTCCGTAGGCTATTATTATGTTAATCCGCTTTAACCCACATCACTTCTTCCTAATTTAATTTAAATCTGCTTCCTTGTTGATTATTTTCTGAATTTTTGCAAACGTAATTGCCAGCAAGCATCGCTTGCTAAGACAACTGAGACCATGTCAGTAAATGGTACCTAAAAAGATTAATCTAAATAGGTTTATTTAATGGAATATTCATCATCATCATTAGCATCTCCACACTGCTTTTTCTTTCCAAGCCCGCTGGCTGTAGCTCATTCTAGGGGATCCCTAGACATTTCTCAGCCAGCACAGCATGTCCTGTGTCCGCCCTGTGGCCTGGAACATCTCCTTTAGGAGGTATCCAGGTGGCATCCTTATGATACCCGAACCACCTCAGATGACTCCTGCAAACGGAACAGCGGTTCTATTTCAAGATCCCTCTGGATCTCTGCATTCCTCCCCCTGTCATGGATAGTGAGCCCAGCAACCCTGAGGAGAAGCCTCATTTTGGCATTTTGTACTCGTGACCTTGTACCCGCAGCCCACGAGCAAAGGTGAGCATATCTAACCTATAAAACATGAGACTTGCCTGTTGACTTAGCTTTACTTTACCACAGCGGACCTGCTCAGTGCCTGCAAACCGACAGCTACTTAACTGATCTAGCTGCCAATCTCAGGTTCCCTCTTATCATCAACGGCATCCTGAAGCACTTAAACCCCTTCAGTAAGGGCAGGAGGGAGCAATCCACTCTTTACCAGGAGTACACAGTGGACCCGAATTCATGTGGGCCTGTTCTTATCCATGGGGCTTCACACTTGGCCTTGAGCTGCTCAGACGTGTGATGGAGACCCTGGTCAGATGAGGCCAAAAGCACGACATCCTTTGCAAATAGCAGGAATGTCGATTCTAGCCATATATACCTTTTCAGCTGCTGCGCTTCGATATCCTGTCCGTTAGTATCACAAACAGGAGCAGAGCCGCTAATATTCTATTGCCAGAGGCCAACACCATCTCTAAACACAGGCATCAAGGGACCATATAACATGCAACAGCGGCCCTAGTAACTTGTACTTCTGCTGGACCCCCTACAGTATATACCAGGGCATTCAGTCATATACCTTCCCCACAAAGTACATTCAGACTATTGTACCCATAGCAGTCCCATAAATCCTAACGCAGTTGAAGAGCGGTGTCACTGGCTTTCCTAGGACAGTGTTTCTCAAACCATTCCCTGGGACTAAATTGATCCACGTTTTTTGTTTTATCCCAGTTCCCAACACAACTGTAACATATTTAGAGCTTCTGATTGCTTGGGTCAGGTGTTCTGGGAACTGATCACCAAGCAATTCAGCTCTAAATATATTACAGGTAGGCTGGGAACTGGGATAAAACAAAAATGTCGACCTGTCCAGTGTGTCCCGAGGACTCGTTTAGGAAACACCGTCCAAAGAAGCTGAGAAGTGTGATTCCTCTATAGCTGAAACACACCCTGTAGCAGGGACCGATCAACCACGTTACTCCAACACCATCCAGTGCTTTCAACATCAGATGCATCCCATCTACACTCTTTCCTTTCCACTGTAGAGGCCACTGTCCACCATAGTAACTTCGGCTGCAGCAATAGACTGATTCACCAGGGGTTTTTAACAGTGCCTTCTGGTGAGATGGCGTATTCACCAGGTAAACAAGCTCCTCAAAGTGTTCCTTCAACTGTCTGACATCGTCCCCAAAGTTGGTCAGAATTACAGCCCAAGCAAAGTCGCACCTCCCTCCCATGAAGCAGTGAATGGTTTGTCAAAACATCTTTTTTTCCCACCCGGTAGTTTCTCTCAACCTAACTCATGCGACTCACGAATGCCTCAGCTACAACCCTCCCGGTCTGTCTGCACCTTTCAGCTGTTTTGCTTAGAAAGTTTCCCTTTTCAGCTTGACAGTTTCCCTCCCCACTGATGATGCCCGGCAGCTCCCAGGATTACATGCTGATTGTCTACTGGACAAATTTATTTACTGTCATATTCAGTTACCGCAGTGGCTGAGGCCTTGGACACGGTCCATTCAGACCCTGTACTTGTATTTCAGGGGGTGCGACAGTCAGAGTTTTCCTCTCGGCAACTTGCAGCCGTACAGAGGTACACGGTCCTCATTCTGGGACTTGGGTCACCTGAAGTCTTTTACCATTCAAGAAGTTCACGATTCCAGGTTTGTTTCTCTGTACAGCTCTGTCTATCTCATATTATCTCCTACGCCAGCTCAGACCCCATTTCCCCCAGAGAGATAGCGTTCCAAAGATCTGTAAGGGTCCTTATGGTCATTCTTGCTGACTAATTGGTACTTCACTGCTTCTGACCCTCACTGTACAATCTCACGTAATCAGTTCCAGCTTGAACCTAACCGGGTTGCGTGGGTAGCCAAGCCATCCGAAGCTTTCTGGTGAACACCCCCCAGGCTTGGCTCCAGGGGTGTATCCCGGTAGCCCCTATTGCAAGGCAGGGTTTTAATAAGGGGGGGACGTTGTTGGATATTTCTTGGACTGTAAGCCGCCTGGCGCATAGACCTGCTCTGGAAGGGAGGCGTAACAACGGCTGTGTGGATTTTTGATACATGCGATACCCTCCAGCATAAGTCGCGATCCTCACCGGGGTCGTAGAGTTTTAAGCAGGGAATTACAACTCATGTGTCCATGCATGTAACTGTGGGCCAGGGGCCATGCAGCTGACTGTGCTAAAGCAGTGTTTCCCAATACGAATCTTGGGGACCCCTAGCTGGTCCACAATATTCTTCCCTCCAAGCTCTCCTAACTCCTGTGGGTCCCCCGAGGACCAGATTGAGAAACATTGTTAAGAAAATGCACACAGTCCATTCTTTTACCATTATTCCTCTGCTTGGAATGAAATGAAATTTGTCACAGTAAAGTTCAGACACATTGGAATGCTTCTTTCAAAGTCCTTTATTTGTCATGATGAATGGATTCAGCCATACATTGCAAAACAAGGCTCACATAAACATCATCACATATGGACATAGATAACACTTACATTTTAAAATATGAAAGTATGAAAAGGCTAAAATGTTGTACTCAACCCCAAAAAACATACAGTTGTCGTATCTATCAAGTTTATATTCTTTATTTTGCTCCGCTTTGAAAGATACACACATATACGAGTGGGGAGGTTTGGGGTCTGAGCACAGAATCAGCTGGCAAGTAACACGTCTGCAGCAAGGTGATGACTGATAGCCTTCATTAGAACATGCTGCTGCTCATTAACTCCTGCTTTATATATGCGCAGAGGTGATCGGTTCAAGTCCAGAAAGTAACAATCCAAGCCAAGGTTTTGTTTCAACCAGCCAACTGAGTATTTTGTGACTGCGACTCATTATACTCAACTGGTTTGTTGAAACAAAATCTTGGTCTGGACTTTTTATTTTCTGCACCTGAACTATCCACCACTGCATATGCGAACATGGACAGCCCTGGCTGGTAGTGTCTGGTAGTGTTGTCCAGGGAGACAGAGTGAAGATAATGCAGTATGGGGTGCAGATTATCAGAATAGTAAAGCAGCACTCTGCAGTCATTAAGCTTTCTTTTAAAATTTTACATTTTATATCACAATACATTTTAAAATGCCCCACCTCCAGTTGCACTGTCTATGGAATTACCAGAAACATCAAGTGGGCCACCTCTTACCTAAGACTGTATAAAAGTCCCGATTTGCTGCCGGTTTTTGGTGAGGAAATATCCTGATGTTCATTTCCATTCTGATTTGCTGCATAATCACAGTTGAAATGCTATTTCCGACCATGAATGTTTCATTTTGATACGTTAATGAACTCCATTTGGTGTCTTCAATGATTACTTGGTCAAGAATGTAACATGAGCAAGAAATACACCAACCCCACCATAAATTATTTAACAAAAATCATTTTTTTATATATTTAAAAAAAAAACCAACAACAAAAAAATCTTCATGCTTTTGTGCTTGAAAATAACAGACAGAAACTTTCTGATTATTTTCTGTCACAGCAGATCATCATTGTCGGTCTAACACAGCTGCATGCTGGCACTGTTCATCCAAAGGCCTGGATATCTGGTTCTTTTGGTCCTTTTCATCTGTACCTTCTAATCAGTGTGCATTTTGTTGCTGAAGCCACAGCTGTTTTCGTATGTTTTTGTGTTCGAATATCAAAGGATGGACATGAAAGTAAGGCCAGAGGACCCTGTGGCCATTTTTGGCTAATGAAAGCAATTTCTGATCTAGTGTGCCGAGATCTTACGGATCATAGCCTGAGATTGCAGCCCTCTGATGCTGTGGTGCTGTCTGCACTGTCTGCACTGTCTGCACTGTCTGCACTGTCTGCACTGTATGCACCGTCTGCTCTGTCTGCTCTATGGCTGGAGGGGCTGGAGGGGCCTATGGGGCTCCTGGGGAGGCTGGCCTATGGGGGGGTTAAAGTACTGTTCTTTATAGCAGTGTTGCCCAACCCGGTCTTCGGGCATCTGCTAACAGTCCACGTTTTTGCTCCCTCTGGCAGGAGCCGGGAGGGAGCGAAAATGTGGACTGACAGCTGTATAGCCCTGTTCTCCCTATTTGCCCATTATCCCTCCATAGGCCTGTACATTTGGCCTCGCTGTCTTGCTTCATCTATTCTTCCTTAAGATTCCACAATATGATCTTCATTGATCCCGGGGGGGGGATTCTTTTGCATACAGCAGCAAGGTGGGTAAAGTGTGGACAAATAATCATATAACGCAGATAAGATTAAAAGGTACACGATTTACAAACATAGCATCCAGAAAAAGGATATTAAGCAAATAAACAGATATAAATAAAAATAACGTACTACGGGGTATATGTGCAATAAGACATGTTATCGCTGGGGCTAAAGGCCTGCCACAGCGAGAGGAGGAGAAGCCCCACAACTAATGGCTGTTTCACCCATGAGGCTCTATTCAAGAGACTATTTGTGGCTGGCAGACACTGAAGAGCCTCATCCAATTCACCCAGATGGCAAAACGAGCGCCAATGCTTTATATTAACTGCACCCTCATTATTCGTTCATTATACATTCATAGCGCATTCAGTGCACCTTCATAATGAATTCATAGAGCATTCATAAGCAACGTATTTATGTCAACAGCTTTAATATACACGTTAAAAGCAAACATTATGCAATAATGACAAACATTACATTCATATATTTGTGCTTGTTATTAATGCATATTGAACTGTTAAGGAATATTAGGATACTACCTGTTGCTTATAAATGTTCTATGAATGCGTTGTGAATGCATTACGAAGGTGCAGTTAATGTAAAGCGTTACCAAACAGACTGTAGACTCAAACTTCACAAGATGAGACTATCGTTGTACCTTTGGGCCAGGTCCTGAACCAGAGATGGTTACGTAAAATAAATCGTATGCCATATTGGTTACTGTTTCCTGCACGCTCTCCGGGTATCCTGTTCCTCTACTACAGAATTAGGAACAGGAGCACCTGTTAAAACCCAATGGAGACGCATCCCTATGAGTCTGGGAGAGCACTTCTTTACTGTCAGTGTCAGTTGCATCTCGATTGAGTTGAAGGTGTGAGATGCATTCAGGAAGAGGTGCAACAACAGCCAAAGGTCCTGGGTTTTGAGGGTAGCTTCCTCAAGGTAGCATGTCTGAGTCTGTGTGTGGGACAGTGTGATACGCTTCCCAGCTTCTGGGCCACGTCTGCAAAACGCATTCAGCTGGGTGACACTTTTCCGAGAACACCATGACGACACGGACGGCTTTCCTTGACAGGTGGGAGAGCGTTATTGCAGTAGACGGGAAGCGATATGAATAGGAGCAAAAGCAGGACTTGCTGTTTGCTGTGTTATGCCGTGGCCTGGAGGGTCATGATGGTCGCCGGTGTGGATCCCAAGGCCAGCTGAGTGTCACCACATTGTCATCGGGCCTTTGAGCGAAGCCTTTATCCCCGAAAGCTACTTTGGGGTGCTGGATGAACTGCTGACTCTATGGCCCAACCACAAGCTGACCGCCCCCCCCCCCCCCCCCCCCCCCCCCCCCCCCCCCCCACCCCCAAAAAAACACCCCCAACACCC
>JAODKE010000047.1:12714464-12730393 GCA_026779605.1 Mormyrus hasselquistii | reverse complement strand
TGATTAGCTGCATGTATCTCCCCAGCTATGGTCTGTCCCTCCCATCCAGTGTTAGGGCTGGGGGACAGCCTTGTGCCTGTGCTGCTTAGGATGGGCTCCAGGCCCACCGAGATCCTGACCAGAACAAGACGATGGAAGCTGGGTTCTGCCTGAAAAGCTACTTGCTCTTTATTCATACTGTGGTAATGTGTAGTGCAAATGACAGACTGACCAAACAGAACATCTGTACAGGTATTACATGTAAAAACCTGAAGGTTATTCCTGCTATCTAGAAATATCAATAAGACATCCTCTGCAGCCAGGATAGATATTTATTATACCGTTTACCAACACATCAATTGAGTTTAAGCTGTTCATACAACAATTTTTTGTTTACTTTTTGTTAACCATGGTGCCCAACATCTTAAATCATCGCAAATATTCTACAGTGTCATCACCAGCATTTTGCAGACAGACAGACTCCTGAAAGTTCTGCGATCAAGACTGATTTTGAACTCCTGCTGAACTACTGCATTTTTTACAGATTTATTTTGAAATAATAAATTATGGAGGATGTCAAAAAAATATGTTAAATATACGTAAATTCAAAAACCTAAAAATAAATTAAATAAATAAATAATAGCTTAAATATAAATAAATGAATGTAAATAAATATATATAACATATATATGTAGCTTAAATATAAGTAAATAAACTGTACGTCTAAATAAATAAATATATATATACTTTTAAAATTAAGCTGGTGTGCTCCTTTGTTCTTGTGTATAAGAGCAGAGTTTGACATGAGCTCATTTCAGTCATTAATAAATGTTACCACTGCTTGTTGACACGTTTGTAAAATATCACATTTTACAGACAGCCTGTCTTCTCGGGACCGGCGTTAGCCGCGATAGCGGCTAATCGGCTGCATTTCTCACCTATTTTTTTTACTTTGGGCCTCAAACTATCATAGCATTGTTTAAAATGATGACGTTCATGTCAAAATATGTCTTTTAATCGACATGGATAATGTTTAAACCCCGATGGATAACACAGAAAGCTGGTTTAATATCTAATAACCAGCTATGTTAAACCACAAACTGATTTCCCGTCAAACATATGTTACAGTGTAGGTCAGTCAGTACCAAAAGTTACTAAGATGGTCCCGGTGTTCCGGGCAATTCGGTTTCCCTATGTTTCCCCTGTGTATCAGGAAATAATGTTTCCCCTAATATTAAAGCAAAGAGGTGTGCGAAATGTCTGAAAATCACTCAGGTACATTATTGCATGTGAATACAGTATTGTTATTAGTACCGAAGCCCAGAGTTGCTGTATACCTGTTTTAACAAGTGGGAACCAAATATACTGGATGTCAGGAAATAATGTTTCTCCTAATATTTAGGCAAAGATGTATGCGAGATGTCTGACAATCACTCATGTACATTATTACATGTGAATACAGTATCTAGATCGTCACGCATAATATAGTCTTATAAGAAATTCTATACCGTTCTCATCAAGAAATATCTCTATCCAGCCAATTAAAGACTTATATTTATTATCTGTAAAAACAAAAAACATCGAAAAGGCATGTGATGTTTTAAAATATATGGCTTGTTTAACCTCAAGAGCTTTGTAAAAAGACACGAAAACAACAGCGAAACCGTGTACAAATCAGCGCGCGACAGGAGAAACATAGGGAAACTGAATTGCCCGGAACACCGGACGTGGCTAAACAAGCTCAGGATAAACTTGTGGGTTCTGCTTTGGCCAAATGCACTCCGGTATTTTCAGTTCGGATGAAGCGCGGCTGGGATTTAATTAGGCTTCTTTGATGGTTTAGTACAGTTGCTAATTGTTTCTGCACCCTGATTTGTGCTGTACATTTATTGCTTAATAAAGTAATTATCAAAAAATGACATATGTTACCAATGTCTGAGTTCGAACGAGTTCTGGCTTCCCCGCGTATAAACAGTAAAGTATTTATGAAATGCCTCGTGGGTCGGATCAAACTGTTTCCATGGGACGTATATGGCCCAGAGGCTAGATGTTCCCCATCGTTGGATTAACGATACTTAATAGGTAAGAAAACCGACATTTCTTTTTTGGGTTACACGCATGGGCGCCACCGCGCTGTTTGGGGCAGAATACGCGTAACTCAACAGTACGTAACTTTTAGGGGCGATTTCAGCAGGTACATGCTCTTTTCACGTAAACCACCTTGGAGAATCGACCCCTCAGTGACCGAGAGATGTGGCATTATTCTGACGTTTAATTTAAAGGTTGCTGCGAGTGATTATGCTGTCAATTGATGTCACTCTTTCACCTGCAAATAAGTAATGTCACGGAATTTAAGCATAGGTATTTCTTCTGACTTTTTTCCCACTCGGTCTTTTGCGCCCCCTAATCAAATGGCGTCCTGGGCGGTCACTTGTAGAGCGAGACGGGCCTGCATAAGAGATGAAAACAGTATGTGTGAAAATGAATAAATTCCTAGCGTCGGTCGAATTATTAGGGGACATTGGCGGCTGCCTAGGGCACCATGTTCGGAGGGCTTGTCGACTTAGCAAACCAGTTTCACTCTTGTCACGGACATGGGTTTTTACCTTTACTGATTCCTGTGTACCGGTACTTATGTAAATGGGAAATAAAAGTATCTTGTCTTCCAGGCCATGTCGTTATCGCCTGTAACACCACTAAGGATGCAGCCATTAGTCAATGTCCGGGATGTAACTTAATATAATAATCATTCTGCTCAGTTATGAAAGCCATCGTGGAATTTCTGCACACATGTACAATCCTAAGTCTGCCTGGAATCACTCCCATCTTGTGTACATAAAAGTCGTAACTTTAGCTTTCTGCCTTCATTAAAACTCCTGTTTGTTTGCAAACAGGGATCTTTTTCTTGGTAAACAGAAGAGGGTCAAATTGCAAAAGCAAAGATCTTTATAGAACATATTCCTGCACATTCATGACGCATTTATGATGGCCTTGAGACACAATCCTTCATTCCTCTATTGTGTAATCCTGCCGCCATACCTTTCATTGAGCATTAATTGTATAGGCAAAATCAAATACGCATAGTTACTCATATTTTTCATGTCCCCAACCAAACAAGGCAGTGAAATATGCCTGTAATTAAATTAAAAATCATGATAATAATTAGTTCAGTTTTAAAAATGTATTTCTAATCAGCAATGTTTAATCAGCATTTGCACTCTCAGTATTAATAATTTTTTATGATTAAATCGTCATGTATTTTATTTATTTATTTGTTTGTTTATCTATTTATTTATTTTCCGCAAAAGAGTCGCATTAACATTATGGCAGGCACAGAATTCAACATTAGCGTGCCATGACAATACTTCATTTTAGCCATACCTTGGTCCTTAGCCATACCTTGGTCCTCACAATTACAATGTATACATAACTTTATAGATAGATCATCCTCAATCTCCATTTTCGGATCGACTGTGACGAGTAGGAGTTTACCCAGCGTCAACAACACTGTTCTTGGGGTGTCACCAAGGCGGGGGAATTAGCTCAAATGGTAGAGCGCTCGCTTAGCATGCGAGAGGTAGCGGGATCGATGCCCGCATTCTCCAAGGTTTTGGTTTTCTGTTCCCGAAAAAAAGGCTTTATATATATTTGTATGCGTCTGATTGTTTCGAGACCAGACCTGTCGCAAATGAATTCTGATTTGGTAATAGAATGCTGAGCTGCTAAATTCATTCAAATTCCCTCCGTGGAAGCTAAGGAACATCGGATTGTGTGAAATATATTTATCAGATCAAGTCGTGTTGTCTTCAACAGGTTTTGCAGTATGTAAACGATTTCACCTTGCGTTCGCCAGTTATACGACAGTCCTGTATTACAAATATTTTTATTGTATTCATTATTTTATGATGGATATCATAAAGCAAATTATTATAAACACGACCCATCGACTGAATAGTAGGCAATAGGTTATTAATTTATATGAATGACAAGCTGCCCAAGTATTAAATTTACAATTGCATTCACCATAATGAACATGCACAGACAATAACAGAACGAACACAAAATGGAATAAAGTTCCATTTTCCACCCAGTCAGGTGAACAGGGACGACAGAAGACGCTTAGCACCTCCCAGTGAAAAGACAGTGAATTACGTTTTTTTGGCTGTTCACAACAAAACGAGGATTTAATATTTGCGATGCAATTCACAAGCATATTCCAGTGGTTTTTAAGGTGTTACAAATAACACGCCTTTTACAATATTTATAGACTGCAAACTTAACCATGCTGAACCCTGAATTTGGTGAACCTGGGATATCAAAGTTTTTGTTGTTTTTAGCAAGCATTTGAAGGTTAGTGGTCTTCCCAAACGTCAGAAGTTTATCTACATCCAGTAAACATTGTCAGAAACATTGAGCATTTAGTAATCATGAAATTAAGATCATACACATGGTAGAAAAAAAAATGGCAATAAAATCGCAATGGGCCACTTTCTTTCTACAAATGATTTTATGCTCATGGTCCAGATGGAACAAACATGGGAACGGCAATAGAAGAGTTAGGAAAATGTTACACTTTCCTTGCTATTGCATCTGCAACAGAAGTCAGCTGGACAGTGTTTCTAAAAGTGATTTTCTTGTATCTACAAGACAAGGAAAAAAGGGCAAAGTGCCGCAGCACAAAGTAGATAGATACACTGTGGCATGACCCAGAAAACTACACAATGATGATCTTTTGTCATTCAGTGATATCTGATGGACCTCTGACTGTTTCCTCAGAGGTAGACTGACACACACCGCCACCTTTCACAATCCAGTCCACAAGGTACGTGAGCTCACAATGGGGCAAAGGTGTGCTCGGTGATTCATTGGCTTGAATCAAGTCCATCTTATATTCTGTTCTCTTCTGACGTCTGTATCAATTACATTTTGGAACAGTCTAGCTTTACTCGCCTGATTGATATTATTAACCTGGTTATCCTGGAATCATGCAGGTATTTTTAATTGGAAAATTATCCCTGGTGGTCTGGTGGCCACTCGGAATGCTGTGCGTTCAAAACTCACTTCTTCTGGGGTTAGGTGCATAAACCAGTACTCTAGAACACTCTGCAGTATAAATGCTGTACTGTGGGGGAACTGTGCCACAATTTAAGTCGAA
Organism: Mormyrus hasselquistii; assembly: GCA_026779605.1. Taxonomy (NCBI): domain Eukaryota; kingdom Metazoa; phylum Chordata; class Actinopteri; order Osteoglossiformes; family Mormyridae; genus Mormyrus; species Mormyrus hasselquistii. Next base: position 12,725,259 of record JAODKE010000047.1, on the reverse strand, counting down.
ATCAACCTGGTTGAGGGTGTAATGTGGATTTATATATATTCAGGTGTCACAAACCCATCAGTCATTAGTTTCTAAGATAAAAGGAAGTTATTGCTAATGTCCTGTTAAAAGTCCAATGGTCCAATCAGAGAGGAGAAATGAATAGTTATGTCGACATGGTTGGTAGGAAGCAGTTTACTGTGGAGAGAAATAGGGGTTTGGCTTCAGTGATGCATCTCCACCAGGGCATCATAGTGTAATAAATAATCTCTCACAGTAAAAAATAATCTCACAGTAACCTGTTAATTTTTTGGTGTACATGGTTTCTTTTATATGGCTAATGTGTTTGTTTTGTGTGTGTGTGTGTGTGTGTGTGTGTGTGTGGAGGGGGGGGGGTTGTTCGGTCAGTCACTCTTCTTCTCTTTGGTGACCTGTCCTGGAGGGACGGTCTTCATGAAGAAGGCGGGGCTCCAGATGCAGCGGAGGCCCAACAGGACCGGAAGCGACACGCAGGCCAGGTTGGCCAGGAGCACCGCCTGCCACGTCTCCTCTGGGATTCTGTAGGTGTAGGGGGTGCGTGGGTGTAGCGACGCACTGATGTGGCACCACTGCGCCTAGGGGGGGCAGAGGTGGGGTTAGAGGCGCAGTGGCTAAACAACACTGTGCTTCATGATTACTCAAAGGCACCAACAAAGCAACAGCAGGATGAAGAACGTGACTGATGTTGTTAGATGCATGTTTTATACTAGCAAATAAAAAGGCAATGGGAGACTTTTCATGATATTTCACATACAGCGCAGATGTAAACCAGGTCATGTCAGTGTATTACTGATATTTTTTAAATAAAAACCAACGCTGTGGAAAAAAGATCTTAAAATGTCTTTTGGACATTGATTTAAAACCTTCAGTTCTATCCTCTGTGCTATTTTGGTAGTTCTGGGGGCAATTCTAGGATCTGACCGATAGGGGGGTCAGCCCTCTGAAGAACTGTGGGCTGCCACGATTAAACTTGTCAGGTGGGAATTATGAAACCTTAACGAAAAAAACGTGACAAATTGCTGAATAGTTGTAGAATCGGTAGCTCCCTAAACTAATAATTGCAATCATGTAAATGACCTTGAAAGTGACTGACACACGGGATTTCTTAGAAAACGGATGAAACATCTTTTTGGTTTGTGCTTACGAGGCTCATAGTGCACGAGAACATCGTGTTCATTGTCACCACTGTGGGGCGGAGAGCTCACCAGTGCATTTACAGGAAGTTATAGGCATGCAGGTAGTGTCATGTTACCTGAGCCATGAACCCGGCGAATAACACCGTCCAGTCCAGCATCCAAGTGCAACCAGGCGTTACGAGCCCATAGACAAATGCAGCCATCAGTGGTAGGCCATAGAATAGGTAAACCAGCATCTGCGAAAAGCAGAATATCTCTTAGTATTACAATATTGCCTGGCGTACTGCTCAGAATCAGAGTCTGTCATTCTTCCTCATTTTTATGCTAAATATGCAGTTAGCTGGCTGACACAGATTACCTACACTAATAGTAGACTCTTTGGGTATAGAGCAGTGTTTCCCAACCTGGTCCTTGGGAACTCACAGATGGTCCACATTTTTGCTCCCTCCCAGGACATGGTGAAAAATGTGCACTGTCTGCAGGTCCCTGAGGACTGGTTTGGGAAACATTGGTGTAGCGCATAGAAGACATTTTGTAGAGCATAGGAGACATGGTGTAGAGCATAGGAGACATGGTGTAGTGCATAGAAGACATGGTGTAGAGCATAGGAGACATGGTGTAGTGCATAGAAGACATGGTGTAGCGCATAGGAGACATTGTGTAGAGCATAGGAGACATGGTGTAGTGCATAGAAGACATGGTGTAGAGCATAGGAGACATTTTGTAGAGCATAGGAGACATGGTGTAGAGCATAGGAGACATGGTGTAGCGCATAGGAGACATGGTGTAGAGCATAGGAGACATGGTGTAGTGCATAGAAGACATGGTGTAGAGCATAGGAGACATGGTGTAGCATCAAAGCGTGCTCTGTGAAGTTGCCACAGGTGCTGTACAAACAGCCATTTCTTCTTGTCTTGTTTGCAGTGCTCTGTCATCATCGGTATTTGGAAATTTTACTCAACAAAGGTAATTCAGAGTCTGCTTTTTCTCACATTATTTGGCCCCTGATAGAATGCACATGGTCGAGCTGATTATCTTATCAAACTCCGGTTGCATTGCAGATGACCAACTGCTTTCTCTTTTGTCCGAAAACAAGTCATGATAAGATCACTGATGGCTCCGCTGACAGAGCCTACCGGAGAATGACCTGCCATTGTCATGCCTTCTCCAGACAAACACCTTTACTGCTATGCCTTCTTAAAAAAGAGCTCTCCAATGGTCTATATTGAAGGGTTAATTCATCTCACTCACCATGACCCTAGGATAGCCGACTGGGTCCTTCAGGTACGGTTCATATTGGTAGATGTAGTTAAAACAGGAATCCAGGGGACAATCAAGAACTACCTGAGTGAGAGAGAGAGAGACAGAGTGTGAGAGAGAGAGAAAGCGAGATATAGAGAGACAAGGAACATTGTCTGGCAGGTGGTCACAAAGACGACAGCTGCTCTTAAAACATCTTCAAACTTCACAGTGCCTCTTTTTCATCAGCCCTGCGTGACAGTGTGTCAAAGCAAATATACTAAACATGAGGAACCTGAGGTCTAGTTTATGAAACAATTGATTTTTACAGACTTCCCCTTTATGCTGAGCTGTCTGGGTTATTGTGGGCGACACCCGAATCGAATAAAAGGCACCGCATGATGTGACACTCACAAGGCCCCGGAACCCTGTGAAAACCATCACGCCCAGGAGGAAGGTCACCAGGAGGAGGTCGATGGGCCGGGTCAGGAGGGTTTTTCTCTGTACAGACTCGACCTGGAAGACAGGCAATGGGAATTTTTGCAGAAGTCGCAGAGTTTCATGTACAGCGCGGCTGACGGAAAGGCCAACAAGCCTAAATGCAGCCTTTGTGCTGGAGAAATCATGCCTCACGCTCTGCCCACCCACTGTATCCGTGCCCCCAAAGTCCCACCCCTGCTATTGGCCCGGTACCTTCACCTCATCAGCGGGAATCACCGGCAGCTCTCTTAGGCTGGACAGCAGCGAGGCTGCCACCCACACGGACCCCAGCAGGAGTAGCACGTTCAGCCAGAAGGCGGGATATATATTTGAGCCGTATTTGCCTGAGGGTGTGACAATTGGCAAATTACCCATTTGGAGAAAACCAGCCCTGTGGACCTCATAGTGTGTTTCATCCTATTGAATCATGACGAGATTACAGAAAATACTATGTGGGAGCCTATTTTCATTGTTGCATGATGATAACCGGCAATACGAAATAAACCCGCCTGGGGAGTAACTGCGAGTGATCACTGCGTGAACTGTCAGAGTGGTGTTGTAAAGGCCTTCCTAGTCCTGCTGCACAAATGTCAGCCATGTTGCTCCAGAAGCACAATCCTGCCACATGGAATGTTCCCTTCTTTATAACTACAGGAGAGAGAATGAGCCTCACCAATGACACTCCCAGGGATGAAGACAGACATGCTGGCAAAGGAAGAGCCGGCCCAGAAGAGGCCCATGCCACGGTGCAGCTCCCTGCAGAGTGATATAAGGAAACTTCATTCTGTTATCTATTCATTTAAACCATCCATCAATCATTGTTTCCCCTTCAAGATATATCCTTTGTAGTATATTATATCCAGTGGTGGATAGGTCAGGTCCAGAAAGTAAAAATCCAGACCAAGGTTTTGTTTCAACCAGTCAGCTGAGTACTCTGTGACCGTGGCTTTTCATACTCAAATGGTGGGTTGAAACAAAATCTTGGTCTGGATTTTTACTTTCTGGATCTGAACTATCCACCTCTGCTTTTGTCCATACTCTCTGCTCACATCCACCCAGCATCCTGCCCTTTTGTTAGGCTCACTGTTTACTCAGATCTTAAGGAACTGGGTGGGGGGGGGGGAGGGTGTTGTGTAGCATTTCATGACTGTAATGTCTGGGGACTGAGTAGCGGTACCTACGCCTTTGCCCTGTGGTGCAGCAGCAGAAGATACAGGAGGAAGTGCACCACACCGTCCCAGTAGCACATCATGACGGCATAAGCAGTCACCATGCATGGCTCCCCCTTCAAGGTACATGAAAGATGTCATTAGAATGATGACCCTTTACATTATCCCTCTAATCCCATAATCCTTTGCTGATATTCCCCTGGCATGCAATTTGGGTGAGTTATTGTATGAGCTTGAGTTAGGTGTTATTCATTGGCACTGACCTTCCTTTGGTAAAATCCCACGAACCCTGACGTGAAGCCGTCCTGCTCCAAAGCATTGGTCAGCTTCAAGACTGACGTGAAAGCGAACTGGAGACACACTGCAAGAGCGACAGGAGCACTGAGCAAACTGTAATGTTCACACATGTAGGCAGATACATAAGATATGTCCGACTCTCCAGCAAACCTCAAGAAAAATTGGGCAAAATGTATGTGTATGCTCTGATAGTCTAATTATTCCAGTTACTTGGAAATTAATTACAATAACATTTAGAAATTACACACTTAGAAATTAATTACTTGTTTTCCAGCTCTCCATAACTGGCATATAGTCACCTTATATGCAACTGCTAGAAAATACTGGAAAAAAATATGGCAACACTTTACTCAAAGCACCCATGTATAATGCATTATAAATTCCTTCGTAATGCATTTTAATGCATTCATAAAGTATTATAAACACGGCTATAATTATTCAGAAAAACACATTATAGCCATATTTATTAAGCATAATCAACGCTCTGTGAAGCTCTCATGTATAATGCACTATAAATACTTTCATAATGCATTATAATGGCTCATACTGACCATTATGCATTATGATGACTACTTTAAGTAAAGTGTTTCCGGAAAATACTGACTGTTTCTGTGCTCTGGTTGAAATCACTGCCACAGTGGACATTCTTGTGCCGTGTGCTTTGAATGTTAACATGGACATTCGAGTTTCTAAAGTAAAGACGTAGAGGAGACCAAGCCGCAAAGCTGAACTGTAGACCACCGCATGTGTGTCTCTGTGCTCTTCGTGTAAGTGTCCATGCAGACACAGGCAGGTACAGATAATATAAATCTATTGTTTATACCGCCTATTGGATTTCTGTCACTGTAGAAATGGATAATGATGTTTCCCAAACGGCTGCGCAAGGAAGGGCACGCGCTAGAGTGGGAGGGGGTGGAGTCTGGTGGATGCACTGCGGTGCGAAACTGCGAGGGCGCCGAGAATCAGGAGGACAAAAAACAGGAAGTGTACTATCAGCTGGAGGCCGTCTCTCTGCCCCCATCGTGACGTCTCATTAGCGAGGGGATGACAGGCTAACTGAGAAAACATCACCATAATCCCGCCACAGGCAGAGTGTCTCTTTAAGTGTGACTGCTAGGCCGAAGTTTTATTTGTGCGAGATCTGTGTCGCATTGATTTATTGGAAATACTAAAATAGTTACTCTCCGTGTGATGAGGGTAATTGTGTGCACTTAATCTCTCTTGGGCTCAGTGTTTAAATCTCTTCATATCCGTTGCAGCTGATAACAGCTGTGTAGCATTACATCCTATCATATTTTCATTCTGCCGCCCTGCCTTATCCTGTTTGCGACATTTCTCCTGTCTCGCCGGTCGCAGTGGAGCCATCAGTATTTTTTCAGAATCTTTTTGTTTTATCTCGGATTGTCCCAGGGCTCTTTTTCATTACAATCTGGTGCCGTAAAAATCTGATCCGGTCCTGCGTCACATGATCACACCAACCCTTGCTGCTTACCATAGAGGAGGATATCTTTGGGTTGTTTACGCCGTACCGAGAGAAACGCGAGAAGGAACACGGCCCCCGATACCGCCAGCCCAGTGCCCAGTATGACTAGTGGCCTAAACAGAGAGAAAGAAAAGCAATGAACAAACAAGACCTCAGAAAGAAATAACAGTGAATTTACTGTGCTAAAACTGACACAGGTGGCCAGTGAGCCAAGCTGTAGCAATCAACATTAGCATATAGCACATGTTTTGTATTTATAAGTGTGCAGTTAGAAACAACACAGGGGAAAAATAAAAGTAATTAAACTTGAATTCATATATATATATATATATATATATATATATATCCTTTCTAGTGGTTTTTGTAATTCATTTCTAATGTATACTCCTGTAAAATCCACTTATAAGATCAATCCAAACCAATTTCTATGGATAAAAGTATTTCTATGGCAGGAGGGCCCTGTGGCTGACATTATTTGTGTGCCTAGAAGCTGCTTAATAGTCATTGTTCACATTTGACCGCCTGAGCTAAGGGCTTCTTGATATTTTGACCGTTTTGAGTCGAGTGCTTCATTTATAAAATTGAGAAAATAACCATAAATTATCCCGTTTTGCCGGCAAACATAAGAAAATTTACTAAATCGTAATGGCCTCAGTAAAATTTAATGCCTGCCGGGTAATTTTACAGATCATTTGTTTTTTTTATGTCCAAGTGGTAGTGTTAATGGAAAAAGTACCATGAAGACATTTTATTGAGAGTTTTTTCCAATTCTTAATACGCTGACCTTGCCAGCTTCGTTGTATGGATCCGCATGATAATGAACTCCATAAAAATGATTGCACAGCGTCTTTAAAGGCAATAAGCATTATGTGTACCTGTGGGCCACACACATACATTTTCATCTCAAGTACACTTTGAATGGACAGAAAACAGTTCGACCGAAATTATCTGATAATTCATTTGATAAACGGTAATTATTAAATATAAAACAAAAATTAGGCCAAAATACTATGTCATATAATATTCTATGAAAATAAATGTCATTTCTTATGAGGGGAAAGAATGAATTAAATTGAGACTTACTCATGAAAAGTTGGAACGTTGTTCATAATGTAAAGTAGGACCGGGGCCGACAAAGAGACGAAGAAGACGCATATTTCTTGATATATTTTCATCTTCATTAAAGGAATTAAAAACACTTATCGATACCTTTCCGCAATCCCGCCCGAAAATAAACTTAAATAGGCCTACATAAAATAATCAAATGACCTAATGTTAGGAAATATAAATACAAACGTTAGACATACAAATATAGTTGTGATTATATAAAAATAAATGTCATTTTGGGTGGTGTCTGTCAGTCGCCGTTCGCTGACCAATGCATATAATAAAATGAATCCTGAAAAACTCTCTCAGTCGTTCAAGGTGCGTCATATTCCACGCGGAGCTCCTGTCAAAGTCCATAATCGATACGGCAGGCTGCAGGAAAGCAGTTTTAGTTGTCACAAAATTGTTCTCCTGCACAGCGTTGTACCTAAGGAAGTGTTATTTGAGAACATCGATATTCAGAACATATTTCAAATGTACCGTCAACTTATACACCCGTTTAAATGTTAGTATATATTGTTACTTATCATAATGTTTTTTAGACCTAGAAACTTTTATACACCAACAATAAAAACGAGCATATTAAACGATAATGTATTTCCATCCATCAAAATGTTGGATATCTACCTAATTTTTCTGTCACCGTGTACACGATTACTCTGTAATCTCCCTTTTCAGTTTTGGAACCAGCTAAAGTTTCCATTGACCTTTACTGACAACAGTCAGGCAGTTTTCAGACTCGCTCCATACCTGAACCCATCATTATCATCATTTGAGTGAACAGCTGTCTGTTGTGGTCTGTTTTACATGACGCTAATTTCGACACATCTAGCCATGTTGGATGAGGCCTTTTGGTGAAAGCTGGAACTGTAAATCCCTGGAGCAATTTGGGGTTAAGGGCCTACCACAAGAGCCCACTGGTAAAATAGCAGTACTGACCCTAGGATTTGAACCAGTAACCTTATAATCCGAGTACAGTGTCCTAACCCACTGAGTCACACACTACCTCCAAATATGTACCACTGTGTGTTGGATCTCACACTACATAGTGAATCATTAAAACTAATCTTGCATACTTTATCTGTTGATCGGTTTGATTCTAAGTTAATCTTCCTGTATAATTATTTCACAGGGTAACACCCCTGTAGTTTCATATTCACTAAAACAAGTTCCTCTGCAGTGCATGATTATGAACCAAATAGGTTTGATTCCAAATCATAAGGCATGATAAACGAGGAAAACAAATGTGTCATTATGGTTTGCTATGGATTAAATCAGTCCTCCTTTGAACTCAATTTCCCAGTCACCATGGGATGGTAAAGTGGCACAGAGTGGTTTTACATCCAGGGTTATGTGTTTGATTCACACACTTGCTCTGTGTGTTAAGTTAGTTTGACCTCTCAGAATCCAAAAACATGTAATCCTGGTGAATTGGTGCCCTCATACTCTATATTGCCTGGGACGGGATCCAACCTTGCCATGATCCTCCTTTGAACAAATGGTCATATAAGGTATTAGAATACTATTCCTAGCATACTGTATTGATGTATTGATTCGCACAGGTCAATGAATTTAAAAACATAATTTGTAACCAAAATGGCGAAGTATTTGATCCTTTATAACATTTTACCAAATTTTAGTGCCATTGCTACGGCCACCGCCATGAATTCGCCTGATGTATTCGCAAAATGAAGCCAAAGCCGAAAGAACTGTGAATGAGTGACGTCATAGCGGAAGTGTTTTTAACGTTCAAGATGGCGACGTCAATCAGGAAGTAAGACAATCACCAAAAAAAAAATCTGATGTTAAAATCCCGGCATCAGGCGAACTACAACACACGCGCACAAGATTTGTATTGATGGTTTGATGGTGACCAGGCTTATTAAAAGTTTGCTTTGCTAAGGGTAAGTGAACTATGAGCCGGTTAAACGTATCCAGAATACTCTATGAATTATCGCCCATCGAGCTGTGTATTTACAACCTCTCACGCAACGGGGTTAAACGACAGTTCCATAAAAGAGAGATAAGATCATACTTGTTTCTATTTTCAAGGACAACTCTTTAATCGTTTTACTTTCATAAATATTTCTTACATAAATACGTACATTTACATATATATTTTATATTTAATAAAGTAGTGAGGCACTTTATAAAGCATTTTCTTTTGCTGCCATTTTTGACGGATACCTGGCGATATGTAGGCAGACGACAGGGGGTCTTTGTGTGGCGAAAGTAGGTTATCATGCTAACCACGTTAGCAAACTAAATAAACTGGTAGCTAGATAGTTTGGCAACTAGTCAGCGGCACCGAGGCTTTTAAATGTCTCCTCTAAACAAAAACGCTTTATGGAGTATCTGTTTTTTCATTTGGTCGGGTTTGTATTTCATTTATACACCGAGGTAACTGGCCAATTCATCGGTCTCCAGTGCTAGTATTACTGTAGTGTCAGTTAACCGTCTCGATAGTTACGCTGTTAACCAGCTAGTTTCCGTGCATATGACTTGGTAACGGTTATTCCGGTTAATCGGATGCCTTAGGGTCATACGGTGGGAAAATATTGAAGATGTGTTTCGTTTTCACTGTAGTTCCCATGCGGTAAATGCGAACCCACATCGTTTTGGCGTGTGTCAGGGCTTTTGTCACAGGCTAGACGACATATTTCTTTACGCGGTCCTGGAATATAAATGGTCCACAAGTTAATCCCCTTGAAACGACGTTGACGTTGGATCAGGTGCCGCATCGTAACTCTTGCTAATCTGATCTCCTATCACTTTTCGCAAACATAATATAAATAGCGCAGTCAGCTTTGTTTTCTCTCTCACTTTGATATAAAAATGTATTGTTTGAGCGATGGCTATGCTTGGTTCTGCAGCTGTCGTACTGTACTGTCTGACTTCTATGGATAAAACTTTTTAAACCATTTGCTTTAAAGTGTAACCAGTTGCATCATTAATTTGAACAGGACGGTATAACATATGTTAGTAAATGTATATTTGCAGTTAACTTATTTTTTTCGCAATGTTTTTAAGTTTACTGGCATAACCAAATTCCATCTCATCTGGTCATTAGGAGTCTTTTGTGAGTTATTTCTTTCTGGGCGCTTGTTCCATAATCCTAATCCAGTAAAAGGTGTTCTTATCTGCTGTAATGTTTACATTTGTGTTTACTTAAAATTGCTGATAAATTAACAACGAAAAACAAATTTGGAATTGAATCTTGCAGAAAAGGTAATTTATTCTGCTGTGCTATTAGAGAGCAGATAGGATTCTTGGATTTCTGCCTGTGAAGGTAGGAAAGGTAATGTAAGCTTTGTAAAATCGGCAGCTCCTGGCCCTCTCCGGGCTCACTGCCCTTCTCACCTTGATGGCAGTTTCTGTCATTAGTTACTGGCGATATTGGTCATGCAGTGGAGTGGTGATCGGGAACGCAGAAAAGCTTGCAGGCAATTCGTTACCTCTGGGATCTCTTGTAGGCGAGTAGACAGTGTTGCTAGGAAGCACATCCCATCATTACAAGTTATTTATTTATTTATATATATATATATAATATAATTTCTTGCTTCCTTCTGCAGTTTTTGCCTGAAGTGTTTGTGTCTCATGTCTTTGTGAGCTTGTATGAACTCTGCTAAGCTTTGCGAATGTTGTTTAGTGTCGGATTATAGTTCATACCGGTAAGAGGAACGACATCCGTGTTTGCTGTCAATGTGTGAACCACCGACTCTCTTCTTCCGCCTCTCATTTATCTGTTACTGACATAGAGTGACTGACCCCACCCCCCCCCCCCCCCCCCCCCCCTCTCCCCCCACCACCCCAGCGACTGAGTCAGTCGCGTGGGCTGGGGCTGCCGCGACGCCGCTCCGTCGCCT
>JAODKE010000047.1:12670624-12700533 GCA_026779605.1 Mormyrus hasselquistii | reverse complement strand
TCTGGATGCGAGAGGCTGGGAAGCCACCGAACAGGCCACTCAACCTGTGCTTTCTGCCCCCCAGCTGGTGGCCATAATTTCAGAGGCAGCCAGTTCGGGCATCTCGCTGCAAGCGGATCGGCGGGTAAAGAACCAGTGCCGGAGGGTGCACCTGACCCTGGAGCTGCCGTGGAGCGCCGACCGGGCCATTCAGCAGTTTGGTGAGTAGCCGACCTGGTCCTGAGGGACGTCCTGGTGTAGTCCGGTAATAGCGGACCGGACCAAACCAGTGAAGGGAAAAGGAATGGCAAGACGTCACATACAGGGTTTGTCATACCGGCGATCTCCTAGATGACTGATCTCTGATTGGTTGTGTGTCTATCTCTCTCTCTGCATGCACATGTGACTGACTCCCTGTCTGCGCACCCCTCCAGGTCGCACGCACCGTTCCAACCAGGTAACGGCCCCGGAATATGTCTTCCTCATCTCGGAGCTGGCAGGGGAGCGACGTTTTGCCTCCATCGTGGCCAAGAGGCTGGAGAGCCTGGTACGTCACACTGTCCCACTCACGCCACCTGCTGGACACCAGCATCACTCTCTGCGGCGTGTTAGAGAGGCAGTCTCTTTCTCATTTGTGTTCTGTCTTCTGTTACCACAGAGCAGTGTTTCCCAATCCGGTCCTCAGGGACTCACAAGATGGTCCAAGTTTTTGTGTCCTCCCAGCTCCCTGCCAGATAGTCCATGATTTTGCTCGGAAAATGAGTTGGAGCCAAAACATGGACTATCTGGCTGGGAGCTGGGAGGACACAAAAACTTGGACCATCTTGTGGGTCCCTGAGCACCGGATTGGGAAACGCTGCACTCGTGACTTCTGTCAAATAGGCTGAATAACCTTGAAGAACACCTACTCTGTGTTGGCCCATTTCGGGGCTTTCGGTCTCCCATTCTTTGGCCTTTCTACCCCGAGGGGTACCGTTTCCTGCCTGACTCATCATCTCTCTCGCTGTTCCATGCTCAGGGGGCTCTGACCCACGGGGACCGGAGGGCCACAGAATCAAGGGACCTCAGCAAGTTCAACTTTGAGAACAAAGTGAGAGTTTGGGACGTATGCTTGTGTGTGGGGCGGGGGCGGAGGTGCCCGGGCCAGTGAGTCTGCACTGAGCCTCGGTACTGACATTAGTTTTCTCGCTGTGCTCTGTAGTACGGCACCAGAGCACTGGACCAGATCACCAAAGCCATCCTGGGCCATGTTAAGAGCAAGGTGCCCCCCCCAAAGGGGTACCCCGGAGGAGATACTGTGTTTTTTTGTGGTGAGTGCCCGCACCCCCACCCTTTCCCCTGTGTGTGTGTGTGTGTGTGTGTGTGTGTGTGTGTGTGTGTGTGTGTGTGTGTGTGTGTGGTCCAAGTATATGTTACATTTTGGGGACCAAATGTCTCCACAATGTGATAGAAACCAGTCATTTTAACATTGTGGGGACCATTTTTTTGGTCCCCACAAAGGAAAATTCAATTTTGTAAAAATATGTGACTGCAATCAAAAAAATAAATTGGCTAAAGTCCTGTTTTTTTTTTTTTTGTTTAATTACTTATGGTCATGGTTGAGTGGGGGTTAAGGGTGTCATTGGTGGGATTTCCCCATAGAACTGAATGGACAGTCCCCACAAAGATACAAGTACAGGTCTGTGTGTGTGTGTGTGTGTGTGTGTATGTGTTACCATAGTCACCATCTTTACTTTCTTTTTCATCTTTCAGACATGAAGTATGGTTTGATGGACGTGGGTTTCTTCTGTAAGGAGTCATTCAGCAATGAGAAAGGTGCCCAGAATCTCTAAAGCAACTCCTGTCAGTCACAAACTCTTTCACACACATACAAACTATAGGTCCTCGTAAACTGTTGCAGTGTTTAGCCAAAAGTTTATCAGCTTTACCATTTTTCCCCCTCAGGCAAAACAGCGTTAACTAGTGTTCAAATGAAGATAAATTTGTGCTGTAATTAAGATTAATCGATCCTGCAGTTACCTAATTGCACAGGTTCTGGAAATTCTAAAGTACTTATTAATCAGTCGAATGACTCGTATGACCGTAATCACGATCCACCATATTTTCCATTTAAGAAAAATTGCTGAATTTTTTTTTTTAGTCTGCTGGAAAACTTGGTAGACAGGGGGGTCTCAGGGTAAATCAGGTTGTGGGTCAGGTTCAATGGGTGTGTTTTAGGTGAGGCCAGCCGGGGGGGCGGGCAGTATCTCTGGGTGAGTCACGCTGAGGGACATGGTGTGTGTGCATGTGTGTGTGTCCAGACTGCAGCATCACTAAGTTCCTCAACCGTATCCTGGGCCTGGAGGTGCACAAGCAGAACTCGCTCTTCCAGTACTTCAGCGACAACTTCGACTATCTAATAGAAATGGACAAAAAGGAGGGGAAGTATGACATGGGCATTCTGGGTAAGGGAGCTTTCTTTTCCCCTCCCGTGTGTTTTTATGCTTGCGCCTGTGAATGAAGCCAGTACTGCTGACTTAGGCCGTGTTTCTGTGGGCCTGCAGATCTGGCCCCGGGCAACGATAAGATTTACGAAGAGACTCAGGAGAAGTTCCTCACCCCAGGCAACCCGCAGGAAGGCCAAGTGATCCTCTATGAGGTACGGGAGCCACGGGGAAGGTGGGTGGGCTGGGAGCCTCAGGACGCTGGGTGTGACTCTCTCTGACTCCCCCAGGTCAGTGTAGACCGCGGGTTGCCCTGGGAGGAGGCGAGCAGTCGGGCGCAGACACTGCGGGGGCCTGACGACGGCTTCTACCTGTCCCACAAGGTGAACCCTAGCACCATCTTCACCTCACCCTCTGTATCTTAAAGGTCATCAGAATGAAATCCATTTATTGTACCGTTACGCCAAAGCTTGTGTTTAATAATGGAAACCTGAAGATCCAGCCCCTTCCTGCAGAGCCATTCCAGCTGACAGCCTTGCCGTCGAGGGGAAAAGCTGAGGAGGTTCAGTTACAGGGACTGTTAGTTCAGTCAAGTGCGTGACGGTTCAGCCGGAACAGAAACCTTGACGCGCTGCCACCATTCGCTAGACTCCCATCGAGCCTGGCGTAAGCGGCGGTCCGCGGTAAGCTCTGTGCTGTCTGTCCATGCTCGTAGATGCAGAGAAACCAGCCCTGTGTGCTTCTGGCTGAACAGAGCCGCGGGAAGAACCTGGTGCTGTACAAACCCAATATCGGCCGGCAGAACCAGCCCGAGAGCCTGGATAACCTCTTGAGGAAATACCACAAGGTGAGCCGCCCTTCAGCCTTGGGGGCAGCACTTCTCCAGGATGTTCCATTTTTGGGCTTATGGATCCTAAATGGTCTTTGATGAACTCTAGTGGCTTGTAGTGGTACTGCATGTTTTTTTTAATCGCAGAAGTGATCTGACCAACGTCCATACCGTCTTTTCTCAGGTTACACCTGATGAAGCCAGGGAATTCTGGGAAAAGCAGTATTCCGTATCTCTGATCAAGTGCAGCCATGCCAGCCGGTAGGTGCGACCGGGACGCCCGTGCCGGATCCGACATATAACGATGGTCATTTGGGTCGTTTTACCGAGCGCATCTCTGCGGCAGGAGTGGCCGTTGCAAGCAGCTGAGTCAGGGAGGCAAGTGCTGGATGGGGCTGCGGCTGCGGCGGTACCACATGCTGTGCGGCTCGCTTCTGCGCGTCTGGAAGCATGTGGCCGACACCGTCGCCAAGGTCACCAGCCCCGGCATCCTGCAGATCGTGCGCCTCAAGACCAAGCAGCACAGCAAGCAAGTCGGTAAGTACCTTACCCGGGCCCCCGACACAGGAGCTAGCCACCGCCCCCCACCGACCCCCGCCTTTCTGCCCGCGCCGCAGGCATCCGGATCCCCGAGAACTGTGTGCCGCAGGTTCGCGACATCCTGCTGCAGATGGAGCAGGAGGTGCAGAGGCAGCGGCAAGAGCGGCAGTGCCGGGCCGCTGAGGAGCAGGCCCTGCAACAACAACAACAACAACAACAACAACAGCAACAACAGCAGCAACAACAGCAGCAACAACAGCAGCAGCAACAGCAGCAGCAACAGCAGCAGCAGCGGCAGCAGTGGCACTCCTCGCTCCTCCCCTCCCAGCCGCCCGCCCAGTCCGATCCCGTGGACGCCATCCTGGACCTGACCCTGAGCAGCCCGTCACCCTCCCCCGATAGCGACGCCGATGATGATCGCAATGACAGCCGGGGCCTGCTTTGCCCGTCTGAGCCAACAGGGGGCACCCTACCATACAGCCTGCAGCCCCCGCGGGATTTCCAGCATACCACCCCTGAGGATGAGCTGACGGCCTCCTTGAATGGGCCCTGCCCCCCGCTGCCCCCTCCCCTCTCCTTGTACCCTTCCTGCTCATCTTTCTCTCCTGTACCCTCCACATCCACTTACTCCACCACCTCCAGCTCCCCCTCCTGTTCCTTCCCATCAGGCCCTGTGATGAGCTGGTACGCGCCTTCCTTCCAGAGCAGCCACTGCAGTGCAGATGCTCTGGATGTGCGCGAGACACTAGACAGCCTGTTTCACACCAGCTCAGGCAGGCAGTCCGTGATCCAGTACTGGCTGCCTGGCTGGGATGCAACTTAATGCTCCCCTCTGGCTCCCCCTAGTGTTCCCACAAATGTCATTGGCTCAGTATAGAGATTTGCTTTGAACTTGCTGTGGTAGATTATGATGAAGTTACAGATGACTGACTCCAGCTCCCAGCATTCCTCAGTTTCCGCTGAGTCTCCTCAGAGGTCTAGGGAGTGCGCTTGTCAACCTAGAATCATGTTTGCCGTTGAGGTGGAAGATGTTTAGTTGGACAGTAAGCGCTTGAATTGGAAATATTAGTTTAGAACAGATTTTATTTAAACCTGGAAAAGAAGCGGTTTCTTTTAGTTCAGAGGGATAACCAATCAGATTGCACAGGAGGTGGGTCCAACCAAACGGATGTCGTCTTCAAACCTCCTCTAGTAGTCTGGATCCATCTCCTCTACAATCTGATTGGTTATCTCTCTGAACCAATCATTTTTCGTCCTGTCCTCAGAACATTTCTACGTAATACTCTCACGAGCTAGGCGTTTCCATGGCGATTGGCTGAACAGATGGCCGGCATCCCATCTGAAGGGCCTCACTCTCTAAATGTCACACTTTGGCTTAAACCTTCGTCGCTTCATCGTGCTCTGTGATCGTGTTCTGAGCTGTTACTACCAAGTCACAAGCTGAAATGGAAACAAAAGTGTCTCCAGAGAAAGTCACTTTGACCGTGCCTTCTAAGAAATGCAGTCTTTCTAAAGTATTTATATATTTTTTGAAACAGTGGTATGTTGGTTTTAATGATTCTCATATCAGACTGAAGGTTTTCATGGTGTTGTGCTGCTAGGAGATTTAAACCTTTTGGTTGGGGGCTCATGAATTCACAACCTCATGAATAGCTGAGCACAACCAATGATCGCCATGGAGACTAAAAATCGGCTGTGCTAATGGCTGTTAAAAATGCGGGGGGGGGGGCGTATTAATATTTGTTGATCATGATGTAATTAAAGGGGACTAATTTACTTTCATTGTCGTTCAGCCCTTGAAATTCTCAGGGAAATGTATTGTTTTAAAGGTCTTTAGGAGATCAGTTTTATTACCATCCGGGTAATAAAGATATTTTAAGTAGTTGGTTCTGTTGTCCTAATGCAAGTTAGATACCTAGAGCCCAGAAAGAACCGGTAAAAATCTCCCTTTCTTCTCCATAAGATTTTCTTGAGCAATAATAACTGTACAATAAGAACAAATCGAAAGGCAGAAGTCACTACTGTTTACGATCTGTATCGTACGTCTCTTGGAAGACTTTCACGTGTGTGGGTAATATACAAGAACTATTTAAATTATGACCCAAACTCACATCTTTTATTCTTGTAAAGCAAAGAAAAAAGAATTTTATTGTATTGTCATTATTACTGCTATTTATATGTATTAAATATTCTAGTAGATAGATTATAATTTTGTTCTGCAGATTAATACTTTAAAAAGAAAGTTTCATCAGGGACTTCTCTTTTTATGAAATTGTTAACTGGTACCAAATATGTTGCACTGTTCTGTGCTGATTCCTAGTATAATGTCTTTGTACTGCCTCTTACTTGTTTTCTGTGTGTTTTTGATTTAACATTATTAACTTGTTTTCATGGGTAGGGGATAAGCCTGCAGTATGATACCAAAATATTCCGACCTGAAGCCACTGGCTGTTTTAAAGTACTCAGGAAGAAATTCGGATGAAGCCTGACGTTTAACTTGGTCTGATTCTTAAGGGTTCATTTTACAACAGATAATGGAAACACACACTGCTGTCGTTCAGCACTTTGTTCCTGAATTGCTGTGTTTTGTGTGTGGTTTATACTTCAACACATAGTGGTTGGATAACTGGACAGAAGACTGGGGTCTCTATCCCTGTGGGTCTCTGCGGCTGGCCCTGTGACTGAGGTGCTTTACTAGAATCATCTTCATGTGATAACCAGCTGCAAAACTCGATTTAAACAGAGGTGGGTAGTTCAGGTCCAGAAATCAAAATTCCAGACCAAGATTTTATTCCAACCAACCAACTGAGTATGAAGAGTAGGTGCCACTTTTACAATAAGGTTACTGATTTAAAGAGTTTATGAATGGTTTATAATCTGGTTATTAATTAGGTTGTAACACTTTGTATAACTTGTTTAAAATTGTCTATAAATAAGTTTTCTTTTTATTAATGAGTTACTACCATTTATAAGTGGCAAAAGGGAGCCTTATTGTAAAGTGGTACCGTAGAGTCAGTCACATACTCAACTGGTTGGTTGGAACAAAATCTTGGTTTGGATTTTTACTTCTGGACCTGGACTATCTACCTTTGTTTAAATATAACCAATGAAATTTAATTACTAGTAAGGAAAATGGAGGGAAAAAAATGTGTATTATTGAGGATTTTAAGGCTAGGTTGAATCCAGGTGTTACTACAAAGTTTCATTTGTTTTTTGTATATTATGTTAGTTCTCTAGTCTGAGCTGTTCCATAAAGCTGTGGTCATAGTGGAGATACAGCCACCAAAAGAGCCTCAGTTCACAGGTACCCATACAAACTCTTTCTCCTTAAACATATTGTGCTACTGACTATTTTTTAAAGACTTTGACAAACCATTCAGCACTTTTATTCCCCGAATATATTTATTTGGATCAAAGTTGTATTGTAAACACTTGTGCCTTTTTGACTAATTCTCTGTTTATAACAGGAGTCTTGTATGGCAGTCTTGATTTTTGTTAAAATAAAAGCTCAGGATTGCTGACGTTGCTTCTGTTTGTTCCTTGATTATGATTAACTGTGTTGGTTTGTCCATTTTAGCATTTAATTTAAATAAACCTACATGTAAAAACTGGTCTAATTATTGTGTTTGAAGATAATTTCATTCAATGAATAGCGTATCACCTGCTCTTGTGGCCCATGCATTTTACTTTCACTCTTTCTAAATGTACCTCAGTCCTTTTCTTCGCTAAATCAATCTTTTGTGAGCGCTGTTTTATGCTAGTTTCCACCACATCCATATCAACCACATCCTTGATAAAAACTGATAGATTGTTCATCTGCTTGCAGTTCCTTTCATTTTGTGTGACTTACAGAAAGTTCAGTCGGTAGACCTGTAGCCAATGGTTATGAGTCTGATCCCCCGTCTGGCTGCGTGTGCAAAATGTGCATGTTTTTTTTTTTTTTGCATGGGCTTCCATGAACAGACCAGACATATGCAGTTAGGTCAACTTAATTTAATATGAAAAAACTGAATGCAATTAAAAAAAAAAAACTAAAAATGCCAAAAAATCTCTGGTTACTTATGGCTAAGGTTGTCATAGTTGGGAATAGAGGTATGCCCATTGAAATGAATGGAGAGTACCCACAAAGATATACATGCTTAATATGCCTGTACATGCCTTTGTGTGCGTGTGTGTGTGTGTGCGTGCGTGCATGCACACGTCCCGTGATGGCATCCTGTCTAGGGTGTCCCCTTGCCTTGTGCCAACCCTGGCCAGGCCCCTCAGTGACTTTCAACAGGATAAGCCTTTGGGTGATTAATGGATGAATAATGTGCGCAGAGGCTCAGTGGACCACCAGGGGGCCCCCTGGATTGGATAACAGCGTGCATGGTACCCTCTGCTTCCTGGAAGAGGCTCTGTCACCTCTCACGACTGTCATGTAGGAGATCAAAAGTATATAACATCATTTGAGCTGCAAACAGCCAAAGGTTGTGTATTATAGATAACTGCAAGTCAGGAGAGCTCTGAAATATCATAAATATAGCATCGTTGCTATATGCGGAAACGAAGGGGCCCTAATAAGTGTTCTTCCTGTACCATCACTGAATGTGAGCATACCGCCACCCTCTGGATAAAATAGAGAACTCCACTTAGTGATCGACTGAATTGCACCGTTATATTATTGTTGCGTTAAAATATTTATATTACCGAATTTATGACTCTTGTACAAATTTCCAAGCATGCATTGTAAAAGTTACTATTTTTCAGTCTAAACAAGACTGATTTGGGATATAGCTTTTTATAAATTAGATTAGTCCAATATACAAAAAATGCACTGCAAATCAATCTTGATTTTACCTCCCGAGCTGCCTGTAACATCCTGTATCCTTCAATATCCACATCCTACACCGCCTAGTAAGGTTGCTCAATATTACTACTCACCGTTAGTTTTCAGTTAACGAAACCGTGTTTTTTTTTCCTCCTTGGTCTCACACGCCCCAATCGAGTGGCGTCAAACCCGTCACGTGTCTTTTTTTTTTTCTTCCCCTCCACTCTTGAAGGCTGCCGCGGCGGCGGATGTCGGGGCAGATGCTTGTGACAGAACCGCGGGCGGCAGGAAGAGGCTGAGACGGTGAACGGCGCGCCTCCGCTCCGCTTTTAATGGAGCTTCCGAGCTCCTGAAGACGGCGAAGAGCTGGGGGCCGGCGTGCGATTAAAACAAATAAATAAAGAGCCAAAATGTTCAGAAAGAGGAAGGAACTCACTAAAACTAATTCAATATCAAAAAGGAGTCCTGCAGGAAGCCCTGGAGCTCACAATTTATCCGTAAGTGGCGCAGCATCCCAAGACAGGGACCCGTCCGGCAGGGTTTTCTCTCCTCTTTCCTGCAAAGAATCTGCTTGTTAGTCCTGCTGTCAGTCAGCTGCCTACTGGAAATTGCACCGCACGTCTTATTGCCTCTGACTTCTTAAACTGGTTTGACTGGGCAGAGAAGCAGCCCCACTCGGTATTTGTAATGGCAACATCAACGATGTATTAGGGCGATTTAAAAGAGACCTTATAAGATTGAACGCTAACCTGTAAAAGCATTTGGGAAGAAGACTGTAGACGACAGCCGTCTGGTCTGAATACTTACTCTGTGCTGTAGGTCATGTTATTTGTATACTTGAAAATACTCATGCACACTTACACCGCTTTAATATGGACATTTAAGACGGGTTATCAGATTGATCCGCTTACAGTTACTATATAAAGGAGCGATTCAATGTGAAACGCTTTATATTGGTAGATGTTGATCATTTATTAAAATGCACATGGTCAGGAAAAAGTTCTGTGAGCTACGGTTGAGTGATGAAGACCTCCATTTTAAGCAACATGTTCAAAGCAAGTAAAAAAATCAAATCGAATTTATTACCTAGCAGCCCGAATGTCTGTTTTAAAGAAAAACTCCAATTTTAGTGTAGGAATTGTACATTTGAAATATTAATTTAATAATTACTTTTTTAGCCACGTACCAATACCAATATAAAGGCATTGCAGATAGTAAAAATATGAATATAATGTTTATGATGTTGAAAAGGAATATATTTTTTAGTTTTATGTAAAACAGCAAAAGTTGTCTCGTTATTGTCTAGCAGGTGTTCCTGTGGGGCTCTATAAGGACATCTGTTGGCCAGCTGCGGTAACAGGCCGGGGATTTTCCGTCCCACCCAGGCTTCACAACTCAGGAAGTCTTTTTAATAAAATAAAATAAAAAAAAACAACGGGCTTTTTAATAAAAGCCGGCTATAAAGACCCGCTGTTCAGTGTGTGAACGTCCTGGTTTGTGTGTGAAATGCATGGTCTCTACCACAGGACTGCCACACTAGAGTGATGCATTTAAAGGTATATAAAACGAAAGCGTTATTCACCAAGAAGAATAAAAGGGAGCATATGTTGAAAATAGCGTGCTGGATGAATATTCAGACTAAAAAAGTCTTTCGTTGGGGCGTTTTTGGACTGCGTACACACAGTGTTGCACAAGAGTTGCCTGTGTCACATTTGAATTCATCCTGTTCGGTGTTCTTGATGTAAAGTCTGATCACAGTGCTGTACTTCCGTTTTGAGTCTCCATAGTTTGTAATGGGTTTTTTGCTTGCGGACTGTATTTTGATGCTTCACCTTCTCAATACTTTAACTCCAACGGACCAAACATTCTCCAAGGCTAAGAGTACTTAGCCTAAGAGTACAGGTCTTTCGATATTCCTGTGACATCAGATGCAAAGTGATACTGGATGTCCACATTTCATGCTTTAAAAATCCTTTCTAATTCAAGTTTCAGCACCTTTGAGTGGTTATACTGAAATGACATCCAGTCGTCACTCCTGTCCATATTCCGTTGCCAGGCGACCTTTCATCTGAGCGATTTTTCTGGCACTCTCAGCCTTCCTTGTGGGGGGGGGGGGAGTATCTTTCAGTGGGCCTTTGACAGAGCCTTTACTCTGCACCTTCCACACCCCACTATGCATGTCCCCTGTGGGATCGGCTAGCTTGATTTCCAGTCCACGTCCCTGTTTTCATCACAGTTTGGAAGTTCCCTCCGTCGCTACGTTCCCACTTATCATCTCATCATTCCCATCTCCATCCCCGCCCCCCCTCCACGTAACCCCAGCTCTCTGTTCTCCAGGAGCAGCCCCCTCGTCTTAATACCTCTGAGTCATCTCCATGCCCTGCTCCTGGATCCAGCCACACGGACGTGTCCGGCTTGCCTAGCTCCGGCAGCCCCGGCTCCACGCTCCTGCACGGCCGCCTGGCTGGCTGTCCCTCCCCCGGGGCGACTCTGCGGAGGCCCACCTCCCTCAGCCGGCATGCCAGTGCGGCCGGCTTCTCCCTGCAGGCCACTGGCAGCTGGGGCTTCGGCAAGGGACATGGCAGGGTGCCGACTGCCCAGAGCCCCACCCTGGAGGTCACCGAAGGTGCACCCATCGAAGTGGAGGACATCCCGGCCCTGCTGAAGGACGTGGCCCGCTTTGCAGAAGCCGTGGAGAAGCTGAAGGATGTGGTGGTTGGAGAAGGTGAGAATGGGCCTAATCTTCTAGAGCTCCTGCACTTCCTTTGCTTGTCACTAGTGCTGTACCCTTGTACTTGTACTTTTTAAGGTACAGAAATTGTCTCTCAGGAAAATTCCTGTACCATTGATGGTACATTAATGCTGTTTGTACCTTTGGGATGTTCCTCAGAGTCCATATCTGTACCTTAAACAGTATAATTACAAGGGTACAGCCCCAGTGACAAGCAAAGGAACTATTTTTTACCTTTTTTTCTGAGTGTATACATACCCACATACACCTTCTGGGTCCTGAGTTCATATACCTCCTGATTTTAAGATGATATTCCTCAGAGTCCTAAGCTAATGTTCCTTCTGAATCAGTGTTTTTCAGCCTAGTCCTCGGAGCCCCCCGGACGGTTCACGTTTTTGCTCCCTCCCAGCTCCCTGCTGGACAGTCCACATTTTTGCTCCCTACTGGGAGCTGGGAGGGAGCAAAAACATTGCCTGTCTGGGGGTCCCTGGCGACCAAGCTGGGAAACTCTGTTCTAGATGGTCACCTGAATAACCTCATTTGAGTTCCAGCGAAAATATGACATGGCATTTATCTTGTTGTTTCTGGCTTCTGTAATGTGATGAGAAAAAAAGAGTATCTCGGTTAATGGTTTCTGAACTTCAGTTCATACGTACTTCTCATATTTGACATTGTACCATATTGTACTTGTTGATAGTGTCGTTTAATGCTGTTGATCTTGTGTAGCGTATGTAAGCGTACCTTCATTAGTCTTGAGTAGATGTGACTTGACCTAGCGTGTGTGTGCGCGCATATCTTGACGTGGAAATGCACTCGGACCTCCCTCCCCATCCTTTGTGTTTTGGTAGGGGGAGCTGTGAGGCAGATTCGACTCGAGCTTCCTCTCACGTTGAGCATCTCGCCTTCTGCGGCAAACCGCACTCCAGCAGGAAGTCGGCCTCTTGTTTTTCGGGCAGACGAGCGTTCTCGCTGTCGAAGACTCAAAAACACGGCGGCCATTTTGTTACCTTCGTCGCTGGCTTGGGGGAGGGGCTGCTTTCTGCAGGGGAGATGTGTTAGATGCTCATTAGGAGATGAGAGGTGTTCTGCTCACGTCTCCGTCTTTGTTCTGCGTGTGCGGAGTCCACTGAGAAGCCAGCGTCACAGACTTTTAATATTTATGTCTAAACAATGATAAACAAACAAACAAACAAAGTCAATCTTGTTGCTGTGTAGAAGTCTGCACAGTGGGAAGGATTTTCTGAGACTGATAGTGCTGGTCTTCAACTGAGATCAGTGGAGGTGAAATGGAACTGGGTGCTGCACGTAATTCCCAGGCTTGGGACAAAATTACTTCAGCCGGGCCCCATGATGTGCGACCCCTCCCATTGGGTTCCCCCCAGGCCCTGAAAAACTTTCCCAGGGCCTCTCATCTATCCTAAACGGCACAGTGTGCTTTCTTTATTGGCACGACCAACAGGTGCAATTTTCGGAAAGCGAGAGCAATAGCTGTGGGTCTGTCAGAGGAGCGTGTCGATTGTGTAAGCGGCCCCCCGGGGGGGGGGGGGGGGAGTGAGCCTGCGCCGAGCGCCGCTCAGGATGACAGCATTTCCTGCAAACGCCACTATTTTCATCAAAGAGGCTTCCTGTTTACATTCTTCTGGCAGGGCTGGCTGGTGGGTGCATGTGGAGATAAGGGAGGGACACTTAACCACACCCGCCCCCCCCCAGTCCCAAAACTGACATGGCCTGGTGTCCCCCAGGCGCCACGCACTTTAACTCCAGTAATGTTGGGGTGTGGGGCTCTCAGAGAAACACGTGTGTAGGTCGTATCCTGCAGCTGGATTAGTGTGAAAGCCACCCTAAAGAATTGTGGCTTTTCTTTTAGATCATGTGAAGCAGAAGAATGAAAGCCTACTGTAATATCTATCCTGTACACCATTTTCAACATAATACCATACAAATCTTTCCAGCCTCCTTAATTTTTTGAATCCAAGCAGTGAACTAATGCTCATGTTCAGAAAAGAAAGTAAACCGCGTTCATTATGACAATAAACTGACAATAACACACAATAACATGGGAAATGCTTACTAATGTTACATATTAAAGTTGAGATTCTTTTGGAGGGTTGGGCTTGTTTTTGTGGTCTGGAAGTTTTGCAACAGTCCCCAACAGGCAAATGCACTTGACTCCTTGTGAAATAAACCATGCCCTTGAGAGGATATTAGCGTTAACATTGTCAGGCGTTTCTGCGTATTCGTGACTCAGTTTCACTCAGTGAAGCAGCACTGGATTAAATGACTCACTTAACTTACTCCTGTCATTACTGTCGCTTCCTTGCTTGATTGGGGTTAAGTTGTCATCACTTGGCATTAGTTTTGTGATTATTTACTAAGAAACATACACTGGTGGGCAAAACTGTGGAGATATTTTTAATTCTCAGAGATCGCAGAACTTTATTCAACCGTTTGCTTTAGTCAGGGGTCCCGGGTGCAAAAGGATTAAGGCACTGATATCATACATACCATGTGGGTTTGTGACGTGCTACTTCAGTATCCCTCATTTTTATGCATACAGGCTCATTATGGAGGGAGTCATAACAACAACATATTTGTTACATTTCAAACCCGTTTTAAGTATTGTAATAGTTTGTAATGGGGCAGTGCGGTGGCGCTGCTGCTTCACAGCAAGAAGGTCCTGGGTTCGATCGCGGGGTCAAACGTAGGACCTCTCTGTGTGGAGTTCACATGCTCTCTCCATGTCCGTGTGGGTTTTGGCTAGGGGCTCCAGTTTCCTCCCACAGTCCAAAAGTTTGCGCGATAGATTGATCAGCGACTCTAAGTTGGCCCCCTGGTTGTGCGTGAGCCCTGACGCGCATTGGTTCCTGCCCAGGGTTGCTTCCTGCACTTGGCTGTTGTTCCTGGGATTGGCTCTGGCGACCCTGGCTGGGATTAAGCAGCGATGGATGGATAGTTTGTAACGTTTTGTAGTCAAACTATGTTGTTGAGGCATTTATTTATTGAAAAAAGAATGTTTGTGGAATTTGCTAACTACTGCAGTGCATGATGGGTAAAATATTTGCAGACCACTTAAATTTTGTCATCTGCAACTGCCACAGCTGGCATAGACAGGTCCTAGGTGTGAATTTGGAAAAAAGGGGGGTTCATGGTCCATATTGCTCCAGTTAATTACTTAATTGTTTAATGTATGATTTTACAAATATCATACACTGGGCGATCAAATAAGTAACCGGAGCAACAGTTGAATACAGTTCTGCAATCTCAAAAAATCTGAGGTGTTTCCACAATTTTGGCCACTAGTGTATGTTGCAGGAACATGTCTGGATACTTCACTGGATAGATATATGCGTCTGTTGCAAATTACCGTATTTCCTGTTCAGATTCCCACCTTGACTCACATGCAGACCTGTGTGATTATAAGCT
This sequence comes from Mormyrus hasselquistii, assembly GCA_026779605.1. Taxonomy (NCBI): domain Eukaryota; kingdom Metazoa; phylum Chordata; class Actinopteri; order Osteoglossiformes; family Mormyridae; genus Mormyrus; species Mormyrus hasselquistii. Next base: position 12,685,798 of record JAODKE010000047.1, on the reverse strand, counting down.
GATGTGTCGCGCTTACCCAGTCGTGGGTAAAGGCGTCATTTAGCAGAATCGTTTATCGTAATCATTTATTTAACCCCAAGTACTTTACATAAGAGGAATTACCTTTGTTGTGTAGTGCGGAACAGTCCAATACAATAACGACAATAAAAAATGATTTACAGGTCATTACAAGGTCATCATATGCCTTTCAACGGACCAATTCAGATTTGCCTAAAAAAATAAATTAAAAAATTTTTAAAAAATGAGAAAACTAACTACAGTGCAGACCTGAAATGTTGTACTTTTCCTATCAGGAGGTATATCTTCCTCCTGGAACCTTTTAGGAAAATCTGAGGTGGTTAGATGCGACGTTTTCCTTAAATCGGATGAAGTCAGACCCACACATAAAATAATGTGCCCAGTATTTGTTTGTTTAGTATTTATTCATGTCAAATTGAGAGGGTTTCCTCAAATTTGTGCATCTGTGCAAACGTGCTTCCTTGGATTTTGCGTTGTCCTCAGTTCACCTCTGCACGCGGCACCTGCCTATCAAAGAGATACTTAAATGTTACGTAGGATGAGGTGATCAGAGGGAGTGGGGAGGGGGGGCGCCGCCCTCCTGCCCACGTCAGTCTCACAAGACGCCCGTCCTCACATAGCAAAGATGACATGACTTCTGTTGTAGAGGGCCGTCACGCTATTGGTGTGATGAGTCAAATAGCCTCTAGGCTGATGATTCAGGCTCTGTATTTAGCGTTTGACAGACCTGTGTTTGCCTTCTGTCTTACTGCTACCAGCTTCTTCGTTGATGATTGTATTCAGATTCACTCACATACAGTAATTTATATTATTAATCGTGCTGTGAAGCACTCTGAGACGATGTAATGTTGTGATAATGCGCTATACAAAAATACATTTGTTTGTTGTTTGTTTGTAATCTTTATCCATCTGTATACCTGTGTGTTTGTGCCAAAGTCTTAAGGAATCAAAGAAAAAGGTTCAAACTATTTATCTTGCTGTATATTTCCGCAGACAAAATACACTATTTAACATATGCAAATTAAGAGTAACTAACAAAAATTTCTTCTGTTCTCTAAAAAGTTATTGATATCAAGTTAGATGGCTAGATGAACACCGCTTTGGTTCCCAAACTCCTCCTCAGGGGCACCCCAGCTATTCCATGTATTCATTAAAGTTTTAAATTTAATCTCCAGTTGAATTAATAAATCAATGTTAATAGAGAAATGGCGTTGACTAAATAAATAAACAAACAAACAATATGTGTTGACCCTAATATAAATGGCTTTTTTTGACCTCATAATACATCTGAAAAAGTTATGTTGTCTTATATTGAAGGTCTAGACAAAAATTGGAATAGAGTACAGCAAGTAGGATATATTGTTATGGCTGTTCTGACTTACTGTAATATAGATTTGCCGCGAGTCGTCTCACATGAGCACGAAAGTCGAAATGCGTGTGCTTAGCGTGTAACACTGGGTCCGGCAATGCGTGTGCTTAGCGTGTAACACTGAGTGTCGTGTAAATCGTTGGTTCCCTGTCTGTGCCGCTGCTTGAATTAAACTGACGGTGGCTGTTAATAAGGACGGTGACACAGTTCATTTTATGATCCAGCCTTTTCCCTGCAGTGCGATTTTTACCCTCTTCATGTGGGTCTGCTGCACCAAAAACTTTCCGCTCCCTCAAGAGTCGGGGAGTTTATAATATTCATTATCTACCCCCCCCCAAATAATACATTTGTTTTTTGAAATATTTGCTGTTTAATACGCTTATAATCCAATTGTTGTGGTTGCTTTTTAAGCTGTGGTTGCTGGTTAATGTATTATATGTTCTTGTCAAATGAAATTATTTTTTTTTATGAAAGGAAGATTTATTATTTCGATAACTCGATGAGGTACTGAGTAGGTCATGTATGGTCGAGTCAAAAAATATACAAGGGTACATTAGACGGTTGCTGCTATTACTGGGGTGACTTTAGGGGAGGTTTTAAAATGGCAAAGCTGACACACTTTGACAAACATAACATCACAGTTTTGCACGAACATGAAGATCATTAAAACATCGTTTCCTTTGACGGCCAAAGACTTTTGCACGGTATTGTATAATGACTGTCTGCATGTTATCCCCACGTCCATGTGGAACGTATTCAGATATTTCACTGTCATCACAATCCAGATAAGTATTTTATGTAAATGGCTAAAATGAGGTGGGTTAAATCCAGGGTGCGGCGATGCGGGATCCTGGGAATGGCTGCGGCTCGGCCGCCTGACAGCTGCCTGCTCTCTTTCTCATCGCAGAGAAGCAGGAGAGCCGGCGGGCCGCGGCCCATGAGTGCCTGGGGGAGGTCCTACGGAACCTGCGGCAGATCATCGGGACCTACCCGCTGCTGAACACTGTGGAGACGCTCACTGCAGCCGGAACGCTCATCTCCAGGGTCAAAGGTCAGCGCCCCGGCGGCCACAGCTGTCTGGCTTATGATCAGATCCTGTCAACCTGCGTCTCCTAATCCGCTCCTCAGGGATCCACTGACTGTCCAGCTCCCGGTGCAAAAATGTGGACTGTCTGGGAGGGACCAGGGAGGGAGCAAAATCATCTGGGACTGGGTGTAGGACCTTTTTAGAACATAGGCACCATACTGACATTTTACTATCACTCTCTTTTTATAAAAAAAACCTGCTAACCATATAAATGCATTTAAAAATATGCCTATATACATAGACAAGCCTCAAAAAAGAAAGACATTTTTCATCTCAGTATGATTATTCTGGTTAAAACTAGCTTTTCAGTAATTTATAAGTGGTTGATGGACTTGGGGGGGTTGTTCTATGAAGCAGGATTCCTCACTTAGCTGGACAGACATTTATTCCAGATTACCTTAAATTTGGCTAAGCAAGAAATCCTGCCCCCCCTCACATTAACCCAAATATATTCATTTAACAAAGACATGTGAATAAAATGTGAGACTGACTTTTTCAGCATTCTTTGGGATTGAACTATTAATAGCGCAGTTTCGTCCTATAGAGTGACTGTTGATGGCTGCTGTCCCTTCATAATACGCAGCTGATACTTATTTTGGTGTAGCCTTCGTTGTCACAAGCTGGTAGTCGCTGGGAGGGGAGGTGAACTTGTCACCTCGTCAAGCCCTTAAGTTCTCAAGTCCAATGACAGTCACTGGATGTGTGAATCCTGGACCAGTAACAGCACTGGTAACATTGCTTAACTTTCATGCAATTAGCAAAGACTTTGATCTAAGAACTTGAATGGTTTTAGATTCTTTTGATTTATTACTATACGCATAGGCTATTTATACATCTGTATTTAACAGGTCAAAAGCAATTTCAGGGTAACAAAGCTCCTTAACAACTACACCACCTACTGTTCATACTGTGCTGTGATAATGTCAGTAATCATGAACATAGGTGAGGTGAACAAATATAGTTTGACCGTGAACAGGCATCAGGAGGCGCTGAGCACGGCTGGGCACCTTGTGGCTTATTCCCGGCTGCCTGATCTTCCCCCTCTGCTCAGGCTTCCACTTTGAATCCAGCACCGAAGTCGACAAGAAGGAGTTCGAGAAGGCCATCGAGATGATCGCGGTGGCTTTCAGCAGCAGGTACGGCCCCATGGCAGCACTGTCTCGCTCTCTTCAGAGCAGCACGGCCACAGAGCTGACAATCAGAACTCCAGCTAAGAGCTCTCTAACGTTAGAACTGCGAGTCGTCAGAGGATTTTACCTCCAGAGTTCTTGCATAGTAATGCCAGATTCCTAATTCCCAGGTGATAACAGAAGTCAGGCCATGGCATGCCGGAACAGAGCAGGTGTAAATGAGGGACGAAGTAGGGTCTGTTGTTGAGTTTTTGGCCTCAGAAGCGGACCATACAGTCTAGGGGAGAGCTGACTGAAATTAAATCTACTGCGATAGACACAGAAGCAGAGAGTTTGTCAAGAAGAGTAGCCTGATGCACTAGAATGCTGTGGGGTCCCAAACTTTGGCACTGTGACGTCAGGGGAGTCTCAGCTAACATGCTTGCTAACCTCAAGCTCAAAGGGAATGCAGCACCAGCCTCCTGTTAGCGCGCAAATTCACATACCCGCCTGGGATAACGATGATAGCAATGACGCTTCATTGATCCCCATGGGGAAATTCGCTCTCTCTGCCTACCCCCTCTTTTGCCCCCAATTGCACACATGTAGGTGTGAGCAACCTGGGCCGTGAAGGGCAGCCACCTGTAGCAGCACCCATTGAGTTGGGGGTTAAAGGACTTTCTCAAAGGCCCACAGACATGACTATTCTGTTGAGCCAAGCTCAAACCAGCCACCTTCTGACCTCAGACGCTGAAGCTTAGCCTGCTAAGCCATTGAACTATACTACCACTAGAACTTCTCTGCTCTTGCCTGTGCTGAACGGCTGATGCACAAAAAAATAGGGTTAGCGTATAGCATCAAGGGTCAGCGTTGAAACACAGTGTTAACTCCATGGTTGAAGGACATGGCTATCTGTTTCCTCAAGTTTTTGGCATCTGCGTCATTCTTCTGAAACTCCGTGGGTGGGGTGAGACCCAGTTCCAGCTAAGGTTATTGTCCCTGCTTGTCTGTTTTGTTGTCAGAACGCTGGTCAGAGCAGGTAGGAGGTTATTTTGAAAACTGCATGACTCCTAGCCTGACTCTGAGTCATGGAGCGCCTGATGCCTGAATTCCCCCTCTCGGTGTTTGACGACACACCAATTTTTTTCGCCTCGAACAGCCTCACAGGCTCGTAGAACGTGCAGGGGTTTCGTTGCAGGCCACCGGGGTCTGATGCAGGTTTTCACGTAGGCGCAGGTCAGCGTTCCACAGCCATGCCTCGAATCTCAGCTGTCTCGTCTCATCTCTCCCTTCCTCTCTCATTTCTTTGTTCCCTCTGTCGCCGGCTTGGCCAGCGTGTCGGAGCTGCTGATGGGGGAAGTTGACAGCAGCACCCTGTTGGCGCTGCCGCCCACGGAGAAGAGCAGGGTGAGTGCGTCCCTGCAGCTTTCGAATGGACCGCAGAGTTGGCCACCATTGTCCACCGAAAACCCCTGAACTTCTGGACACAGCCAGCTTCTATAATTAATTTCTTAGCATATAATTCTTTCGAACAGGAACTCTCTATTTTAAACCGCTGTCCAAATGTTACATTTCCCCTATAATACTGCCGTGGGTAAGAACCTGCCTATGCTTCCAGTCAATGGAGAACCTGTATGGAGTGGCGGGCCAGGGGACAGAGACGCCTCTGACAAAAAGCGATCAGCCAGACGCCGGTAAGGGTGCGCCCCAGCCCGCCCCGCCCCTCTCGCGCGCTCACTTCCTCTCCGCCTCTTACAGTGTCTTCTCCCTGAAAGGGAAGTGAAAGGCAAGGCAGGAAGTGGCAGATGGAGCGGTGAAGACGGCACACCTTGAGGTGGTGCTTCACCAGCACCAAGAGATCCGTTTGCTTGAATTATTTTATAACCACATTGTGATCTGTGATTTTTGTTTTTATTTTTGTCTTTGTACTGCATGAAGCCACAGTGTGACTGGCAGATTATAGCTGTTTAAACTTAAGGATTGGTTTTTAGGAAATAGCTGTGTCACAGGACACACAACTAGAGGAAGCGGGACCAAGACATCTGATTGGTTGGTCCCACCTCCTCTACAATCTCTCTGAAACAATCATTTAAAATTAGTGTTGCAGTTAGAGTAGCTGTTTTGTTAGGTTCTTACTTTGTTAGATCCCTGTTGAATATCTCCTGCTCCGATACTGCTTACACTTGTATCTGGACGTTCATTAGAAGCTCAGTCTAGCTGCACATATGGCTTTTTGCGTCACCTACACATTGCTTTGGACAGAAGCGTCTGCCACTGAAATGTAAATGTCCGGCTGTCTGTCAGCTCTGATCGCAGAAGAGGTGGACATCATTCTTCAGCATAGCGAGGGCGGCGTGGAGTCGGCCCTCACCTACGCCAAGAGCATCTCCAAGTACATGAAGGACGTGATCAACTACGTGGAGAAGCGGATTGGGCTGGGTGAGTGTTACTCGGCACAGCTTTACCTGCTGCTCACCGCTCCTCCGTCACTTACGCTTGTCTCCCTCCCTCTCTATGCCGGACAGAGATGGAGTTTTCCAAGGGTCTGCAGAGACTGTATCAATCTTGCAAGCACAGTCTGGATCAGGTAACCATGGGTAAACGAGTGCTTTAGAGACCACTGCCATCTTCTCCAGTCCGTCCCGCTCTGTCTGACCGGATCCAGCTTCGTCCGGATTGGTCTAGTTAACTTTGCTCTAGCCTCATTTGTTAATTTCAAAGGTTTTGATCTATATAGGAAAAATATCAACAAACATAAAAAAGGCGGACAGTGTGTCAGGGTAAAACTTACATGGACTAGGAATAGGTGTGAATTGCGCTCTGCCATAATACCTTAGTTTTTTGATATGCTGGTAGAATGCAAAAATGCAAAAAATCTGAAAATGCAAAAGAATTAAGAAAGACAACACAGAAAATGCAAAAAGGTAAAAGGAGAAAAATTCAGAATACACAAAAATTAGGAAAACGCAAAGCACTTGAAAAACACTTGTATTTTATGTTTCGTTAATGTTTCTACATGTCCTCCCTGCTTTGTACGTAAATTTTGTGTTTTGTTTTAACATTTTTTACATTTTCGCAATGACAGCAGAATACTTGTTATGGTCATTTAAGGTCACTTGGAGGTAGCTATGGAAAAAAGTGCTTGACAAATGTATGTAAATCAATGCTTCCCAATCCGGACCTCAGAGACCCACAGCCGGTTCATGTTTTTACTCCTTCCAATCTCCCTGCCAGACAGTCCACACTTTTGCTTCCTACCGGGAGCTGGGAGGGAGCAAAAACATGAACTGTCTGGGGGGTCCCTGAGGACCGGATTGATGCAGATATAAACATCATGGAAATGGAGAAGTGATGTCGAGAGGTTGAGTGGTAGTGATGGACAGCGGTGACGACGGCCTGCTCTGCTTCTCCCCCACTGCTAGCCGCACATGCCATTCTTTTCCATCTACTCGCTGGCACTGGAGCAGGACCAAGAGCAGAGCACCAGCATGCTGCACTCCTCAGTGTCGCTGCACAGCCAGACCTTCCTGCAGGTGAGTCCCGGGCAGTGCCCATCATCTCGCCACCACGGGTCACGTGGTCCTTACTGACGCTGCAAACCCATCCCCCGCCAGCCTCTGTTACACCGAAAGCAGGAGCACGAGAAGAAGCGCAAAGAGATCAAGGAGCAGTGGCAGAGGGCCAGGAGGAAACTGGTGAGAGCTCCTTTTCTCCCAGCGGCGCCTCCTCTCTGCACCACAGGGAATGGCGTCCCGTTCTGCAGTGTCTGCTCACACCCGAGTCCCAGCAAAAAATTACATTTTACACTTTTTTTTTTTGTAAGAATTAGTCACTGGCTAGAACGTGCCACAGCGGTAAATTATACACCTGCAAAAAGTGTTCATTGTGCTGAAGCACAGCGTAAAACCCAGACACCATCCTAAGACTAATGATCTCGCACCCTCTTCCTGCACATCCCAGCATGATATTAGAGCTTGCTGAGTGTGTGTGGCATCCTTCCCGCAGACTGATGCTGAGGCTAACCTGCGGAAGGCGAAGCAGGCCTACCTGGCGCGCTATGAGGAGTATGACAAGGCCAAGATGGTGGCTAGCAAGGCCGAGGAGGAGCAGAGTAGTGCGGGCAGCGGCTCAGGAAAGGCCCTGGATCGCAAGAGGCGGCTGGAGGAGGAGGCCCGGAATAAGGTCTGCGTTCGTGTATGTCTGGTTGCTGTTTAGCAGTTGCTAAAAACGCAAGAAGGAGCTGGAGAACTTATTTACGGGACTCAGTTAGTCACTCACTCACTCGGTTTTTGTTGTTTTTGCGATGAGGCCTAATGACCTGAAGTCAGGCCTCCTCATCATGTTACTGTATCTGGAACCAAAACGTCCTCATGTAATCCAACTTGTTTAATTTCCAGAACTCACTAAGTAATGGCAAAAGAAATTAATGGCGAGTCCCCACAAAGATATAGATAATCTGTGTGTGTCTCTGTGTCTGTGTGCGACGTCAGGCTGAGGAGGCAGAGGCTACCTACCGCACCTGCATCGCTGACGCCACCACCCAGCATCAGGAGCTGGAGGACGTGAAGGTCAACGTACTGCGGCAGGTTCAGGAGCTCATCAAGCAGAGCGACCAGATCCTGCGAGCTGTGAGTGCCGAGGCCCAGCCCACCGTCTGGCAAACGCAGGCCTTAACGTCAATGAAGATGCTTTGCTGTCTTTCATATCGCTGCTCCTAGGATGCTGGTAGGGTTGTTCTCCAGTCTTCCTTTGAAGCACCAGTTTGTTCCTCTACTGAAGTACCTCACCTTGGTTGTGGTCTTGCCCTAATTGTGCGCTGACGCTGACCTGAGTCCACCCCTCACATAAGAAATAAAAATTAAATCTGGACCATTTAATTTAGTAAACCAGAGCTGCCCAACCTGTCAATGAGTCAATCGCAGCGTGTTGCCAAGTCGATGGAGAGATGATGGATAATGTACGCAACTGACAAAATACTTCCCTAGTAGAATCATTGGGTCTAGTCTAGCCACCCCATTATACAAGGTCTGGCTCCACCCCTGCTTCTGACTCATAGCTGCAGCCGTTTTTTCCTGCTAAAAGAGGAAAGTCATCATGAGATTTAATGACAGTACAGCTGTAAATCAACAAAGTGTCAGACACACTAACCATTGCTCAGACAGTGACATGACAGAGCCTCATACAGGAAGCTCATTGGTCAATCCTCTTCCCCCCCTCCCCCCCACAGGGAACCATCTCCTACTATCAGATCATGCACGTGCAGACAGCCCCCCTGCCAGTGCACTACCAGACGCTGTGCGAGAGCAGCAAGCTGTACGACCCGGGTCAACAGTACGCCGCTCACGTCAAGGACCTGCAGATGCCCGGTGAACCTGAAACCCATTACGTCTTCGAGCCTTACAGCGCCCCCTGCAGCCAGTAAGTGTCCATATTCAGGCTTTCAGCTCAGTATTTATACGCCTGACCTTGGTTCAGACCCAGGTGACGAGTTTGCTTGCCTCCATCTCACACCAGACCGGGGGGCCGAGCCCGCCATGACAGCTTCAATACGGAGCGGCAGAGCAGCACCGAGACCCCACCCAGCTCCGGAGAGGGAGCCCCTGGGGACGGTGGCAATGCCGTCAAGGACAAGCCCAAGAGGGGTGAGCGGGGGCAGTGCCCGACATCACCAGCTGTGGCATTTCACTGCTGGGGTCACAACAGCATCATGTTATTCAGAGCAGAGCTTCCACAAGCAGTGGCTGTTGCATATCTGGCATGGTCACGGTGTGAAATGAGGAGGGTGATTAGTAAACCTGAAGGGAGATTAGTAAACCTGATTACTGTTGATGTCTAATTGGTTGATATGATTGATATGGGCATGACTGCCTATCAGTAAATATGATTGCCGATTGGCCTTCCATGGTTCAGGGCGAGGCCACCAGAACCACAAATCCTGGCCCTCGACAGTGAGTGACAGTGACAGCGTAGGTGGCGATGGCCTGGAGTCCCCGGCGACCAGCACAGGTACGGTGACAGAGCCCGGGGTGGCTTTCCTGCTCATTTCAGTCATTCCGTACCACAAACAGCCACCATATGGACGTCGCCACGGGTTGAAGGACATTAGCGTCAAGCCGCGTGCCCACCTGCATCTCTCTGCTCTCCAGGTGACATCACCAAAATGGCCAGGTCCCCCTCAACAGGGACCATGTCTTCCACGGAGGACCTGAACGAGAAGGAGAGCGTGGTGGGCTCGTTGGAGCAGAGTGAGTGCTGGGGTGGTCTCTTCACGGAGTGATGTCTGCTAAAGAGCCTGCTGACAGATCATTCTGCTGTGTCTGTGTGCCGGTCCACTAGGCATAAACGGGATCGAACCTGAGATGGTAGTGCCGACTGGGCCCTTCCGCAATGTAGGGCTGTCCAAGGCCGCTCAGACGCATCGACTGCGCAAGCTGCGCACGCCGTCTAAGTGCCGGGAATGCGACAGCTACGTGTACTTCCAGGGGGCTGAGTGTGAGGAGGTGAGGAGTCTGACACATTACCGGGTGCTTTCGTACACTTCCTGATACGACATGTGATACATCTTGGTGGCTAACAATCAAGCTACTTAGCGACCGATAACTTGTCAGATGTTTAAAAGGCTAATTAAATCATTTGTAAATGTCTCTGATTAGCCATTGCTGCTTAATTGACAGCGATGTCGACTCATTCAGAAACGGAAGTATTCCTGCATGGACTGGTGACCACTTGTGTCAGTTTTCTTGATCCAGGATGACTTGTAAAACACCACAGTACAATTATATTTGTTTATTTAGCAGAAGCTTTTCTCCAAAAGCAACGTACAGTTAAGAAAGCAGAGTCAATATGGGGCTAAGGGACTTGCTCAAGGGCCCAGCAATGAAGTCATTCGACTATGAATCGAGTCCAAAACCTCAGAGCCAGTAGATTGTCATGGTTATAAAAACCAGCTCGTACTTTTTTCAGCACCTTAATGCACTAAAATGCTCGCATTGACCATAATGTTGTCACAAGCATGCTGTGAAGACACTTCGTATCTCCCACACTGATCCTGCCGCGACCTTTGTTGTCCCGGCGACAGTGCTTCCTGGCCTGCCACAAGAAATGCCTGGAGACGCTGGCCATCCAGTGCGGCCACAAGCGGCTACAGGGCCGGCTGCAGCTATTTGGCAGGGATTTCTCTCAGGTGTCGGCGAGCAGCTCCGACGGCGTGCCCTTCATCATCACCAAATGCATCCTGGAGATTGAGCGGCGGGCGCTGAAGATGAAAGTGCGTCATTTGCACCCATGGCTGGGCTGTTGGGGGGGGGATGCATTGTGGGAGATGCTGATGAAACTGGTTGTAATCGTTGCTCTTGCGGTGGCTCTCACTCTAACGCAGGGCATCTACCGGGTGAACGGAGTGAAGACGCGGGTAGAGAAACTCTGCCAGGCTTTCGAGAACGGCAAGGAGCTGGTGGAACTGTCCCAGGCGTCACCCCATGACATCAGCAACGTACTCAAACTCTACCTCAGACAGGTACTCCCTGCAAACTCAGACGTCACCCCCATCTAGCCATTTTGTAAGCTCACTGTAAATACCATACCAGAGTGTTCCGCAGACTTAACACCCCGATTTTCCCCCACCAGCTCCCGGAGCCCATCATGCCATTCCGGATATACAACGACCTGATGGGCATGGCCAAGGAGAGTTTGAAGGGAGAGGTGGGCGATGGCGCCGAGGGCGTGAGGGGCCCGGAGCTAGCAGACCTGGACGAGGCCACAGAACCCGAGGCGCTGGTGCTGGTGGAGCGTCTGCGGGTGCTGCTGCAGGATCTGCCCGGGCCCAACCTGGCTACTCTGCAGAGCATCACCCGGCACCTCTGCAGGTAAGGGAACACAAGATCACATGTAGACTATTGATCCCGGGGTCATGACCTCTCCATTAGGAGTGCCTGCTTAGCACCTACCTTTGCCAACACAACAGCCTGGATTCTGTGAGGCTTGGATTCAATAAGGTGCCAGATACTTTTCTATTGGAGTTTGGTCCACAGCACATGTTCACTTGGAGGCTTCCTGTTGGCTTTAACAAGTCTGGCAGTTAACCTCTGATTGCTCCCATTAACAAGGTGCATTTTTTGCTCACAGAATGGTTGCTTGCCCTAACCCTAACCCTACTGGGAGCTGGGAGGGAGCAAAAGCGTAAACCGTGTGGGAGTCCCAGAGGACCAAACACTGACCTAACAGAGTGACCACAGAGTCTATATTGCATGAATCTAAAAGGTGTATTACTGTATGTGCGTGCCCTATGATGGATTGGCATTTCATTCTGGCTGTATCCCAGCCCAGCACCTGGTGTTTCTTGGCACAGATACCCGGGGTTGCCCAATTCCTCTCCTGAAGGGCCAGAATTCAAGTTTGCAAATTTCTGTGCTCAGCACACACCTCAATCATCTAATTACCAGGTTTAGCAGGTGTGTCTGAGCAGGGAAATCTGTGTGTAGGACTCTGGTCCTTCAGGCCGTAACTGGAGAGCTCTGCTCTAGGCCTCACCCTGACCCTGATCAGGGTAAGAAGCTGGAAGATGGATTCATGAATAGATGAATCTGAAATGGTGGCAGAGGCCCCACCGTGCATCATGGGGTTGAGTGTTTTAAAGAAAATTGTTAAATCTTCTGCAGGATTGCAGCACTGGAGCAGGAGAATAAGATGAGCCCATCCAACCTGGGGATAGTGTTTGGGCCCACACTGATGAGGCCGCGGCCCTCAGGGGCCACGGTGTCCCTGTCCTCACTGGTGGACTACCCCCACCAGGCTCGCATCATCGTGGCTCTCATCGTTTTTTATAAACGCATCTTCACAAGCAGCAGCAGCTGTGTCCGGCCTGCAGCCGGCTACGCCTCCGAAAGGAACAGCCAGGTGCCCCCCCCCATCCTGACACACACAAACACACACACTTCAAAGGGGGTAGGAAGAGCATGTGCGGTTGCGAAAGATATACCTGTGGCAACTCTATGGTACCTCCTCTACCCTGATCCAGGACCTCAGCCCTGACAGCAGCAAGGAGAGCGTGGAGGCAGGGGAGGAGGCTGCCGGAGCAGAGCAACAAAGCGAGATACCTCCCAAGGACTTGGTGGAGGACCTCTCTGGTGAGGATCTGACCTTCTGACCGGTGCTGTAGTGCTTCTGCTAACAATGTAGCTTTTCAGTAGGCAGTACAGTTTAGGGTGACCAGATAATCCATGTCAGGTAGGACTCTTTGAGCCGCTGCTCTCTTCCCTTGGGATCAACGAAATGTATATCATCCATCCATGCACTTCAGGTTTTACAAAGTACTTTAAAACTGAAAGGCTCCTGTGCTAAAATACATTTAAAAAAATACAGATTATGATATAATGGTCTGTAGTTACCTCTACATATGACAACATATGACTACACATGATTGTAGGGTGTAATACTAGTAAATGCCAACGGTACGTTTTGTTGCTAAGTTTTTGCTCTGAGGGCCTCGCTGTTTATTCCAGGGAATGGGTTTGACTAGGGCTGGGCGACATGACCTGAAAATGATATCCCAATATTCTCAGAGATTTATCACAATATCCTAAAATTCTTATGAAGAAACCAGTAGTATATGACAGATGGTTCTCAGTTTTTCTGATTATGATAAGCAAATTGTTTTATTAAGTTATGGGGCGTGTGACAGCTATACTGATAAATTACACCAACGATGACTCATACCTTAATGGAATTTGTGTAACAATAATTATAATTGTTAATTACGCAAGAAAACAAGTATTTAGGCTAATTCACAATATTGAAATAGATGAGGATATGAATGCTCATAATCCCAATATGATATTCTATCGATATAGAATATCATATTGGGATATATGCATTATGGGATAGCCCAAAGTACTTATAGAATAGCTTAATGTGTTTGTGTTCCGCACCCAGGAAACTCCATGGGATCCTCTGGCTCTCGAGAGAGGTCCCTGGATTCAGACTCTGATCTTGAAGAGATGGCTGGCAGCCTCAGGGACACGACCAAGAGTCCCAGTCTGGCCAAGCAGGCTAGTGAGACGAGCACCGAGGATGAGCACCTGAGCCCCAGGACCAGCCTGGACCTGTCAGTGCATCCCCCACCTCTCCCTGAAAGCGAACCCCCCCCGGACGCAGAGAGCTCCGAGCAGGACCGGGACACTTCCAGCCCTGGACCCTGAGCTGGCAGCACAGGATCCTCCATGATGAGCTTTCATATGTGCATTTTGACCATCTCGTCTCACGTAGGAATTTTGAAACGTGCCTTTCACCTTTGAGCATCTGTTCTCAGAGGACACTGAGGACATCGCGGTGCCGTGGGAGCCCAAATTGCTGCTGTCAGAGCAGAAGAATCTGAAGCATCTTACATAATAGCCTATTCACCTCTCCCAGAGGTCGAGGCCATTTAGCCAGCTTTTTTTTTTCTTTTGGAAAGCAGTTTGCCATCTTTTACATTAAATAATCGACAAGGTTCCGATCCTGTAAGTTGAAGTACTGTCAACATGGATTCATGGACCTGGTATATCTGTTGAAATTCTTGAAAATCAAAGAGCTCTCGGACTGCTTATACTTTTTAATGAAATCGCTTGTTTTCCTTTCCATTTGACGTGGTCAGTGCATCGGTTTTGTCTGCGATAGCAGGGCACTGGTGTGTGTTCTTTGCTCTGCTGGGTAGGAGCAGGCATCCTCCCTGCAGCATAGCTTTCTGTGAAATCGCTTGGAGGAGGTCATCCTTAAGGGGTCGAGCAAGAAATGTGCAGCATATACTTAACGTTTTGCTAAGAAACTTTCTCGTGCACTCAGCTTCTTTTCAAACTAGAGAAACTACTACTGCCCTAGTATATCGTAATTCCTGAAATACTATAGTATGGCCCAGTAATACATGGATTCATGGGAGTGAGAGAATTGGACCCACGAATAATGTTTTCGGCATGTGACTTATTTGTGTTTGCATGGCCGTGTTGCACCCTATTAGAGCTTCTTCATTAGTCCAAGTTCAACTCTCATGTGCATACAGTAGTACTTCAGAGATTTAAGCGATATGATAGTTTAAATAATGAACTGTTTGCACGTGTATGCAGACTTGGAATTTTTCAACTGTAAGAGCTGATAAAGTAATGTATGGGTAATGTCTATATTTATTGCTTTTTAAGAAAATCTTTAAATTTTTTATTGACATTTTATGATAGCTGTTATTTCAGTCATTATGCATTTAGTATTTTTGTACAAAATTCCTGTACAAGTAGATACTTATTTTTATGTACATAAATTAGGCAAGACTTTGACTGTACTTCTGCTTTTCAATTCTTACTAAAATGAAAAAAATCATCCAGTTTGGTATTCCTTCTTGAACACAGCAGAGTCGTACAAAAAATCTGTATAAACGACAACAGAGTACATGTATCGGGAAAATAAAACTCCAAATCAAAAATATCGTAATCTATTATAGGAAAAACTGCAGTTACATGGGGGGGGGGGGGGGGGGGGGTTGATAAAATTTTTAAAATTCAATTAAAAAGGGGGGAGGGGACCCCAAAACAGCACAACCTGCAGAGACAGGGTGCATTTTATACCCA
>JAODKE010000047.1:12648786-12660076 GCA_026779605.1 Mormyrus hasselquistii | reverse complement strand
TACGTTTTTATTAAACGCACGTGAGCAAGAAAAGAAATAGACCGAAGACAGAAGGAATCGGGAGGTGGGGGGGGGGGCGGTCAGCGGGGGGCGCTGGGGGGCACAGAGTAACTGGTTACCTCGCCGGGTAATTTGTCACCAGCAGGCTCTGCGGTTTTTGCTGATATTTCGGAATAGCCGGTGCAACTGACAGGATTTTCTAGCTAGCTTTTCTAGCTAGATTTTCTTTGTTACATTTATAATCTCCATTTGTTATTTATTATTGATTTTTATTATTGTAGTATTAGTAGTAGTAGAAATAATAATAACAGTAGTATTAGTAATAATAATAATAATATAGTATGTTATTTAATGAAGTTGAATTTGTCTTTTCCTGGAAATGTAACTTAACCGGCAGTACTAGATTACATTTAGTGCGCTACTCCATTTAAATCGCAAGGATGCTTGTTTTTGTATCACTGTTATAATCGTGTAGTTGTCACCTAGTGAGATAGTGCCTTTCTGGAAATTCATACATGGCATCCAACCCAGAATATTTTTTTCTGGCCAAACGGTGCTTCTCAAGCTAGCTGTTGCGGGTGATCGTTACTGGCGTGGAACAGGGGTATTTCATTCGGTACGTTATTAATTTTCCTTGTCGCAAACTTCAATTTTATAGCCCGAAAACGCAGTTGTTGTGGGCACGCTTCCTAAATCTCAAATGCATGCATGCAGACATTTTTGCAGTTCGTCCTAATTTCAGTTTACAGTGTCATGTAGAATCTGTTACAATGATTTTGGGGGTCTGTCTTTACCAGCACCCCAGAATGGAGTTTAACGCACCGGTGATGGTCTAACTGGGGAGCACGGAGAGGTGTGGTGTTCTTAAATGTGACAATTCTTACTCTGACAGATACTGAATGACATGCATTACACATTCTCCGCAATTAACCTAAGATTAAATGTGTTGCTTGGTTGATATCCATAACACCCATAAGAGAAAACACATATCATGTGCGCAGTGTTTAATAAACACTTCAGGCCCTCGGAGTAGGACAGACTGAGTATGCAGTCACATGTTTTAGCCGCGTGCTAAAGCTGTGCGCGCTGTCATTCTGTTGCAACGTCAGACCGAGCATTTGAGCATCTTAAGTGAACTTTAAGGCTCATGATTAATTCCTGTCTGTTCTGGCCCGGCAAGGCTTGGAAATTACTAGCATGTCAGTTTCGTCAGAAATGGTGAAAGACAGCTTGCTTTGACAGGACCCCAGCGCTAGTCAGGAGCATGCTGGGAAACGGTGAGCCCAATGGTTTGCCGTTTGGTGTCGAAATATGCTCTAATGGCCTGAGCCCCTCTCATGCTGAAATAAACTATGAGTCTCTATCAGGACAGAATCAGTGATCCCCAGAATGCAGTCAGTGATTATAGCCTTTGTCTCCTCACCCTGTACCTTTAACTAAATGCCACTGTTCCATCCCCCTACTTAGGCATTTAGATCGTAACAGCTATGCTGTTTAGAACAGAATGCTACTTTATTGATCCCTGTGGGGGAATTCTCTCTTGCCTACCCCATCCTGCTCTCCATGAGACACGCAGAGCTGAGAACAAGCTTGGGAATCATGATGAAGGGCAGCCTGGGGTCCTGTCAAAGCAAGCTGCCTCTCACCATCCCTGACGACAGCGACATGCTAGTCATATCCCAGCCAGAAGAGAGAGGCATTAATCATGAGCACCTGGGGGTTAAGGGTCCTGCTGAAGGGCCCACAGACATGTGACCGTTATGCTGGGGCAAGGCCTGGAACTGGCAGTCTTCCAATCACTGGCACTGAGGCTTAGCCTGCTGAGCTTCACACCGCCCTGGTTTGGGCAGCCATTTTTTTTTTTTTTTTTTTTTTTTTTTTTTTTTTTTTTTTTTTACTTCAGCAACTCAGAGCACAAACATGTGTCACGGACATCCAGCTGTTTGCTGCACGACGGGTGGCGCTACAGAAGGACATCGGCCATATCTGTGTGATGCTTGAGTGAGAAGCTCATGGCGTTTTACTTACCCGAAAATGTCCCGAGGGCAAAAGGAACAATGATTTCTTCAGAGAGACAGTCAGAGTGTAGAGGAAGTGGGTTCAGGTAACTAGAGGAGGAGGGACCAAGACATCTGACTGGTTAGTCCCACCTCCTCTACAATCTGCTTGGTTCAGAGAGATAATCAATCATTTTTCCTTCTGCCCTCAGGACATTTTTGTGCAAGTAACACTCCCACGAGTGAGTGAGAAGAATCTGCACCTGGCTAATCAGTCTCATCAGGATCATCCCAGAGTGAACTAGAGTTAAAGTCAAATCAGTCCTTTGTTGTTATAGGGCCTGGTGTCCTTGTTCATGGCCATAGCTGTTTGGTTTTCATCTCAGCTGGATGGTGTTTCTATGAAGACTCCCGGTCGATCTCTTGCCTGGAACAGCGTCCCTGTGTCCTGTAGGGACAGTGGTTCTCCTTTTCTTGCAGCTCTTTCTGGATCTCTGACTTTCTCCTGAGCTGCGACCCCAGGAACAAGCCACTCTTTTTAACTCCTATTAATTAGCATAGTCAGGCTGCTATAAGTGAGGGAACTGTGAACAGCACTTGCTTTCAAACCACTCATAGTCTATACAGCATGCAAACCATGTATACACTGAGTGTAGTGATCAACAAACACTGTCCAATATATACAATCTGTGTGGTCCGGCGCTGCTTGGCTCTCATTTCTCTGGGCTGTGGTGTTTGGGATTCTGTGCTAGCACTGCCCATCAAAGAATCCATTACATTTTGGAGATATTTGCGTGATAGATGTGAAAAATTAAATTGTAGCCACTTCAGATAATGTGTGGAAGATTTACATGTCCTCTCACATAAAGAACTAAATATCTAAGTAATTTTGTAAAGGGAAACTTAATTTTGAGTCTGACTAGTCCACATCTACAAGGGAGATCTAGTGGAACTTAAGCCTGGACTGGTTGCAGCAGGAGTGAAAGTAAAGTAGCAGTGATGTAGATGTTGGTGGTTTTAAACTGCAGTACTTAAGAGTCAGGTGTTTATATACTAAATATTTTAATATCTGGGATGGAGGTGGAGATCTGTAGCACTTAGGTTGCAGCGGTTTGGGCACTGAATGGCTTGACTTGTACTCCATACTACAAAAACATGGCTCAGGTCATGACCAGTCTGGTGTCTCTAGGCTTGCAGATTAAATGCCGGAAATTCCCAAAAATGGATGCGCACATCTAAATAGGATATTCTGTTATTCTGTGACTCCCAGAGGAGAATTTTTAAGCAAACTTCGTTTAATGGTTACCGTTGTTGGCAAGATTGCCGAGTTCATAAGTTTAGCTTTGCAGGTCTTTCTGGACGGATGTTCCTATTGATCTCAGCCTGATATTTGCCTAGATTGTTCCTGGGAGTCTGCTTTCTTTTGCTTTGCGTGTGTGTTCAGTGTGTGTGTCCATGGACATCTCCGTATCTGTTATGGTTTCTCTATTGGCTGGCCCCTTTTCACATGCGTACTTTGTGTCTCTGCTCTCGGCCTCCTGTTTGCCAGCGTTCCATTACGTGCGGACACCGTGTTTGCCGTTCCCTTGCCCGTATCCACCTCCGGCCCGAAACGGGGTAACTCGAGTGTCCGTGAGCTTATCCTGTTTCACCTTCACGCTCATGTCTTATGCTCAGCAGACTAAACAAACACCTGGAGTGACACCCGAATCCAAACAGAACCGGTCGCTTCTCTTGCTGTAAGCTGCTCTCCGGGCAAGCGCGAACTTTCCACACTGCTGCTAAATCCTTACACGGAGACCCAGAGGCCTGTCTCACATTGTCTGTAGCTCTTTCCATATTGGCCACTTGTATTCTTGTGCCAAAATAGCCTTCAAAATGAAAGCTCTTCAAGCTTGGGTCCATTTGAAGATCTCATAACTGGTTCACGCATACCTTCCCCTCCTGGACCAAACCACTTCTGTCTACGGTCAGAATGCATTGACTTACTGTTTCTCAGGGCTCTCCAACTCTGGTCCTGCAGAGTTACTGTTCTTCTGTGGAGCCTCACCTGTTCTCAGATAAATACCAGATACCAGGGTGTGGCTCATCAGAAGCCAGGGAGGATAGGAAACCTACTGGATAGTAGCTCTCCAAGACCCCTGCTGTATCGAAATCCCGAGGCCTGTTTATCTGCTCAGAATTTTTTTGCCCGTTTGATTCTGTGATGTTTCTTGTTCCTAATATTGAACCTAAAGCTTGAATTAATGGTCACTCTGCTGTGCCACCTGGATGCTGTGCGGCAGTCTTTATATATTTTCAATTCAACTGATTTGTTCGTTTATCCATCCATCCATCCATCCATCCATCCATCCATCTATCCATCCATCCATCCATCCATCCTTCCATCCATCAGTCTTCCAACTGTTTGTCCATGACAGGTCACTGGGCAGTTCAGTTCCATTTGTTTTCGTGAGCTTAAATCCTGTGGTCAGGACGGCCATCGAATCACCCAAGAATTAAGCTGCTGGCTGAGTTAATACTAAACAAAAATGTTAATATATGGAGGAAAGTTAAATGGAGTCAGTTGTATTCTGGGTGTTAACAGATGCTCCTGACAGATTTGCCATAAGCAGCCACTGAAGTCATGAAGGAGAGCACAGGAAATTAACTTAGCTGGTAGATTGTGACTGCCAGGGGGGAAATTGCGCATGTAGCCATCTTACTGGGGGATTGTGGGTAATGAGACAGATTAGAACTCTGGGAAGGTTCCTGTTCCTGAATGCCAGGGTCTTTAGTTCCTGGGTGAGCACAGGGTACTAATGCTGGCATGCATTGTTTCATCACTGTGCTTGAGCAGGAATATATTCTCACAATCAAGGGCGTTGATAAAGACTTTGGTCCTCATATGTTATTGGGCCCTCCAGTTCAGACCAAACCAGTATTCTCTAAATTTTTTGTCCCCCTGTCACTCAGGTGCCCATGGAATCCTCCTAACACCCCCACCCCCCCTTACGACACTCCTGCTCATAATATTGATGGATAGTTTGAATGGGAACTAATCAACGAATCGGAATTTGGTTAGGACTGACGGTATGAGATAATCCCACTCACTGTGGATTGTGCATTGAGCATATTTTTTCTGAATACTTAACGCTGCCTGTTTTCTGCATTGAGAAGAAAGACAACAGGAGAAAATGCTGTTTAGTTCCCCGTCGTGAATGACAGCTGACGGAGACCTTCTGTATCATTCGCTATATACCTCATCCAAAGGAGTTTCCCTCAAATGGGGAAAATATGCATCAGAATATAAATTTTGTTGTGTGGAATTGTTTTGCTGATACAGGCCAAATGAAATGAGGCATGTCGCCGATTTCATATTTTATGCTGACAATTCGGTTCGCTGGGCTTGATGTCGCTGGCAATTCGGGGACTTACTGAATGAGCCCCATGGTCTTTGGGGAAATTTCCTCAGCCGTACAGGTTAAATTTTAATGTTGGCGAGCAGGAAAGAAATGCCTTTCTGTTAAATACTGTATAGTACTGGGGGTCACGCGGTGTTTAAGACGAGACGGTGGAATCCGCTGACAGTCACTCGAGAAGTTCTCGCCGTCCAGATCGTGGGATTGGCGTCTGGAGAGGCCGGTCTGTGCAAACAGCCTGCAGCTCGCGCTTCTTTCCAATCAGCCCTGGTGCGGTCTGCTCACTCCGCAGCGCGTTAACCTCACTCTCTGCACTGAATCGTGGGTAAGGGCTGCAGTCAGCATATCTAATCAAAGTGCTGCAGCTAGCATCTGGTTGCCCACGAAGAAAGGTCTTACTTCACGGTTTTTTTGTCGGGTAAACTCGGCGTTACATAAGCTCTGTTGTTACATAAGCTTGCAGGTGGTGAAGACCGGATCTTTTTTTTTTATTTGTTTTTTTTTTCCTTGCATTGTCATTTTTAATAATATGTTTTATTTAAGGAACCTCTTTTGGTACATCTGTTTGTTTTCTCCACGCATATCCCAGGGTTTTTTTTTTCCTTCCACTCTGGGCCTTCTATCTCTGTGATAATACCGCTAGGTGCCTTAGCACACATGCTAATTCATGATTTCCTCAAACCGTACCCCCCCACATACCCGCGCTCTCACCACCACTCCCTCCCCAGCTGCCGACTTCCAAACGTAATTGGTGGTTGATGTAGTTCAGGCCATTGTTTTTGGCAGCTGCCCGTGTGGTGCGAGTCAAACGTCAGTCAGACGTCTCGGGAAGAGCGTTTAACTGCAGTGGCGGCGTGGAGGGAAGCTGGCGGATGGTCACATGGCAAAGAAGAGACTGGAGAGAACGTCACCGTCGTGTGCGTCTTTATAATTGAAGACACGCAAGTGTAGTTCTTTAAACCAACACATAAAAACGCAAAGTACACATGTACTAAATCGCTTTGAAATGGACAGCAAATCTAGTATTGACCTTGATTCTGTATGGGCTTAGAGATCTGTAAGATAAATACAGACTATTAAGAGAACAAACGCACTGAGAGTATTTCTTAACAAACAGGCTGTCTGCCTGAAACAAATAGCCACCAATTTGAATAAGCGAATGGAACTTTTGGGAAATAAACCGATGATTTATTACTTAGGAACATATAAAACAAATCAGATTATCCAAGCTAATATTGTGAAGATAGTGAGTAATTGAGGTAATTTCATTGCAATGAGCTGTCTGTGAGGGTAGAGTTTGCACGCTGACTCAAAGCTTAGTCATCTGGAGGGTAAGTGTATATTAAAAACACTTTTTTGTTACTTTTTAAAATCACTTTTTGGTGATTTTCGCTGAAGGAAAATAAAAGCGTTTCTGGTTCCACCTAAGCTTTATGTCTCTGTCCTCCATTGATAAGACCCAATGCGCAGATTTGGACACAGATGGGGTTTTTAATGGTCTGGTAAGTAAGACATAAATAGAAGGACAGGGGTGGGGTGTGGTCAGGAGGAAATAGTGACTCCTGGGCTCCTTCCCCTTCGCTACCCTCTTGCCACGTTTGGCCCCAGACTCACCGTCTGTGGCTGGTGACAGTAGCTCAAAGTACACTGACGAAATTTATGAATAAATAGAACAGAAATCTGTTTATTTGTATACTCATTCATTTATTTTATGTTGCGTAGTGATAATGTTTCAGGTTTCCTCATGGAGAAAATCTTCATCCGAAGATGTTCTCCACTGAGCTGAGCTGAACTCTGCTACTCTTGATTGTGGCTTTTTTTGCTTCATTGGGGCAATTAATTAGCTGAACCCTTAAGCCCCTATGGCCCGACTCTCGATTTGGATTCCTTCTGCTTCTGTCAGTAGCGCTCAGTCCTTAAAAACAAGGTCTTTTGCTCTCTTGCCAAGACTAACCCCAGTGAACGGCCCTGAATCTCCCGTTTGCTCTGTATATCTGGAGGCTTTGAGATCTGCCGCTGAGGGTCACCATGCCGACCGTCTGGCGGCTCTGCGCCGCGCTGTTTACCGCTCGTCGGCGTGCGCATGGAGCGCCTCCCTTGGCAGGTCTGAGGCTCAGCAGATTGGCCTTAATCCCAAGACAGGGCGGGGAAGCTGCCAGGGCTGGGCATCTGGAGGTAGGGCTCTTCTGCTGGCTCAATTCCAGACCAGGGTTGCATCACGGCAGAAGAGCTGAAATATAGGCCCTCAAGGCAGTCTGGAGAGCCGGGCACAGCCTCACTCCATTTAACTGTGTTTACAGTTCGCACATCATGGATACTTTCTTTGTTCCTCTGCCAGGCATTGAGTTCAAAACCAGATTTCCTGCAATAATTCCATTATTCAAGGGTGTAAGTGAATAATTGTACACAAAGTGTTTTCGTGGTGGGCTTACGCTGGTGTAAACGGCCTCAAACCCCTATGGCATGGCCTCCTTGACCACGATGATGAAGGTCACCTGAGTATGACAAGGTCTTCCACGCAGACTGTGTCCTTCCCCTGATCGGACACAGGCAACCTTATCAGCTGTCAGAGCCTCAGTGCTGCTTGAGTCTTCCTCACAGAATGTGGAAGAAGAAAGGAATGGCGAGGACGGACGGAAAAATATCCCCCTGCTGGTGTTATTGAGAGATTTATTGAGCTAAAACTTTATTGAGTTTCTCTAAAGAGGCAAGCAGTATCTGCAATACGGGCTAAGCACATAAGACACTGAATTCCCAAAGCAGCTGCTCCAACACACAGGAGTGAAATTCTATGCAAATGAGTTGGTCATAAGAAAGAAAATAAGATATTATAATTTCCTGAAGATAAGCTGATATCCTGTCCTGGGATCATCAGCTTCACGGTGTAATGTTACTTTGGGAAGGCAGAGTCACATGACACAGGGAGGAAGGAACAGGAACTGTATTTGGGAAACTGTGTGGAGAAATAAGTGGAAACTACTGCTGCTTTGCACTGGGGACAGAAACATATGGTGTGTTTTGGGAAGAGCTACAACTGGGGTTGGCCGTCTGGGTCTGTACAGAGAAAACAAAACCTAACAAGATGCAGGTATCCTGCTTGAATGTTTGTCACCTGACTTCGCCCACAGTGACGTCAGTGTCCCCCCATGTCCAACACAGGAAAAAATGCACTCTGGAATTTCAGAGTAAAAGTGTAAACTTGTTTGACAGTTCAACCACAATTTTGTACAGTGAATTGGCACTATTTTTGTGGGTCAGCTGTGAAACCTACACCTACACGCCCAGCCTTCATGGCATTATGCTTTAAAAATTGCTGCACAAATATTGGCAATGAATATAAACAATAAAAGAATGCTACAAATATCATACACCGGACGATTAAACAAGTAACCGGAATAAAGACCTGCAATCTCTAAAAATTAGAAGCATTTCCACAATTTGGGCATCTAGTGCGCAGTCGATCTGCAAAGTTCACTATAAGAACTTCCAAGTTAAACAAGATTTCACAGTTCTACCATGAAATGTTCATCGTCAAGTAATGTAATTTATAGTAGAACTATGAATAATTACGGTTTAACTATGAACCTCACGGTTTTACTGTGAAATTTCTCAGTGCATTTTTTCTGGGGATAATTGAGCTGAAAATGGACAGGTGGCTATTTACATACCTTATAAGTGCACAAGTTAAACTTTAATGGTGCAAGAGGAGGCGTTAGACATAGGAGGGCTCTTTTTGTATATGAATTATCAACTTTTGCACAGAGGAGCCGCAGATCCTCCCTGAGATCTTGTGCATGGTCCGTGGCTCAGTGGGCGCCTTGCACGGGGTGCTAAGCGAAGCGTATGAAACATGTGACATCAGCAGTGAGTGACGCCGAGGAAGCGCACTAGGAACACGCCAACCCGACCGTCCGGCCCGTCTGCATGGGACGCACTGCTGCCATCGGGGTGCCATTTTGCTAGCATTGCTAATTTCTAGCGTATGGGCTATTCCAGGCTGCCCCACATGTTTATACTCGCACAAGAAGATCCACCTGCATGTCCTTCATGGAAAACTTCTCTCACTCTTAAATAGCTTTTATTGTATTGTCCTTCTTTTAACTAGCATTTTAGTTAGCGTCTTACTGACTCTTGTAAAGAGATTTGTAGTCAAGTCAAACTAATCTTTCGAACAGTTTCAAACATTTTATAGTTATTTATAAAGTTTTCACCTTTTTGGTCATGTAGTCCGTTTGAT
Organism: Mormyrus hasselquistii; assembly: GCA_026779605.1. Lineage (NCBI taxonomy): Eukaryota > Metazoa > Chordata > Actinopteri > Osteoglossiformes > Mormyridae > Mormyrus > Mormyrus hasselquistii. Next base: position 12,650,441 of record JAODKE010000047.1, on the reverse strand, counting down.
ACCCATATACCCTTATTATGAATTTAGCTGTAGTTGCTGATATAGTGGCATGGCTGGGATTGCTGGCATGATTGGCATGCACAGATCTTTTATTCTAATGTTATATTTTGTGTTTTTTTATATAATCATCTTATTATTTATTCTAATTTGTGTACTTTGTTCTTTTATACCATCTCCTTGCACATATTTGCTTCCTAATTGCTTGCCCTGTTTAGTTGCTTGTTTCTTTTTCCTTTATTTTTTGTTTTTGGATCTGAAAGGTGCTATAAAAATAAAGATTTTTATTATTATTATTATTATTATTATTATTATTATGACATGAAGAGTCAGTATAACTAACACTGAGCATGCTGCAGGTCTTTTATTTGCATTTTAATAATTATATCTTATGGCTGTCTGTCGACAGAATCCTCATAAATGACGGGGCCCTTTAAGTGCATTAGGTGATCTAGAAATATCCCCCCACCTCCACCTGCCCCCACCTCTGCAGATTTAACGGAGCAATCTGTACCCTTGTGGTTCCCCAGGGGCTCTCCCCCACTCATAATCCTGCACTGTGATTGGTCGGCTGCAGTTTCTTTTGTTCTGGGCAGTGGCCACAGATTAAAGCCAGAGTCAATCCAATTGATTGCGCCTTCTCAGCGCTGAACTGTCCACAAATAGACAGGTGGGTGGAGCCGCCTAGACCCTGCGGCCCCCCAGGCAGCAGACGCGTGACGGGTGTCCGACCGTCATTACGTGTCCACAGCAGCTGGATTGCTGAAGGCCATCGAAACGGTGAGGTTTTTGTCGTTGCTTATTTCGTGGTCACATCTCTCTGCTTTAAACTCACATTGGAATCACATCTGACACCTAATTTTAGCAAAAGACTGAATAAAACCTCATATATCATTTCCAGATCAGATATTTTGTAATTCAGATTAAATCCTGCTCACCTTTTGCAAATGATGCGTGGTCCCATCAAATGAGCACTTTTATAATTCAGCGCCCGGCTCTAATGGTTTCCAATCTCTGATGTAGCTGAATCGTTGTTCGTTTTATTATGTGACTCTGCCTAACAGCTTCACAGCTTATAACAGCGTTTCTGTAATCAATAGCTTCAAATGCTAAAGTAAAGCAGACGATCATCCTGTTATTCTTAGTGAAGCGTGTCAGGCGGAGAGGCCGTTAATGTGTGATCCACTTGCTTTTTACTAACGGTACAAACGCAGGAGAGGGGAATGTGTTTGACTCCCAGTAGGTGCTGGTGTTGGTGAAAAGTCACTTCGGTACCACATGCTTTTGATCAAGACCCAGATCATCACAAGACAGCCAGTGTTCATATGTCCAGTTCCTCCATACCCTGACAGTAACCTTTTCTAGTTGTGTTTACATTTTTTCTGTATATATATAAATGAATGTTACACTTGTGTAGCACGTTTTAAGACACCCAAAGCCCTTCACAGAACCAACACAGAGCCACATCATCCCTCATCTCTGTGTAGCCCCCATCTGGATGATGCGGTGGCAGCCAGTCTGCACCAGTACGCTCACCACACGGTAGCTAAATTGGTGAAGGGGCAGGAGGGAATTTACCAGTTAGATATAGGGGATGATTAGGAGGCCAGATCTGATAGGGCCACGGTGGGCAGTTTTAGCCGGGGCATCAGGGTACC
>JAODKE010000047.1:12615573-12647178 GCA_026779605.1 Mormyrus hasselquistii | reverse complement strand
CGGCTGCGTCCCACAAACCCCCCCCCCCTCCTCCTCCCTCCCCCCCCCCCGCCGTCGTGGGCGGTTGGCTTTCGGCCCGTGTGGGGCGGCGCCGGGGGGGGGGGGGGGGCTGATGGTGACGTCACGGCTTCCCAGAGAGGGCTGCCGCACACCTGTCCGCATGGACATACTGTCCTCCGCACCCCTGCTGGCTCTTTCCCTGCACTTATGTTTCTTACTCCTCGTTCAGTGCAGATTTGGGCAGTTTTTAAAAAAAAAAGAATGGAATGAAATTTGTCATTTGTATGAGTACAGGTGCATAAGAGTTTTCTTAGTGTTTGCATATCCCATAATGCTCTCCTTTAAGGCGCGCACAGATATAGTGAAGCCTGCATTCTGAGTGCAGTCTCAGGCGGTTGTCCAACACCTTGGAGCATTTTTATATTACAGTCTGAGATAAATGATTGGCTACAGTTCGATTCCCAGATGGTTTTGTGCATCTTTCGCCATAGTCTGTGCTCATGAGAGTTAGGGTCAGTCCCACCTGCTCTAGTTGCTGGGATCCACCTCCTCTACAATCTGATTGGTTATCTATCACCATTCTGCCCTCATAACATTTTCCTGTAATATAACTCCCACAAGCAAGGCCGGCATGTGTTTTTCCCAGCTGTGCATTTTAAACGAGCCTTTTGTTTCATTTTAGCACGGACTGAAAACAGCCCCAAAACCCCCTGTGTAGTTTGTTGAATTACAGTCTTGAAAATCGCCTCCTGTTTGTCCAAATGTGTGGCTTCCCTGTCCGCAGGCCTGTCATTAGCGCTGCTGTTTACTCTGCCGCGGTAGGAAACGGCGTCTCTTGACCTGGGTCTGTCTTGTGTTTCCTCCCCAGACGCAGCCGCTAAGAAGGCCTTGGTGACAGAGGTGAGCTGCCCGTCTGCGGCCGGGGCACCAGTCCTGGTGACTCCTCTGAAGGAGGCGTCGCCCTCCTGCTGTCCCAGAGAATCCAACATCTTCTCACAGAGCCTCTCATAGAGAGCCTCAGACGCGTCTCTCTCCCTCTTTCTGTCTCTCGCTCCATCCCACCGTCTGTCTCTTCCATCTAGATGCCGTCCTCGTCGGGACAGATGGGTTCCGGTCCCGGGAAGAAGATTGGACACCGAGGGGTGGACGCTTCAGGAGAAACCACCTATAAGAAGGTGATTATGATGCGTAGCCTCAGCCAGAACAAGGCTGTGAAATCCAGAACGTGCTAAATAACTGCGGCAAGATGATTCTGATTAGATCATAATAACCTAAGATTTTACAAATGAGCAGTTTTTGGCAAGCGAAACAAGCGTTTGTGTGTGTGTGTCCAGACCACGTCCTCAGCTCTGAAGGGGGCCATTCAGCTGGGCATCGGCTACACGGTGGGCAACCTGAGCTCGAAGCCGGAGAGAGACGTGCTGATGCAGGACTTCTACGTGGTGGAGAGCATCTTCTTCCCAAGGTGAGTGTCTCTATGTCGTGAGTAATTCTGAGAAACATGATCAGCATCGAGCTGCACTGGCAAATATGAGTTTTGGTTCTTTATGTTTAATTAAATCATAATCACAAAATAATGACTATAATAAGAAATAACAAACTTTTTTGGCATGGGGAGGTTTTTTTTTTTTTTTTAAAAACTTCTGAGACGGGGGGGGCCACGTGGTTCTGCATGAACCCTCTGCAGGGGCCATGAAGGACCGCAGTGACTCTGCACCCTGTCCTTCTCTCTCCAGTGAGGGCAGCAATCTGACCCCAGCTCATCACTACCCAGACTTCCGCTTCAAAACCTACGCGCCCGTCGCCTTCCGCTACTTCCGCGAGCTCTTCGGCATCCGGCCCGACGATTACCTGGTATGGGGGCCCTGCCACCTCGTGCCGTCGCCGCATGGGGAGTGGGGAGGGGATCTTGGCTCACTCAGGCGTGCTAAGGTTGGGTCGTGCTGGGATGGAGATGAGTAAGCTGTCAGGGAGACAGGGGGTATGAGTCACAGCATAGTGACGGGGGCGCTAGCTTCAGGCGGCGCAGGTCGTGAGTCACCGGAGCAGGTGTTTATGCGTGTGTGTGTGTGTGTCTGGGATCGTAGGACATGAAGAGAAATTGGGAAGTATAATGTGTTTTCTTGACTATGTTAGTGAGCACAGAGACCCGGCACATTCTCTGACTTCGTAGCACCCCTCTCACTCTGCTTCACCTGCAGTACTCTCTCTGCAACGAGCCCCTCATCGAGCTGTCCAACCCTGGGGCCAGTGGCTCCATCTTTTATGTTACCAAGGACGACGAGTTCATCATCAAGACAGTCATGCACAAGGAGGCTGAGTTTCTGCAGAAACTTTTGCCCGGATACTACATGGTAAGTCCTCTATGGTCTTGTACTATATGGCTAACCCCCGCTGATCTGGTAGTATATGGTTAGCCATCTCTAGTCTGGTACTATATGGTGAGTCATTTCTGATCTGGTACTTGGTGGTTAGCCATCTGTCATCTGGTACTATATGGTGTGTTCTCTCTGGTCTGGTATTGTGTAGTTAGTCTACTGATCTGGCACTATATGATGGGTCCCCTTTGATGTGATACTGTATGGTGGGTCCTCTCTGATCTGGTACTACATGGTAGATCCTCTATAATTCGGTATCATAAAGTGGGTCCTCTGTTCCTGTTCTGTTTCTGCACTGGAAGGGAACGGCTGCTCACCATGCTCTGCTGATTTAAATACAGGGAAGATTTTTCCAGCTGAAAGTCTTGACTCTTTGCCTCTTATACCCCAATTTATTGAAGCAGATTTGAAGAGGTTTTCCCTGCAGTGGCAGGATGCATGGACCAGACGGAATGGCTGCTTCATCAGAGCATTACCATCTTGCTATTTTTAGCCAAACAATCCCGATGGCTACAATCTGTTCTAATCTTTTTCCACTCTAGAACCTTTAATCCCAATATTAACATATTTGTAGTGTTTATACCTTGCTCTCTCTTCTGATGTTCTGCCCATGCAGGAAATTCCTGCTATCGTTGAGTATGTACAATAGTGTTGACGGTGCCCTTTTATGTAATTAATTCACAGCATTGTGACTGGAACCTAATTTATTTCAGGAAGCATTTTGCATGCCAGCGCTAAGCGACATGTGATTGCACAAAGATGTAAGTACGTCCTTCCTGGCCGTTTCACATTTCCTTCTAACATCTGATCTCCTCCTCCCAGAATCTGAACCAGAACCCCAGGACCCTTCTGCCCAAATTCTTTGGGTTGTACTGCGTGCAGTCGGGCGGGAAGAACATCCGCGTGGTGGTCATGAACAACGTGCTGCCCAGCGCCATCCGTATGCACCTCAAGTACGACCTGAAGGGTTCGACGTACAAGCGGCGCGCCTCCAAGAAGGAGCGGGAGAAGGCCAAGCCCACCTTCAAAGACCTGGACTTCCTGCAGGACCTGCAGGATGGGCTGATGCTGGACACTGACACCTATAGCGCCTTGGTCAAGACCCTGCAGAGGGACTGCCTGGTGAGGAGGGACAAAGGGAGGTGGTGACATCACGTGTTAGAGCATTTGGTAACACTTTACTTAAAGTACTCATGTATAATGCATTATAGATACCTTCATAATGCATTTTAATGCATTAATAAAGTATTATAAACACGGCTATAAATATTTATAAAAGGCATAACAAATTACAGCCATATTTAATATGCATTCTGTATGCTCTATGGAGCTCTCATATATAATGCACTATAGATTCCTTCATAATGCATTATAATGATCAGTATAAGTCATTATAATGCGTTATGAGAAAGTTTGTGGTTTGAGAGCTGGGTCAGGCAGCACTCTTGCAGTAGTTGGGGTTAAACGCTTTAGCCAGGGGCCCAACAGTGACGAACTCACAACCTTCTAGATATGGGCACGCATTCCTATCTCACTGGTCTTTTTTAATTTTCTCTTGTGTGCACTAGTGGAAAATGAGCACTGACCGTGTCTAACTTAGTCTTATTCAGGAGATATTTGCAGGCAGTGCAGTGATACAGGGTTCAAGGGCACTCAAACCCATGACCCTTCTCTGGGCCACAGGTGCTGGAAAGCTTCAAGATCATGGACTACAGCTTGCTGTTGGGCGTGCACAATATGGAGCAGGCGGAGCGGGAGCGGCTGGCTGAGGGCCTCCAGGGCCCCGGTGGGGCGGGGGAGCCACGGCCGGTGGCCCAGAAGGCCCTCTACTCCACCGCCATGGAGTCCATCCAGGGAGGGGCCGCCTGCGGGGAGTCCATCGACACGGATGATATGTATGTGACCGAGCCTGTTAATGCACAAGTGCGCCGACTTTTCCAGTTAAAAGTCTGGACACACCTGCTCTTACGGCATTTGTGCATTTTTGCTGTCTTATTCACCTTATATTAAAAGGCCTCAAGGCAACAAAGAAATGCACATGAATCTGATAATGTTGATTATCTCATAAAAACGGTGCATGTCAAGGTCTGGGATATATTAGATGGTAAGTTAACATATGATACTTGTAGTCGACATGTTGAGTGCAAAAGAGATGAGCAGGGATGAAGATCTGTGTGACTCTGCCAACGATCAAATCATTATGGCCGGAAGACTGGGTCAGAGCAGCTGCGAAAGGGCCAGGCTTGTGGGGAGCTCATGGTCAGCCGTGGTCAGTACCTAATGAGAGTAGACTGAGGAGGGAAGAACCACAAACCGCTGACAGGGTGCTGGGCGACCGAGACTCATCGATTCAAGATGCGAATGAAGGCTTCCCCGTGTGGTACAAACTAAGAGAAGAGCTACTGTGGCAAATAATGTTGATGATGATCACAGGAGTAATGTATCATGACACACAGGGCATCGAGTTCTGATGCTTGCGTGCCCATTGTAGGCACTTTAATGGTGGACAGGGGTCCGCATGGGCACTGTGACTGGCCTGCGGCTACATACATTGTACGTGACAAGATACAAATACAGAATACAGTCACAGCAGGTCTTGCTGCATCTCAAATTCCAAAGTATGACACCTATCACAGAGTCTTCTGCCTGTCCCTGTCAGGATGGGGGGAATTCCTGCGGTCAATGGCAAAGGAGAGAGGCTGCTGCTATACATCGGCATCATCGACATCCTGCAGTCCTACAGGTAACCGGATTCCCGGCTCTGGGATGCGATCCAAGGCCCTGCTCGAGTGACAGGTCACCGCGTCTCTTTGTGGCCGCTGGGACATAATGATTTTGTTTGTGATCCTGGTTCTTTGAAGCCAGTCAGATGTTATTGTCTCCCACGTGAGTGTGATTTACTTATTTATTTGCTTGCTACCTTTCAGGCTGATCAAAAAACTGGAGCACACTTGGAAGGCTCTCGTTCATGACGGAGTGAGTAAAATGCCCCATTGTTCTCCTTCCTTTCGACATTCTGCTCACTTTATTGATTGACACACCTGACCCCCCCCCTCCAAAACGAGTTGCATAATACCAACCTGTAATAAACCCTGCGCTTCCATTCCAAAAGCATGCGTCATACCCGCAGCATTTCCAGCATCTCGCTGGCCTCTGGACATAAATATAAAGATCCATGCGCTGCTCGCGTTTCGCTCGGGTGATGTCAGGACCGGAGACTTTGTCCCCAGCCTCCCTGACGCATCCTGAATGATTTAACACGGGGCCCTGTCTCTGGTAGCTCTTTATCGCCAGACCTCCTGGGTAATCCCACTCTTGCTCCTCATGCATTTATTAATGTGGAGAGGGGAGCAGGAGCTGCATCAGGGAACAATGGTGGGTTTGTAAATAATAAACTAAGACCGACTTCCAAATTTTTTTGATCTGTCGGCGCATGAGGTGCGTATAAATTAACTGTGATGCTGTTCGGACTTCAGAGGATGGGAAGGGGCTGAAGCTGTCCTGTATTTATTACAATGCTGTATGGCTTATATGTGTATATATGTTTGTATGTATGTATGTATGTATGTTGGTACTATCATTCTTGAACTTAACTCCTCTTCCTGTGTTACTTTGATACATCAGGCTTCAGTGTGCACCCCCCCCCCCTCTCTGCTTTGGTAGGACACTGTATCAGTCCACCGGCCCAGTTTCTATGCAGACAGGTTCTTCAGGTTCATGAATACCACTGTGTTCAGAAAGAACTCCTGTAAGTACTCAGCTATACTGCCTATCCATATTCCAAAGCTCTCCGTCTTTGTCTCCACAGTTTGTTCTTGCATAGTGACTCCTCTCTGTCGTCTTGGAAATTCTGACATTTTGCATGTTTGTTCTGTTCTGCTACCAGCACATTGGGTCCCACAAATTATTGGCTTGAGTTAATTAAGAGGACGTTCTGTCGGTGCTGTAGAACAAAGATGTGGAACATCTGGACATCCATGAGTTGTAGTCTTTCCTTTTTGACTTTTTTCCTTTTAGTTGTATGTTATCTAAAATCATCTACTGTGTCACAACTATAAACGCTGAAGTGTACAACACAGCAGGTGTGATTCCTGATTCACGCCGGACATTCACACTCTGCGCTCAGCATGACAGACCGATGACATCATCGTCCTTTTCTCTGCAGCCCTGAAGTGCTCTCCGTCTAAAAAGGGCCGCGGGGTGCTGGCGGTGCCCCACCACGCGGGCCCGGGGTCTGCGTGGTCAGCCAGCCAGCTGCCCTATGACCAAGACGACGACACCTTTGACTTGCGGGGGGCCCGGAGCTTCCCCACGCTGGAGGACGACGGTGTGTGGTCCCTCCACTCGCTCACTCGCTGTAATGGGTTCTGAGAGACCATTTCATTAAAGTGACACCCCCTGTCACTCCCCTGCCCCCCCAGGCCGGCCAGACCTGCTGCCCTGCACCCCTCCCTCCTTTGAGGAGGCAACCACAGCTTCTATTGCTACCACTCTGTCCTCCACCACCTCCCTGTCCATCCCTGAGCGCTCCCCGTCTGACACGTCTGAGCACTCGCGCAGCAGGTAGGGCAGCACTGACACGCGTGGGCACAGACACGTGTGGGCACAGACAGGCACGGGCACAGGTCATTACAGACACACCCGGACTCAGACAGGCACAGGCTGAGATACGCAGCACCCTAATAGACCATTGGCCCTTCCCTGTGTCTGCTTTGGTGGCTGCACAGATGTTGTCCCTTATCTCTTTTTCTCTCTTCCCTGCAGGAGGCACACGCAGTCCTTAAGCCACGAAGGGAGGTGAGCGGCAGGCGGGCCCTCCATGCTCTTGAAGCAATCACCATAATGCATTATAGATACCTTCATAATGCACTATAATGCATTCATAAAGTATTATAAATAGGACTATATTTATAAAAAGACATAACACTTTATAGCCATGTCTATTATGCATTATGAATGCTCTGTGAAGCTTTCATCTATAATGCATGATAGATACCTTCATAATGTAGCACAATGGTCAGTAATAAGAATTAAAGATGCTATGCATGACTGCTTTAAGTAAAGTGTTACCATCTGTTCTTCATAAACACAAAACATTTTATTTTGCTTACCCACCGGCTGCTTTTGCCCAGGTCTGATTTAATGTATTATAAAAAGGCCGAGATGGGGAGTGCCCACAGCCCTGTGTCTTGTGCCAGACCGTGATCTTGTGGGGGTGTGACTGTCAGTGTGCTCCACTGTTGTGTGTGCAGGGTTCAGGAGGAGCTCCGCATGCGTGAGGAGGACCAGCAGACGATCACCGTGGAGGTGGTGAAGAGGCGCGACAGCGAACCCTCCATCCTGGCCCCGGAGCTGACACCAGAACCCTCCCCAGAACCTACACCTGAGACCAGGTGACCTTGCTGGCTCCACATGCCATTTCTTCATCCATCTGTAGTTGTCTTGTCGTAGTCGTGACATTCTAAGGGCCAGAACAGTAAGTGTCCATAAATTTGACTTTCAATTCCATGAACTGTACCAATCAAAGTCTGGACACACCTGCTGTTAATGCATTTGGTTCCGTTTTAGTTCTGTTATTCACCTTATAGTAAAAGGCCTTAAGACAATGAAGCAATTAATCAAATATTGCAATGACTAAGAGAACTATCCAACATCTCAACATTTTTCTAAAATTGTACACCCCAAAATAGTCCCATTTTGCTTCAATGCCAGCGATGCAGACTCTTGCCATTCTTTAAACCAGCTTCCAGATGTAGCCACCTGGAATGCTTCTCTAATAGTCCTTAAGGAGTTTCCACAAGTTCTGGGCACAAGTTGGCCTCCTTGCTCTTACTGTTCAACCGAACTCATGCCAAACCAGCTCTGTAGTGTTTAGGTCAGGGGGATTGTGGGGGCCAGGTCATCTATCACAGGATTCCATCTCTCTTCTTGTTCACTAGATAATACAGTGTGTACATCACCTCTATGTGCGCTTAGGGTCATTGTCTTGTTGAAAAACAAATGATTTTCAGTTGGTGTGTCCAGACTTTTGACTGGTACCACACAAATGGAGGTTAAGAACTGCTCCTTTGGCTCACCTGTGCGTCTGTGTGACGGGATCATTACAGCAAAGTTGCTGAGGAGGCCTCAGCTCCATCTGAACCCACCCTGGAGCCTGACACAGCCAGCCAGCTTTCTGAGTGCGCAAGTCACTGCTCCCTGGAGGACGAGGAGGAGGTGCCAATCACGGACATCTACTTTGTAAGCCCCGCCCTCACAGCTCCTTGAAGCAGCCACCATACTGCTCAGCAGGCAGTGCTCTGTCGTAAGGCTGCAGTGATGTGCCGAGTACTAATGACGGCCAAATGAAGCTTCAGGAACCATTTTCTGTATTTTTTGACCCCACTGGATGATGCTCTTGGTTGTAAGTTGGAACATCAATTGAGCCCTTTTTTGTATAGAGAGTGCCATCTAGTGGTATCAGAAAATACAGCATTTGGTTCATTAAGCTTCATTTGGCCATCACTAAGAAGTATCCCTCACATACAGTACAGATAGTACAGCTGAATAGCAAAAAGCAAGCTACAGATTTGGAGAACTTTTGTGGGGGACTGGTAGATTTCATGACATGAGCTGTTCTCTGGGACTTGGTGTTTCACAGATCCGTGGTCAGGAGGACCTGAGGGAGCTCAGTCTGTAAGGGTGAGAGAGCCAGGAGTGGGGGGTGGGGTGGGGGGCAGACGGTCTGGATTTGAGTGAAGACCCTCCCTTCATCTAACTGTGATTCAATTTGAGCCCTTCATTTAAAGGTGCTTTAAATTGCATGGTCTGCTGTGCGTTGAGCCACTACGTGTACATGTGTGTGTGGGTGGATTGGGTTTATATTACATTGTGGGGACCAAATGTGATTAAAAACCTGTTATTTTGACATTTTGGGGACCATTTTGCAGGTCCCCACAAAGATCTGTGAATGCAATTAAAACACTAAAAATGCCAAAAGTGTCATATTTTGTTTGGTTAATTATGGTTAAGGTCAGGGCTGGTTGTCATGTTTTCCCCATAGAAATCAATGGAGAGTCCCCACAAAGATATAATTACAAACCTGTGTGTGTGTGCCACTCTGTTTGCATGGTTTGCTGCCCACCTTTTCCTACTAAAACTGGGGTCCTTAGGACCCAGTTTGACCATTGGTGCAGTGGGAAATTCTCAGCCACACTGAGCAGAGTAAGAAAAATGGCGGCTTCAGGGGAAAGACCTCGAGGTTTGAGGAAAACCACGTCTACAGTCAGCTGCTTCACCTTCATTTCTCTTCCCCATCTTAATCTATATTTTCTGTCTGTTTAACCATTCTTGCTGTCTCCATTTTCCGCCATCATTCACACTAACCTCTGCTCACCTCCCTCTCCACCTCTTCACCCCCCTGTACCCTTCTTTCTGTGTGCCTCCCAGTTTGCGGATGGCAGGTACTGGGTTTACTCCCCAGTTCTGCGCCGGCGTAAGGCCAGTTCGAGCGACATTGTAAGTCTTGGTCATTATGGTGCGCCTGACACTTCTGCGTTCCGTCTGTTAGCATTAGCATTTTAGCTTCTATCTCTGTAGCGGGGCGACGTCTCAGTACAGATGAACGAGTGGGGAGAATGATGGATGTGACTGGACCATTGCCATCATCTTATGTAATGACCTGAGGCCACTAGCAGATTGCGTTGGGTCGGGTTTGCTCCGGAAGGGCCCTTTCTTGGCCTCTGCTCCCGCTGTGCATCAGCGTACTCCTCTGTCGGGAGGGCGTGCACACATGCATCAGCCTGTCAGCTCAGTCACACCCAGCATAATTGCAACACCAGCTTCTGGGAAGGACAGCTCCGATCAGCCATGTCATGCTTCAAAGTGTTTTTATGCTCTTTATGAAAGGGAAGTATTTAAAAGATGTTTACTATGCCTCTAGAAGTTTTTCTCTTATCCTGGTTTTCTCGCTCTTCTCTTTTCCCCCACCTGCTCCTCATTTTCCATTTGGTCCGTGTATCCACGCGCCTCTGCTCCTCCTCTCTCTGCTGCCCCCTGTTGTCCACATGGCACCATAGCAGCCTCCTGAGGACAGGAGCTGGGTGTATTCTCCTCTGCACTATGGCACAGAGACTCAGTCGCCATCTGACAAGGAGAGTGAGACAGTAAGTACACGTTAACCCTTCCCCCACCCCCCTCCACCACGCTGCCTTCAGCAATAGCATGTCCCTCTTGCTCTCTGTAAGCAAAATGTGATGACTTACCCTAGCATATAGCCTCAGGACCCAGCCTGCCCCAAAAGCTGTGTTGTTTTCCCTCTACAGCTCTGTTGCTTTTTGCTCCATAACCGCATGTATCTTTCTGCCCTAATTCATTACGTTTTATCTTCTATTGCCAGTATTGTTATCCTGGTTAAAAAAAATAAAAAGGCGACTCCTAAGCTTTTATTTGCGTTCTTTAATTTTGACAAAATGCCACCATTCATCTGCTGGTGCTTTTGGCCTGAGGCTTGGTCCTAGCAGCAGGAAAAGCCATCAAATGCAGTGTGACCGACCCCATGCCCGGGGCCCCATGTGTGAGGGACCGACCCCACGCCCGGGGCCCCATGTGTGAGGGACCGACCCCACGCCCGGGGCCCCATGTGTGAGGGAAAACCACCTGACCGTCACCTGTTTTTTTTGCCCCACAGTAGATTCTCCGCAGCTGACGAAGGCGAGAGGACCAGAGAGCTGTAACTCCGGGTGAATCTGACCGCAGGGGTCGCGACCCCTGTCACATGGTGGCACGACTGAAGGCTAGATCCCAGGAGAGAACAACAAAACAATGCTGGGGAGAGGAAAAGAGGGCGGCGGAAATTGTGGAAAAGAATTTTCCCACGGGACGCTAAATACCAGTTCCCAGACTTCTCTTTTCCTCTCATTGTAGCAAACTTACATACATAGCAGATCAACAGAAGCAAAAAAAAAAAAGACCTGTAGTTTTAGCATGTCCCACCGTGTGCATATGTCTGAGTCCCTTCTGTCCCCTACCTGAGGGGTGTGGCCAGCCAACCCGTGACTGTAGCCTGTGTCATAACACAAACCACCTGCTAGCTTCTTTTTTTAATTATTATTTGTGCACCTCTTTGGAGTATGTGTAATATTGTGAAGATAACATCTTTCATTTGTATTTGTTAAAAAAAAAATTGGGAGAGCAGCAACAGGGAACTCAGAATATGTTTAAGGCTGGAGGAAAATGTTAGGCTGTGCTAAACGTCGATTTACTCTGCGACTCAATAAGATCCGAGCTGTTGAAGTGTGCGTGTTTTGTTTTATTCAGGCATAGGTGCTGTCCACATTCCACCTCCCCCAAAACTTCCTTTTCATGTGATGATCACTTCCCACAAACAATGCCACTTAATAGGTGAAACGTGAGCTTGGTTTGTTATTATTGTCGGTTATTGGTGCCATGACTGCTGAAGGGCCTGAGCACATGTTGGTGGACAGCCTTAGCATACTGGCCCTCCACAGCCAGCCCTCCCTGTCCTCCATGCTGTTGACTGGTGTAATATCTCCTATGACATGACTCAATGAAACCATCTGTCCAAAACCCGATCCCTGAGGGAACCCACAGTATCACTGCCCTGTGACTGGGCCCTATGACAGGCACGTGGTTGTGCAATCCTGGGGCATGGAATTGCCACAGGGGCCAGTAGCCCATAGAAGTGGCCAGTAGCCCATTGATGGGACTGGTAGCCTATTGATGGGACTGGAAGCCAATTAATTGGGCTAGTAGCCCATTGATGGTACTGGTAGATGGTACTGGTTGTCTATTGTTCAGACCGGTGCTCTATTGATGGGGGGCTAGTAGCCCAGTGATGGTGGCGGAAGCCCATTGATGGGCCCAGTAGTTAATTGATGGAGCTGGTAGCCCATTGATGCAGAATGGCCCAATAGTAGATGCAGCAGAGACTGCAGGGATGTGGTCAGACCGAACAGACCGAACACCCATCCCCACAGTTTAGGATCAGATACCTATTGTATATTTTGTCCACACCTCAACCCCACCGATGACCACATCTGCTGGCGGCTCCGCGACAAAGACGTTTACCAGGGAAGGCCATCTGCTTGAAAACACAGTGGCTGTGTGGCCACACCCAGTTGTGTGCAGAGTGAAGTTGCGTGTATCATGTAAGGCAGGTATGTGTTTCCATGGGGACCCCTGCCCAAGCTCTATTAAAACATCTTCCAAAGAAGCACAGCATCTTATTTTGCTCCAGTAGAAATGAAGCATATATGCAGGTGTGATGACAGTATGGCGTGTGAAACTGCACTGCATTCTGGGAAACTGACCAAATTAGATTGAAATTGCAGTGAAGAAAACTGCGATGATGAAACGGGCAGTTTGCAGTTACCAGATGGTCACAGACTTGTCTTCCCAACTGATACCTAACTGTCTGTCTTGTGAGTGGTTTGCAACCCAGCCTGCCGTGGTGGAACATTAAGACAATCTTCTAGGTCTAGGTTCAGCGGCAAGGTACAAAGGTCTGAGAGATGGCTACGTGCTTCCTCACAACCTGTCAGTCAGTAACTGCCTCTCCACTCAGTCAGCTCATCTTCTCTTTTGTACTCTAAGGTCTCAGAACGTCAAGTTGTACTGTAAACAGAGGGAGTGTTTTGTTGCATATAAATGAAAGCACTTTTTGTATAACTTTCATCCGGTAAACAGTCATATTACTGAGACCGTTTTTGTTTCTGTAATGGTGTGAAAACCTGATTTGAACTGAATAACAAATAAAATGAGATGCAAAAATGCAGATCTGGATGTCCATATGCTGTATAATGGAAGACCCTGCTGATTCCAGTGGCAGAAACAGACAATTGGACTGAAAGCAAAGAAGTGCGTTCCTCAGTGTTCAGTGGCCAGTAATGAGTTACTGCTGTTATCAGTGACTGCAAAGCAGAAGTCAACGGTCATATTTATGAGTAACTACTTAGACTGCCTTATGTTAATGTGAGCAAATGGCAAGTTTTAGGACCACTAACAGGCAGTTTGTTTCTATAACACATAACTTGTTTGATTTTGGAGTGGCGTTTGGTGAGCCGTTTACTTCATCAAGTTATTAACATAGGACGACGTTTGATTAGTGAGAACCACCAGTTTCTCATGCCAGAACAAGGTGTCGGGGTTAGTGTGTGAATCGCTCTGTGGTGGAGTCTTAAGAGCATTTATTCATATTTTGTGTGTGCTTTAAAAATGCTGTTTACCATCCCTTGGACATTGTTTTTAAGCACCAAGAGTTATTTTTTAAATGACATAGCATGTTTTGTTTTGAACATCAGTAAGCCTACCTATTTATCTATACCTGTATATATTTATTTATTCACTCTTGAAGATACATAAATGGCTTTATATGTGTTTGAACTCTATACAGAAGAGAATAAAGCAGTTCCTGCTGTATCAAATACGGTGTTCCTTCGGCCTTTGCTTGCAGTGTGCGGTGTCTGCGAAAGAGGACAGAAAACCAACTAAACTGACAGTATTTCTTCCACACTTGTTATGAGAACCAAATAAATGGGTCTATGAGAACCTCAATGCTTGGTTTAAAGAAATGCCAGCAAACAAAAACTAGCATTAACAAGCAAACATAAAAAATCGTAACCAAAGTGCAAAACACATGAGCAATGGACTGCAGTGCTAAGAAAAGTGTCATTGTGACACAAGGTGCCCATATTTGACCTCCCGGGAAATAAAACTCATATCAAATATACAAGGACAAAGGCTCAAGTACTGAAATGCAGCATTTTAAGACGCTACCTCCCAGATGTTGAGGAGTCTTCACAAAACATGAGTGTTTCTCGAATGTCGTGTCAGACATTAGACATTCGGTGGAATACCCAGTGAGGGATAACATACATCTTCTCAAATCAAGTCACGTCATGATGCAATTCAAGCAACCAAACAAAGTCAAATCTTACTGCATAAAAAGGTGTCAGTATACTTCACTCGCATTTCTAAATAAGCCATAAATAGGTATCACTTTTACGTTATTTTGTTTGCATTAGATTACTGACCATATAAAAGGACAGATGCAAAATACCACTGATCAAAACCACCAACAATGTGTAGTTTAATGGGTATGATGACAAAAAAAGCAAACGGCAACCTCTAAGAAACATCTTCAGTTACACCTGCTTTTTACCACAGTGTGGCATAAAGAAATCCAACACTTTTCAGAAGGCCAAAACAAAGGCATACTCGCAATACATTGTCATTTTAAGTTCCACATTAAGTCATATTTAAACATCTATTAAGGGCTAGCCCTACCAGACTATAAAAATTACTATCACACAAATGGAGAGCGTTTACATACCTGAAATCAGAGCCAATCTCACAATAAATGACCAGTACAGGAAAGCAAGCCGCTCTTCCGTACGTAGCAGGTTATTAACCACAGAACCACACGTATGACATGATTCACTATAATGGGAGAACCCTGATCAGACTGATCCTCTGGCCAAAAAAAATAGAATGCCCATACATCCTCTTTTTCGGAACTTAAAAATGCCAGAAATATCTGGGGCTGCACTTTGTTTCATGCTAACATTTGCTTTCTGTGGTCAGAATACTTTGTGTGTGCATATTTGCGTTATTTTGACTCCTCTCTTTGTGTCCTGCCCTCAATGTCCTGTTTACTGCAAAGCAAAATATGGTCAACCCTACCTAAAATGTCAACAACGCTGACAGTCAAACTGCATGTCCAAACAAATACATGGAGGGAGACGCTACAGTTAAGGTGAGCAGTTTATTTTTGCACAGTTACAACATGCAGATTACTTGAAACAAAAAACGCTGTACACATCGACTCATCTTCTGCAACAAGCAAGCATGTACACAAACAGAGGCAAATGAGAGATTGGGGTCAATTAATACTACACAATTTCACAAATCAACAAGCAGATGCTTTTGTGCTTATGGTGTTAGACATTCATACAGCATAGAGAAGCACTGAGTAGCCTTGAAAACCAAATTCTAACAAAGGTAACTGCAGTCTCTGCTACACCCACCACTGTAGTAATTCACGTAATATTTTGTCTACTTAAATTTTGCATATTGTAGACCGGGGAACCGAAATGCACCTCGAGTACGTGCAAATTCAAAGCATACATATCCATCTCAGAAATCCAGCATTTAAGGGCAAGCTTTCCCGTCTCTCAGAAACGGGACGGCTGGCCTATTAGATACTCACAGTAAAACGCAAGGGCACACAACAAAATTAAATCACCAGAACTTTCAAAAAAAAAAAAAAAGCTAAAACAAAACTGGTTACATCGTCTATTCTTCAGAGGAATCTCTCTCGAAGGTGTAAGCCATGAAAAAGGCATCGGGACGGGTTGGGGTGAGGGGGTGGCCCGGTCTCACAATCTCAAAGCCCAAGAAACTAAATGTTCGCAACAACACCGCTGTGAGAAAGAGAGAGAAAGAGATTGTGTGTGTTAGTTCTATATTACAACTTCATTCCTTTAATTTATTGCCATGTTAGACTTCCCTTTTTTGAACATTTCAAAACATGAAATGAACATTCCAGAGAGAAACATCTGAATGTCTAAGCAACAACAAAGAAAAGCTGAATATGCAGTTTAAAAATAAAAAGGAGAAATCGGTGTCATGAAGACATACCTCTGTCATCACGGCCCTTATGAAGACAAATGAACACATGAGTCACCTCCAGCTGCTCCTCCGCAAACTCCAACAGCAGGGCAAAGCTGGGGAGACGGCACACCCTTACGGCTCCACCCCGACTCGGCGGAAAGTCAGGCTGACGTCATTGAACAGCCGCTGCATTTTCACGACGCCGGCGCGACTTCGGCGCCCGAGAATGCTGCGGCGGCCGTCTGCGCGACCCGGACTCACCTGTCCTTGCTGCCCTCTGGCAGCGACCCCGCGGGAACCTCCACGTACAGGTTGTCTCCTTTCAGTGCCGCCCTCCAGGTGCAGTGCCTGTCCTCTGCACGGCGGGGCTCGAACAGCAGGAAGCGCACGCGGGACGTGGAAGCGGCCCGGTCCTCGCGGACCAGCAACCGGGCGTCCTGCAGCGGCCGGAAGGGGAGGCAGACACTGACGCAGGGAGCTCACACAAAGACCCACTGTCCGCTGACACTGCACTGTCGCCAGCACCAGGGCGGCTCAAAACCGCTACACACACACAGGCTGACAGGGCAGTCATACATCTTAAAAACGGGAATTTTACAACATTCAGCTCTAGTGGAAAAATATTCTGCTTCAGCTAAAGCAAATTTCAGCCAGATCAGCCCTCCTAGACAAGCAGTTTAGAGAGAGTTAGAATCCATAATTGGGAGGGGGGAGGATGTATTCATGGCTCTAAGCACAGGATCTGCCCCCTAAAAAACACAGGAAATCATTCAACACAGTAACACATATAGTATGTCACATCACACAGAGTTCCAGGTATAAATCAAGTGCCCATTAACAAATTAACTTCCTTCAAAGCGTTACTCAAAAAAATTATGGAATAGCTCACCGAATGGAAAAGTTCGGCTGAAAGATTGCGATCCCTTTGGTTGTCCCCTCGCCCACCTGGGATCTTCAGGGGTGGGAGAGGGGCATCAGGAGCACCACCGAGGCCCCGGACAGGGGTTACTGCAGCACCGGGGGCAACGCCAAGGGCTGGGGAGGAGAAAGGCTTTACACCGGAGTTCCCTCATTCAGCAAAAGCAAGAAAATCCACACAATCAACTCAATTTATTTTTATAAAGCGCCTTTTTGAACAGTCGCCCCAAGGCGCTTAACAAGGGTGTGTGACGATACAGCATCACATCCAAATGTGTGTGATGCCCAATCCTAATCATCCAACAGCACATCAGTAACTACCAAGAATAGCAGCAAGCACAGCTGATAAACAGATTTGCCACCCCCACGCTACCACTTACAGTGACAGAAACTCAGTGCTGGATTCTACATGAACAGAGGTGACAGAAGCTGGCAGATGATTCGCTGCCAGGGACACCAGCTACAAGGTGTTTATCACTGACACTTCCTGACACCCGCTCTGGTGTCTCCCTCCCACGCTGTGCTGCAGAATACATTCTGCTTGTTAATGTGAAACTGAACAAGATGTCCTTACCACTCACGAGGGTCTATACCCATATACCCTAGCACAGAATTTGAGAGTGCTTGAACTAGACCTACCAAGCTCAAAGCAAGGTCATGGTTCAGGTGTGAAGGTTGTGCTTTATCTGCCTTTACCACAACTCTAAAAATTCTACCGGATTAAACTCGTAATTCTACCCAGCTTAGATTTCCGTATAGACTGTGCTAGGCTATATCTAGGATGAGGGCAAATTCCTTCTTCGCGGGACAGCAGCATGTTGCATAAAGCCGTGTAATGCCTCCCCAGGCAGGAATAAACATATTACACATAATCAGGCTGGTCAAACATTAGCCTTTCATTTCCAGCAGCAACATCCAGATGGATGCGTGGTAACTGAGTCAACCCAGTCTAAAAGCAGAAGGGGAAAACTGCTTTCTGTTTTTGGTCACTGAAATACCAAAGAATAATGAGGTTTTGCTTGTTACTTAGCAACATCCTTCCTTGAAGCCAAGGGGCCTGACTATATACTTCTGCAGCTTCTGAAGGGAAACGGTCGTGAAGATCTAATGGTGTCTCAGAAACTGTACGTTATTACTTAATTATCATGAATGGCATACGCTAACACTTTTCCACTGGAAAGGTGAAATCTCATTTTCACCCTGTATCCTAAACACATGCTCGTGTGTCTATTTGCACTAGCAAAGTATATTTACTTAGAATTACCAAAAATGAATCATAGCATAGCTAACATTATTTGCAAGTGATATTAGATGCATTATTATTATTCATCGGCTTGACTAATGTGCATGTCATTGAGAAAAGGGTGCGAATCGCACCCGCGCGCTATACCAGGACCCGGTGACGCACGACGCCCCGGAGAGGGGGATGGGAAAGCAGCGTCCCCACTTAGCCTTTAGCCTAAGTACACGCATCTTAAAACATTAACGTCCCACCTGACGACAAAAGTCGGGAACCATGTCGTTTGGCTGCATTAACGCTATCAGTTATGAACGCCTGTCAAATAGGATCTCCGATGCCAGCTGCAGAATCACCTCAGGATATATCCTGGCTAGTGCTTCACCATTTAATTTGACCTAGATTCTGTTTTGAAACGATCCTATTCGGATACCGGTTTCGTATTCTGGAACATCAGGGGGTGAAAGACAGCGATAATCGCCCAAAAGCCCATGTATCCGAGAGTAAATGCCAGATAATTATACACTAGGGACTCCAATCCATTAGCCGACTACAGTTAACCGTAAACTGCCAGACCGCTGACGTCACACGTAAAATGCTGCTAGCCATGAAAGCTGCTAACTAGCTATTAACCAGAGGTGACTGATTAATACCCAAATAAATTACGGTTACAGCAAGTAATTCGGAAAAAAATAGTATGACAGATTAATACGTGACGTGAAATATAGCTGGTCAGTCAGACCTTACACGACATCTTAGTTAGGTTTCATCGATGGCCTATAGCTAACTCGCTAACCATCCACACGGCGTGCTAACTAACTATCTAAACGAACGTTCGTTACAGGTTAGCCACCACCTGCTTTCCCTTTCGACTTTTTCCCCCTTACCTTTCGCCTCCGGGGGTGATGTTACTGGTCAGACCAATAATAGGCATATTGGATATATTTCTTTCTTTTTCCCTTACAAAACAATGACTATTTAATATCGTTTGTAGGTTAGATTTAACCATCCGGCCTCCGTCCACTCAGGAAGCGGCTTTCCCGTCTCTCTCTGAAAGCTGGTGATCTCGGCAAGCAGCGAGGCCCGGGGGTTTTATCAAGGGGGAGGGAATGACGGAGTGAGGTCACCGGTCTTCGTAATAAAGAGGCGGGCTGTGGCTCAGAGGGAGGGGTCTGGGAACAGAAATGCGCAAAGCGTGGAATCGCCCTCGCTGAAGGTTGATGACTATCTAAAACTATTTCAAACATCCTATCATAACACCTGAGATTGTTTATTAACATAGAGGAATTGGCAAGTTAATCTTCATATGTGAACGGAAGGAATATTTGATTTACTTGGATTATCTATGCTGGCATGACATTAAAGTCTTTGTCGAACGGTATTCCAGCGTCAGGCAACCCTATCTATTACTTTGCACCCATTCAACTACTCAAGGACGTGAATGAGTTTTATGTTTGTGGAGGATAGCTCCATAAGTTATTCAAAAGTATGTGTTTGAGGAGGATGAAGCCAAATCAAATTTTGGGGGACACACACTCTTATGCCACTGTATGCTCTCTATAATGGTGCATTATCCAAGACAACAGAAAATTATCTCGCCAAAGTAGACATGATTCAAATTCTTAGTAATCTTTTAAAAACTTTCTCATAATATTTTTTTTCATTCTTCTCATTATTTATCATATGCATCTATTTCTTGCTTTAGTTTATTAAAAATATATATGGAAAATAAATCCCACAGAGAATGAATTTTCATGACAGACATTTCTGCTGGGAAACAAAACCATTCATGCAGATAAATAAATAATAATTAAACAGTGTTTGTTGGCACGTCTTTAATTTCTGTTGCCTTAAATCCAAATCCATTGTTTCAAGGAAGCATGATTAGTTATGATGTTGTATCAATGATGCCATTGTCTGAAGGATTTTCCTTTAACCAGGGGCAATATGAATGCAAAATGTGGCAACATTGCTGAATGTGATACCCAGTTCTCCTGAAGTGCAATGTGAAACTAACAGCTAGGCTAATAGCAGGACAGGCAGAGCTTTTTTGTTTTTTTATTGTGCTGCACCTGTTTTCAGCTGTCAGACGAACAGGAGTGTGAGGCAGTCCCTGGGCCATTGTTCCTGAAATTAAAGTCCACGGCAATCGGATTTCAAGACTAATTCAGGTAAGAACCACTTTGCCATGGTCCCGTGGTCAGGTGGGTGACCTGTGTCTGTGTGTATTGAACAGATCAGTTATTTGATGTCTACTTCTTCATATTTCTTTCTGATCTTTGCCACTGTCTCTCATTCCTGCGCCAGGCTCATGTCTATTTTGAGCCGGCTGCATTAACTTTCTATTTAATCAGCGCTGCCATGTCTACTAAACGCACAGTGGCAATAGTAATATAAGAAACAAATTGCATTTAAACTGGGTTTTTGGTTCTGTTTGATAATGGAACCAGCATGCTGCGTAAGTATTTGTCATGTTGATTTGTACTGGCAGACAGATTCAGCTTAATTAACTGTAATTGACATAATGGTGGAAAATCAATTACAATGCTGTACGCGTTGTGCCAATAGATTCCCTACCTTAAATAACCTTGATTGAGCTGAGTGAAGCCAGTGCCACTTTATACATTGCAGCTAGTTTTCAGCATGAAGGACTGGTGTGATCCATATATGCTCAGTTAATGGCCTCTGCTAATGCTATTGGTGAAAAAAAATATTACTCAATGTTAATGTATTAATTATATTACTTTTTAAATGGCTCAACTGTCCAACATTACATTTTCACAAGTGCTGAATTACTGACCTTTTTACATCCTGCCACCTCTTCGGTTGCAGTGGGAACTCTGTATATGTGAGGATGGATGAGAGTACGTTTGAGATGTTTGAAGAGGAACTCAGGTCACCAGCGCAGCAGGAATCTGCACAAAAACCCATCAGACATGTCCGACGTGCAGGTCTGTTTTGTAACAGCCCCTATTTCACAATGTTTCTGTAATGTTTGCTGTTATGCAACATTCTCTAGAAGCTGATATCGCTCTTGATTATTTTTCTTACTATGCAAACCAAATAGGAAAAAACAACAAATAAAACATAACCCATCACCTTTGTTATCTTAGAGGAGGGGCAAGGAGTTTCTGTTTGTAGTGTTCTAATTGGCATTCAATTAAAAATAGGCCTATAGTTATGAAAATTAGTTACTATACATATACTGGCCCTTGAGTATTCAAGAACTCTTTTCATTATAGATCATTAACCTCAAAATGAATATAATGGCAAAAGGTGACATTTGGAACTCAGTCCCCAAGGGTCTAGAACCACAATGTACAATTATACCCTGTTATCTCTCGCAGACACCCAGAGCCTAAAGAGAACGATGGAGGTGAGTTATAGTTGAACAGTAAGCTTAAAGTTTTATACAAAATGACTGTATGCATGTATGTACGCAGCAAGACCTCTCACTGCTCCCTGTCACAGCATAGGATGTGTGTAAATTTAAACTTGAAGTAGGAATCCATATTGCTTTATGATCACGACTCCTCTCTACTAACAGAACCAACCCGGTTCGCAGGCAGCCCCCAAAGTGGCCCAGCAGGAAATGTCCCGTGGACGTGCGTATGACACACATGCATGTTTGCATCAAATGTCCGTCTGTTCACGTATCAATCTGCATGTTTCTTTGGATGCTCTGCCCCCCCCCCCCCAATTCTGCAGAATCGTTGCGTCGCGCATTGTCTATCCCGAGATTAAGCCAAATCGAGGCCCCGTGGAAAAACGTCACACTGAACCGCTGTCTGATTCTGGCCATCACCATAGTACTGATCGGCTCCAGCTTCCAGAGGCTGTATGGTGAGTGGAGATTGACAGTAAGACTCTTACACCCTGTACAGATGGTCGAAGGAGAGCACTGACTTTACGTCGTTCTAAATAATCTCCTCCTACAGAGGTTTTGCAGGCATGGAGACGTAAGGATGGCCCAGAGGTTTCAGATCCACATACTCTCTACCTGAGACATGTCAGTCTGAAGCAGGAAGTCGCACTGCAGCAGGTGGCGAACCACAGCCTTTTATGGGCCATCACTTCAGACACAAGATGGAAAGTTCAAGGCCTGGAGAACATAGCTAAAATCACATCTTATTTCACCTCTTCCAGGCTGAGAGCTCACTATGGGACAACTGGTTCTGGGACTGGATACTGGATGATGAAGATGAGGATGACGAGGAGAACTTGAAAGAAAGGTCAAAGATGAAGGGCAATCAAAGAAGGGGTGGCGGTGGAAGTATCGAACAGCTCAAACACAAGAAAGCCACGGAGAAGAAGGTCGTCAGGGCACAAGAGGGGAAAGCAAGTGACAAGAACGAGAGGAGGAAGAAAGACAGGCATGGGAAGGGGAAATCATTTAGAGAAGTGGCCAAGGGGCACAGGGACGGGGAGAAAGTGGGGGGCCGAGGGTTCGAGGATAAAGCAGAAGAGACAGCCAAAGGAAAGAGGAGCAAGGCAGGAGGACACAAACAGGGAAAACGACAGCAGGACACAGCGGAGGTAAAGAGGGCTGGAATCAGAACCCACAGGCACAGTAAGGAGAAACCTTAGTGGGGTTTCTATGACGGTGTATATATCCAGAAGCTTATACAAAAAAGGTTTCCGTTCCATCAATAATATCAGATAAAGCGACGCGTTGAACATACTCGTATCCCAAGTATCAAGTCTTGCAGATGATAAGCGCAAATTCTGTGACTGTCACTCCCTCAGTAATTTCTTAGGCACGTAAGAAAGCAACGTGTGATTTCGGTACCATGCGTAAACTGGTATTCTTTTAGAAACTGCCTGCATGGTTTAAGGAACAAAACAGTGAAACAAGACTGTAACAAAATGACCTTATATCAGACCCACGTCAGGGCATCATTTAACAAAATAACTCAAGCTAGCACAAGATATTAGTGACACTGTAATCACTCACTTATTGAAGTGGTAAAATCCTGCTGATTTGAATTGCATGTTTTGTGTGCAAAATATATCATAGGAGAAATAAACCAGCATGATTTCAACCTTTTGAGTTTACATCCACTGTGAAATTATTCCAATAAAAGGCTCCAGGTTATACACAGTAATATTTGTTACACATAAGTATAGAATCTAAAGCTTTTTGAAACTGTTTTAAGTGCCACCTTGAAAAATTAACACATTATAAACCCTGTTTGTAACAAGACCATTAAATTAAACATTTCCTTGTTTCCAAAATGGACACTCACAAAAGTAGCACCCAAGTAATATAGTCTCTGCCTTCCTCTACAGGTTAGTAATTAACCATATATAATTAAGCATGACACATCGTGGTTCTTGCCTGTTCAATCAGATCTCCAAACTGTTTTCTTGAATCATATTTCTTAACGCCAATAATTAAACTGCAAGTGGCTTTGGGCAGCTTAAAAAAAATGTAAATCAAGAAGTCCGCTAACTTTTAAAACATATACAGGCCAAGTCTATGTTTGGAAGGTCGCCGGTTTACGCCTGGTCTCAGCAGGACAGTCACGTCTGTGGGCCCTTGAGCCCCAGTCCCATGGATACCGCTGTGGGTGACTGCCCTTCGCTGCCAAGCTTGTGCTCACATACTACGGGGAAGAAAGGGAAGGCAAACAGGAAATCGCCCAACGGGATCAATAGTGTCATTCATTAATTCATATTTAGTCTTATGACAAACACAGCATGCAGACAAAATGTGCTGATGGCTCTCAGTTTTTATTTATAAAACCAATTGTCATGTGATGCAGAGTGACACTGGGGGTAAGCACACTCTGCACACACACCCACAAAATCATACTTTTAAAAGTAACATGGGAGGGAGGGTAGCTTTCAAAAATGTATGTAGACTGTATAAAAAGCCATGTCCTGAGGATTCACACAACCAAGAAATTTGAAAACAACAGGCAAGTGGCAGATGGAAAGTTCTAGAACATGTAATATTAGTTGCTTGGAGGGGGCGGGGGCAGCAGCCCCCCGGGGCCTTCGGTCGGCAGCGGAGGCCTCATCATGGGGGGCACCGGACCAGGCGGAGGCATGCCTGGAGCATGGGGCATTTGAGGGGGCATCTGTACAGGCCCTGGAACCTCCGGGGGCAGGGGGGGCAGGTGCATCCCACCGGGAGGTGGCGGGGGAACCGGTTCACTTGTGGGAGGTCGTGGACCGAGCCCGCTCATCAGAGGAGGCGGCCGCTTCACCCCCATGGGGGGCACCGGACAGCTGGGCGGGGGCAAGGCTTTCTCCATCTTAAAGTGAAACTGCAAGAAGAACTGGGAGGGCGGCGGGGGGTATTATTATTAGTGACACTTGAGCACAAAAATACCTCAAGATTGCAGGTGTCTGTCTTATCTACCTGTTTTGTCTCTCGGTTCCAATGTGTCCAGAACCGGCTCTCCGCCTTGTCGATCTCTCTGCTGGGAACCTGCGGAAACATGAAAGCACCTCATTAGAGATGGGGAGCAGCGAGCCTGACACACTGTGTCCCATCACCCCGGATGAGATACCACTGACAAACTGACACGCTTTACTACCTGCTTTACTGCAGCAAGACAGACTGTAAAGACTATTTTTAATTAGAATGCGTTTAATTTCCTCCCACTGAGCATGTTACTAAGACCCTTCCAATCAAATGCAGAAACACTAGAGGCACCTTGAAGGCGATAGTCTCGTAAGGCTCTGCCGCTATGAGCAGGTACTGCCAGCGACGGTCGGGGGGCTCAATGCGCTGCTCATAGGCGGACATGAAGCGGTGCCGTGGCCCGATTCCCTCCGCAACTTCCGGGTAGTCGATCTGACGGGAACCCAGAGCAGAGAGACACGGCGAAACAAGGGTAAGCAAGGCAAGGGCCGAGCATGAATGCTGTGATGTGCAACGGCATGCTGAAAAGAAAAAACAGCATAGCAGCGCCATGGTGGAAAAGTAAAGGTAGCTCACCTGGAAGAGTAAACTCTGCTGCCCGCTCTCTGGGTCTCTCTGTTTAGTCACTATTATAAAAGGGGGGGGAGAAAAAAAGTCTGTTATTCACATAGACGTAAAATCTAAACGACGTAAAAACACAGCAGATACAAGCCTTCATTCCCCATCAGGGATGGAGCACTCAGTAACGCTGCCAACACACACAATTTCATTTAAGTCCTAGAATTTTACCCAGAAGCACATTTTCATTGCGCAACTCTGCAATATATCTAAATATATTTCTTTCTAATTAGTCACACATAAATGTAAATTTGTGTTACTGGCTACATTGCATGTTTGAGCTGATCAAATCAAAGTGAATATCTCGGGTGAGCGTGAAAGCTCTCGTGCGCACCTTTGTATCCCGGGCGACCGATCTTCACAAATTTCTTTACTTCCACCTTCACCTTTTCCGGGGCTGGCTGGGCTGGAGCTTCTTTGGCTTCCTTAGCGGCTCGTCTCGCTCTGGGGTGGACACGCGGTTACAGGGTTAGACCAGCAGGGGGCGTCATTAGAGGGCGGTCGTGGTGGTGGTTTGGTTAGGATACAATGATTCCAAGGGGCAATGAGTGACAGTGGCCCTAGGGACCGGCCCAGGTTGAGGACCCAGTACGATATGCTTTTACGGGGTCCAAAATCTCTAGCGGCACCCCTGCAGACCAGTAGCACCACCTTAGTGAGATGGCAGAGATGCACTAGAGGTCGACCGGTATATCGGGCCGATATTTGGCATTTTTTAATGCATCGGCTTATATCTGAGTGTATTTCGCCGATTTATAGACAGGCATGTCTGCGGGCAGCCCAGTGTTGTTGTTGCCGTGTAACACGTGACCCATGCTGCCTTGCGCAGGACCCCAGCCAGAAGCTTTGGAAGAGTCCAGGGAGAAAACGGTAAGGCTTAAATGCTGATCTTTCAAAGATCTATTTATTTAACTGGTTTGCTATGAAATGCTGCTTTAAAAGAAAACGCGAGTGCTTTTGAAAGAGAACACGAATTACGCTGTCGGGCGTAATGATAATGAGCCTTCAACCAACCGTAGCTTACAGGTGAGGTTAAGGACCATTGATTCTGACAGTTAGGTTTGTGCGCTTGTTGGTGGGCTCACAGACGATTTTTTAATCATTAAAATCATTTTGAATATTAGCCCAATGTTATCAGTTCTTTTTTTTTTTCTTGTGTCGGAGAGTTTCACTCTGTAGGCAGTGCTCTCAAACACTGCAGCGTGTGTGAGAGTTGCGTTACTCTGTCACAATCACAGACGGCGCAGTCCACGGGGAGCCAGAGCTGCTAAGAACAATGCAGGGTGGAGGAAACTCTTTGTTTGAAAGTGTGACCTGAGCCGAAGCTGACAATGGTGGTTACCATTCACCTGAGCCGAAGCTGACAATGGTGGTTACCATTCACCTGAGCTAAAGCTGACAATGGTCCTTCTGTGCAACTTGTTTGCATTTGAGAGCGAAGATTCCAACAATTTGTCTGACGTCTAGATAAAAAGTGCACGACTTTGCGCAGTAAGTTTCCTCATTAAACGCGTCTATCCTTTATACAGGCTTTTGCGTCGACGACGTCACAATCACTAGGGGCTTATATTGTCCTTGCGTACAAGACTATCTAATATGACAAAGTTATTTTATTTTCTGCGATCACTAGATTCTGATTGTGAATTTGGCTTGTAAGCTGCCTGCTACCAACATAAACAACATGTTAGTGAAAGGTTTTGGGCCTTGTACACCAATCATCATACCATGATGCACTTAGTTACTAGTGTTTTCTCCCTTTAAAAATGTATTAGAGTATAATTGTGTTAATATGCATGGAATACTGTAATTGTAGAATGAATTGAAGATAATAAAAATGCTAACATTGTATTTTTTCTTCTGTTTTAGTAATTGCTGTCTGATGGCTGAACAAAAATCTAAACCTTATGGCAGCATTACACCAATCCAATACCACGAAAAGCCAGGTGCAATATCTGCAGAAGGCTGGTGAGCTTGGGAGCTGAAGAAGGAGTTTGCTGCTAAAGAGATTCTGATGCTGCTGTTTATTGTTTACAAGTTGTATTGTGTTTGTTATTTAAGTTTATATTTAAATTTACACAGGTCAGTATTCAATAAATGCCAAGTTGAGAAATGTTATGTACCCTTTGTTATTATTAGTGTGATATTTTATAATGCAAAGAGAGGAAAACGTCCAATTTTTGGCCTAAAAATATCAGCGGCATATATCAGCCATCAACTGACCCTGACTCCTAAATAACGGCATCGGCTATTGAAAAACCCATATCGGTCGACCTCTAAGATGCACTCACTTGTTCTTAATGTGACAGTGCTGTGTCAGTGAAATTAACAAGTAATAACCTTTACATATTACTATAATAACTTATAAACAGGTCAGCTCCATTCCCTGCCGCTTTTCTGGGTCCGGGTCGCGGGAGCAGCAGTCTAAGCAGGGATGCCCAGACCCTCCTCACCAGCCACCTCCTCCAGCACCACCAGGGCAATACCAAGGCGTTCCCAGGAGTGCGACGCCCTTAAAGTCAGGACACACCTTCCAGTCCCCTCTTTTAAAAATTGGGACCACCACCCCAATCTGCCAATCCAACATCCACGCAATGTTAAAGAGGTGGGTCAGCCAAGACAGTCCAAAAGCACCCACAACATACGGATGCAGATCCGATGACAATTGCAAAACTGATCATCGGACAGCAGCCTAGAGTGCTCTTATGTTCGAACATGCTGTTCATTATGGACAAACTGTGGTTAACGCGGAAGTCCAATAACTGATCACCGCTCAGATCAGGCCGTTCCTCCCAATCACACCCTTCCAGGTTTCACTGTCATTACCCACGTGAGCATTAAAGTCCCCCAGCAGAACCATAGAGTCCCCAGTGGGGGCACCTTCCATTCCAACACCCCCTCCAAAGTCTCCAAAAAGGCCAGATACTCTGAACTGGTGTTCACTGTGTACGCACAGAACAGTCAAAGCCCTTCCCCTGACTTGAAATCGAAGGGAGGCGGCCTTCTCGTTCACAGGGGTAAACTTTAACGCACTGGCACAAAACTGGGGGGGCTATAAGTAGACCCACACCTGCCTGGTGCCTCTCACCATGGGCAACTCCAGAGTGGAATAGAGAAATATGGCAGCTATACTTACAAATTGGTCTGATGCTTCTTCCCCTGTGTGTGAGCCAAATAGCTCCCCTGTTGAACAGAAGGAGAAAAAAAAACAGACTTATTTTGCATCCATTCTGACATCAAGAATCATTATATAATACAGCGTATATTCCCGTTTCCCCAGTAGTTACCTCGTTGTTGTGTAGCGTGAGGCACAGTTTGCACTCATAGGAACCCAAATGATTCTTCATAAAATAAGGGTCCTTGTTAATGTCGATGGTCTCCAATGCCAACTGCCTTAAACGCTCTCGACGGTCGCGGTTACTTTCCGAGGCCGAGGCGACCCCGCCGCTCCCGGTCTTACCACCGGCTCGGTGTTGGAAATCCATTGCTGCGGTTAGGTGAATTCACCGGCAGAATAGCAGCCTATCGTCGAACAGTCAAGAACTACGTGGTCACCTGAAAATTTAGCACCAGAAACAGGACATAAGGTTAAACTTAACCTACATTTATTTGAGTATGTAGTGAAAAAGTCAGTCCGACCAATATCAATCAACATCAAATTCCAAAGAACCAACTATGCATTCGAAAATTGCTGAGTTACTTAGAACTAATATTTTTGACCGGATGAAATATGACAAAAAATGTTTCGTCCTATGATCTGTTTATTCGACAGTTAATAAAGGTCTAGGTCATTTGGACCAGACCTCCAAATACAGTCAAAACGTTTACCGAACTAGTAGCTAACAATGGTAAAATCATTTTAGATTAATTGTTATGGTTTGGACTGATTCATTTTCCTGGAAATCAATCACGCGAAAATACAATATGAAAAAGCACACGCGTGTGTCATTTTGATTTTTTCCTAATTAGCACAAAAACTGTAGTTAGCATAGCAGCAATGAGCAAATTAGTAATCTCGATCACCATACATAACAGTTTATCAATTAAAAAATGTACAAAATTGCAATTAAAGCTAACTATGACGAGTGTACAACCTAGTTTACGAACAACTATTGAATAAACATAAATCAAACAATTTCAAAGAACGAATTCACTTGCAGATATCTCGCCGTCGAGTTCACGCTAGCGTTATAAGACACTACGCAGGCGCTATAAGGAATTACTTCCGGCGATTTCAAATTCAGTAAAACTTTATAGACAACACTGTAATAATAACAACATGTATTGCTTGTTTCAGAATGATTCTCCGTTTGGCACTGGAAACAAAGTTAGAGATATGGAATTTTCATCGTATCTACTATAAAGCCTCCCAATATATATGAACTACCTTTACTGTTTTAGACCGTACGCCAGAGCTATTTTATCACTACTTATGTAGAACGTGTCCTTCACACCTAAAGTCAAGCATAATAATGCTGAGGGCTGATGTGCACGCCGGCTCGCATAAGGACAGCCAAGACAAACAAGGAGTTCGTGTTTAGTGACAGTGACGCAAGAAGCCTATCTGCGGCGTGTTTAGTTTCAGTGGGTGTGGAAAATTACGACCCGTCCGGGGCAAGCCAGTATAGAGTTAGTGTGAATGGGCGATGCGGGGGTAAGTCGTTAACAGCGGGAGGACGGCGATCAGGGAAGGGGAAACTAGCATCGCCTTGAAATGTGAATGTAAGACCACAAGGAAACTGAAATCGAAAGACATAGCCAACAGTAACAATGACTGGGATACATAATTAGGTGTATGTGTTGGTGTAATGTATCTCGTATGCATGCAGTTGTTGATTAAAACTGGGCATTTTTGAAGGATTTGAAGTTGAGCGACTTCGTACACTCACAGATTTCCACACTGGATTACCGCATCCGATTTTCTGTATCAGAATAAATCTGTTGACGAAGTCTGTAGGTTTGATGCTAAGGAGAGAGAGCGAAGGCCGAGGTCTTGTGCGCTGCCTGCTGTGGACGCGGCGTATGATTCCGAGATGCGTTTTAACGAGCGAGAGCTGATTTCGTTAAGCCGCCAGCCGTCCGACAAAGCGGCGGAGCTGGGAATGAGGGGGCCCAAGAAAGGCGACGGTATGTCCCAGCGCTTCATTCAGTTCCTTACTCCTCTTCACTTTCTCTGTTACGTTTTGGTGTCATATTAATATTTAAAATCCCATTAAACATCACTGGGATGTAAGCTCCTCATATTGTATATTACTTTATTTGGTTAATAACAAGGCCCCCCCCTCTCTTTTTGTTACAAATACGGTACTCCGTAAACATGTAAGGGTGCAACTTAATAAATTAAAAACTACATAATACAGTATAGTGAGTTTAACCTAAAATTTCTGCAACAGAAGCATGCAGACAGATGCATGCAGACAGTTCCCCATCGTGAATTTACTTCCTCTTTTCTTTTTTAATCATTGCAGTTGTGAAGAAGCGGCTGGTCAAGCTAGTTGTAAATTTCTTATTCTATTTTCGCACGGATGAAGAGGAGGTAACTGGCGGGGGGGCGCAGTTATTTATATATATATATATACACACACACACACACGATGGCGACAATATGCAGGGGTATCTGTGAGGGTGTGCTGGAGGTTAAGGTGCTCTTGGACGTCTCTATGCAGCCTCTGGGAGCCTTGTTGCTGGAGGAGTGCCGCGTGGAGAGGGAGGACAGCCAGGCCTTCTCCATCGGTGGGTGCACGTCCAGCATGTAAAGGAGGTGATCTGTTTACTTGGGCCATTGCTCTCAATGGAAATCATACGTTTGCATTCAGCATTTATTTACCTGGTCAAGACTTGACATTGAAGTGAAATGCAGGTATTTCCCTCGTATTTTCCAAGTGCATTTCTTGCAGTTTGCGCGGTGTAGTGAAGTGTTCGTTCCATGGGCGTAAATTATTGGGAGGTTGTAACCCCCCATAATCAAAACCAGCCAATACAAGCTCCTGAAATGGGTGGAGACCTGAACCTCCACCCCCCAAGTGCTAAACCAAAGTTATACCCTTGTTCGTTCAGGTGGTGTCATTTGACCTGTTTTGGGGGGGTCGTTAGTCCCCATAAAATGTTTTCTAGCCCCCCTCCCCCAAATAAATGTGTATTTATTCGCTTAAGTAATGAATAATTTGCCATTGCACCCCCCCAGTAAAAGTTCAGCCCCTCTATTCATTCATCTCTAACTACGCTCCTGGTTTCCTGGTTGGTTCTGCAGCTTTCCTAGATGAAGCGGAGAGGAAATACCTGTTCGAGTGTGACTCCCAGGAGCAGTGCCTGGAGTGGATAGAGTCCATCGTCAGGGCCAGGTACAGGTCAGCCTTCGGTCGTGCCCCCCCCCCCCCCCCCCCCCCCCCACCCGCCCCCGCGGCCGGTGGCTGCCGCGTCGCCTGCCTCCCCCCCCGCCCGCGTTTGGGGGGGCGGCTCCTCGTGTTTGGCCC
>JAODKE010000047.1:12583505-12600364 GCA_026779605.1 Mormyrus hasselquistii | reverse complement strand
GACGAGAAGAGAGATCATGACGAGACAGGAGGTAGGCAAGGGGGGGGGGGGGGGGGGGAGGAGGGCAGAGGCGGGGGAGAAGAGAAAAAAAAAAAAGACCCACCCCCCTACCGTAGCAAACGATCCCGCCAGGCAGCTGGGTGGACGGACAGGTTGGAGGAATTTGCTGCAGGTGAAACAGCCGTGCCCCCCCCCCGGGCACTGACATCCTCCCTGAACATCACTACACGGGGTATAAGTGGGGAGGGGATCATTTGCAATTACAGCAGATAGACAATAAAGGGAGCAATACTGTTATTTGTCATTCAGTTTCAGGCTTCCCTCAGGCAGTCATACCCCCACCATACCTGGGTATATACCACCAATGAAAGGAGGCCGGGGGGGGGCGGGCAGACGTGTGCAATAAGCGGACACAGTCTGAATTCAGCACTGTTGGTTGCTAGTTCCGAAGTCCATCAGAGTGAAAAAACATTGAAAATACATTTTCAACTGTATAAAGATAATCAAGATGAAGGCAAGGTCAGCGATGGCACCATAATTAACACTGTGTACACTTCCTTAACAACAAGGCTGTTTCTAGTGTTTACACTCCCAGTGCCGTTAAATGCAGCTGAGACAAAAAAAAAAAAACACAAAAAACAAAAAACAGACAATGACCACACACACGTTGCACGTGTATCGTGGCGACACTGTTCGACTCCAGACGCCAAGAGTCTTTGGTGTGGGTTCCAAAGAGGCAAGAAAAGAACAGAGGGTCCAGAAAAAAAAAAAACCCCTAACATCAACAATGAATCTGGAATCACAGCAGGGAACACAAACAGTCGACCCAAACAGATGGGCAATCCTTCTGCCTGACCACTGCGCCTTTACTGGACCTGTCAAAGTGTCCCTTCAAAAACCTGCACTCATACAGAGCGTACCAGCTTGGACACTCTCATAGGAATGTTATTTTATGAAGACTGGAGGCGCCATTCTCTTGGGCTTAGCCTGAGCGTAATCAGATTCCAAGGGCATCAGGCGATGGTCACAAACTCCAGTGGACCAAGACACCTATGCATGCCTGATTAGCAGTCTTCTATGTGAAAGTCAGGTTACTTGTAAGGGAAAGTGTCCCATAAAAACAAGAACTACGACAACGACAACAACAATTATTAGAACAATAATCATCATTATTATAATATCACAATTGCACCGTATGGGCAATTATTGAAATGCCAAGGATTTATTTAAAATAAAATAAAATAAAAAAAACAAAACAAAAAAACACTGGCTGATGAAACAAGATTAAAGACATATTATATATGTTATATCTTTCCCCACCCTGATACTGCAGACTGTATCATTACCATGACATATAATCTCTATGAAACTTCTTCCCCCCCTCAGAAAAAGATGAATAAATTAAAAAAGTGTAATACATAACAGTATAAGAATATGATACAAATGTTCTTCCTCCCTTGCATTGAGAACGGGTTGGGCAAGAGAAGACGATTCATCCCAGTGAAAAATGAAGGTACCCGAAAAGGGCTGTGGAATCATCCAGCACAAAATAAATATATTAAAGGACTTAGTTGCCCTTCTCAAGGTTTCCGCTCCACTGAAAGGATTCAATCGTGACCCCCTTGACCATCCCAAGAGGCACCGCTCACCAGACCATCCCCAGGGTAGGCAGGGCCTGGTTTCCAGGGGAAAATGGCTGGCCTGCTCCACCCTAGTAGCAGTCTGGGAGCCGCTGCTGGTCATACTCTGCGATAAGCTTCTTGATGTATGCCAGCTTGCTGTGCAGGTATTCGCAGCGGTTCTTCTCCTCAGCATAGTTCGGGTTCGTCTGCAGGGAAGGTGGAAACAGGACTCAGTGCTCAGACACAGGACTAGGAAATTATTTTTTGTGAACCATTTGCTGTATTTTTTGGCTCCACTAGATGGTGCTCTTGGTTTGCTCCGGGGCATGCTTTGTGCCCTTTTCAGAGAGCTCCATCAACTGAGGTGAAGAGGAGGGGAAAAAAAAAAAATCACAGCAAATAATTCACGAAGTGTCACTTTGTCCATCACTACCAGGAAAGTCTGGTCTATGACAAGCTAAAACTGGAACCAGAACCGCAAAAGAAAGACCATTGGAAAAACTGACCTTTTTAATTTTCCGATACTCCTGCAGTATCTGGTTATGGATTGTCTATGAACAGAAGAACAGGACAAATTTTACTTTCCCCAGGCTGCTTGATCGCCAGGCAGAAATGATAAATTCAGATGATCATAACCGCTCAAATGCACGCATCCTAATTTGCAGCAATCAGCTCTTGTGTGGTGATAACTAGAACAGGAAGTTGCATTTCTGTGGTCATGTGGCAAAGCGCAGCGTCTCACACCAGAGCTGTTGCTGAGAGCGTTATGCCCCTTTAGCAGCAGCTGCCAGCGGCGCTGCACGGTCGCGGTGCCCTGATCAGCACATCGGGCCACAGCGAAGGTACCTTGTACTTGTCAGAGCCAGGCTGGAGCTGCCGGAGCTGCGAGTCGAGCACGGTGAACTGCCGCGTGACGGCCTCAATGCGCGCGTGCAGGTCCCGGTACTCACTGTACTCCACATTGAAGTCGTTCTTATAGCTTTGCCGCTGCTCGTGGGAGCATATGGCAGTGTATTTCCTACAAAAGGCCGAGCGGGAAGAAGGGGAGACGGAGGTGGAAAAACAGTAGAGAGACAGAAAGGGAGTCTGGTCAACGTCGACCTGTTACTGGGCGCTACTGTGCGTGCAGGTGTCATCGTCGTATAAAGATACATGGAAAGGAAGGCAGGTAAACTTATACCAGGTGACACAATCACCCGACTGCCACCCTAATCAGACAGTGGCCTTGCTCGCTCCCCCACCACCACCCCCAGGAACAAGGGAGAGGGAGGGGGGGGGTCTTTGATACGGATCAGCAGCCCCACCTTTGCAAAACTGAAGACTACGTCCCTTACACATGTCCGCATGGACCATAAAGCCAAGGGCTCGGCTACCGCTGCGGCTAACAGAACCGAGTCATTTGCGGGTGGGTCACAGAATAGGAAGTGGCTGCTTCGGGAATCAAATGAGCACACGCCCAAAAACTAAACGGATGTGCTAAATAAATAAAATGAAAGGAATAGCAAACAGGTCTGTCAGTGCACAGCCTCGCTAGAGACATGAGGCAGACAGCAGCGTTCCTGGTAGGTTAGCAGGATAGTTAGGGGTCACATTTACACCCATCTGAGCAACCAAACCACCATCAAGAAGCATATGTAGGGTGAAGGTGGCGAGGAAGTTCTTACAGTGAGTAGTCGGCTTTCTCCGGCGTGGACGGCAGGGCACTGGTGTTATGGCACTTTCCATTTCGACCTGAATGACAGCAAGGTCAAACGGATCAACACACAGCCAGCAGGGCCACCATGCCCGGAAATATTTGCATTTACATTTGAAACCCACTGATCCCTCCTTGTAAACAGCTACCCTGGCGGCACGCATTTCACATGACCACACGAATGCAAGTGGGAATAAGATGAATAAAATATCGCAGGGCAGCAATTTGACCTTCTGTGTTAAATGCTGGCTTTTCGGGACGGAAATGTGACAATTCTGCACTGACCACTAGAGGTCGGCATTGCGCAACAGCAAATTCTGATACTGGGCCAGGGGCTCTCAAGAAAAATAAACAAGAGATTTAGCCACATTTGATTTACGGCAAACTAAAACCAGCAGCCTTTGCAAGAAACCAAGCCCCAGGTCTGTAAATAGGAAAACAGGCAGTGGGGGGCACTACGGCATTACCTGTACTGCTGTGCGACATGCTGCCTGTCAGGCCGTCAGTGGAAGGCGTGAGGTCGCAGCCGCTCCGGGGCACCGCCCCCTGCCCCGCCCCCGGCCCGGCTACACCTTTCTTCTCCTTTTCCCTGTCCTTGCTTTTATCTTTGTCTTTGTTTTTTTTTGACTTCTTCTTAGACTTGGCGTGCAGGGCGGCAGGGGCAGGGGGGGGCTCTGGGGGGGCTCCGGCAAGTCCAGGTCGGCTGGGGGGGAGAGGGGTGGAGACCCGGACGGGCAGCGGCTCAGAGGCGGGGACAGAGCCGAAGATGGGCTGGCTGAGCCTGTCCACCGCTCCGGCGCCTCGTGCCTCGCGATCCCGCCGACTGCGGCCAGAGTCATTGCTGACGTCGCATAGGGGGTCACAGGGGCGTGTCGACTCCGGCGGGGGAGGGCACAGACCAGGCAGCCGCCCCCCGCCACCCGGCACCGCACCTGGTTCTTGCCCACTGCTCAGCTTGTCACCCAAAGACGGAGTCATCTTCCCCGCCAGATGTGATATCCTGGGCTTCTTATTGGCTAGAGGGTCGATGAAGTCAGTCATCCCCGATCTCTTCTGAGGTGGCGACTATCGAAAACAAAAAATAATAAATTAGATTAAAGAAAACAGCTCAGGGGACAACAAGAGGAAAGACAGCCAAAATGCGACTCTGCTCACTTGGGAAAGAACAGTGTTGGTCACACCCTTGGGAGGGTTGGACAGATCCTCACCGGGGGCTGGGGCTGCGTTCTGGGACTGGCAGAGTTTCCTAGGGGGTGGGGGGGGGGCACACAAAAGCAAGAGGCAGATTCAAAACACAGCACTGCACCTGAGAAGACATGGACTGCAGGGATGGAGAGAGGGTGGAGCTTCTCCATATCAGCATGTTTGCGGTGCCGAATGCGACCGCGGCAGCCCGGCAGTTGGCAGCCATGCGCTGAGGCTGCGACATTCGGCTAACTTTCAAAAACAAGGCAGGACTGCTTTGTCATGTACGGCGGATCCCACCACCCCCCCGCTCTATTACACAAAGGCCGTACTTCTGGGAATCGCCGCAGCTTCAACACATCTGACCTTGTCCAAGTCTAATCTATGCAGCTGGTACTGGGTTAAGACTGTTTACAAGCTAAGTGAAAACACACGGCTGCAGGAATCTCG
Organism: Mormyrus hasselquistii; assembly: GCA_026779605.1. NCBI lineage: Eukaryota > Metazoa > Chordata > Actinopteri > Osteoglossiformes > Mormyridae > Mormyrus > Mormyrus hasselquistii. The sequence goes on along the minus strand of JAODKE010000047.1, from coordinate 12,595,414 downwards.
GGGTGCAGACCAATGCAGTGCCAGGCCCTGAATACGTGCACGACTACAAAATACTCCATGCAAACAAAAGAAACACCTGACATTCTCTCTCTCTTTCTCTCTCTCACACACACACACACACACACACAGATTAGGTATGTACATCTTTCGGAAGATGCTCCATTAATTTCTATGGGCATAACCCTACTCCTAACATGATGACCCTAACCCCTACCCAGCCCTAAGCTTAACCATAAGTAACCAAAACGAAATACAAGACTTATGGCATTTTTAGTTTTTTTTATTGCAGGTCGGAGACTTTTTATTAAATGTCACACAGACAGAGACACTCTTCCTGTACACACCGAACAAGAATCCTCTTGAGAAGCTGCTGGTCTCCTTCGGAGTAGCCCGGCCAGTCCTTCTGGACCTCCTTGAAGAGACAGTCCTTTAGGGTGAATGAGTTGTCCCTGCTGTTCAGATCAGCCACCTAGACATATACATACACCAAAATAAGGCACGCACACAGAGGCCTGATGGGGAACTTGCGAAATGGTTACAAAGAACTACGAAGCACTGCTGAAACTTCTGCTTCTGATGATCGAAATCACAGAACTTGCACACTCAGCATACCCTTTACATAATTATGCAAAAAAAAAAAAAAACTTTCAGAGCCCAAGTATGAGTAATAAAAACTAAATCCAGCCAAAAGATCCATCTTATTATAATGAATAACTCAGTATCCCCCATAGGAGGCGCTGTCAGGTCAGTGAGGGCGTGAGCGGGGACCTGCTGCAGGAGGTTGTCCAGGGAAGGCCTGTCCTGGGCGGAGAGGCCGTCCTTTTGTAGGCGCAGAACCAGCTCCGGTCTGCTGTAGGGCTTGAGGGCCAGCAGATGGGTGAGACGCTCCCGGAGGGGCCTCGCCTGCACGCTCGCCACGCCACCGCCGCTCTTCTTCGTGGCGCTGGAGATGATGACCGGCCGGTTCACCTGCCTGCAGGGGGCGACGTCGCACGGGCTGGGTGCCGGAGGCTTCCGGATGTGCACCTTCTTCCCTGTGGAGTGCATGGGAGGCGTCAAACTTGGCGACTCATGCGGATTCGGTGGGGGGGGGCAGGCGGGGGACGGCCATACGTGTTGCTCTGGAGGAGCAGATTCTGACAGGAATGAATGATTAAGACTGACATACAGTTCCCAGGACGCAAGCTGGTCAGGCTGGTTTCATTTAATCCATTTTTTCCCCCCAGTCTATTGAGCCAAAGCGATTATCTCTATTGAAAGATAATAGCAGGGCTAACCAACCTGGGAAAAGGGGAATGCCAGCTTGGGTCATCGGGCGACATCATCATCAAACCACCTTAAACAAAATGGCTACCTTAAATAATCAATTAAAAGAAGCCCCACCACCTGCATTTATCATCAGGGGTGGATTGATATATAGGGCTGTCCTAGGTTATGGCACGCAGACCTTTGGGCCCCAGCAACAATCAGGGCCCCACCCTGCCCTGGAGAAAATAGAACAGTTAATTAAATCGGCAACACCCGAGTGTTCATGCTGACGTGCGTTGAGGGCCCCCAGATAAGCGAATGCTCCCCTGTTGATCATGAGGAATCCCCCACTCGAGGGACTAGAGTGTGGGGCCACATCAGAGACCGAATTAAGGGTGATCGACGAAGCAAAATGCCAGGAAATTCCAGAAGACCTACTAACAACCCAGGAAACTTTATTATGAGACAGAACAACTATAAGCAAGTATGAGCTTTTCATGGTTTTATGAGGAGGCGTTTTATGGTTTGGTTTGCCAGAGTTGGTGGGTGAGACTAGAGGCCTCACCTGGGTACTTCCCGCCGGGCTTGATGACGATGGCGCCGCGGCTGCGTGTCTCCTCCTCGGCTTGCGTCATGCTCTGCCGCGCCTTCTCGTACGAGTCGTCGGAGGCACACACGGTGATCTTGTCGTGGATCGTGCCAACGCCGTCCAGCCGGAAGCCTCCCTGGCCGCCATGCTGCCGGATGCAGTCAAAGCTGCCCTGGGGGTTGTCCTTGCCCACGTTGGACAAGTAGAAGGTGAAGACCTGCTGGTTGCCGGGGCTTTCTGGCCGTGGCACGCAGATCTTCTGCAGAAACGCAGGGGGCAGCAGGGGAATCCCTTCATTTCCACATCAGTTCATGGAATAAGAGTTTCAGGATTTCCCCAAGCTGGATTCTAAGGGAGGGGGTGGCTAAATGTCTTAAAGCTAAACACAGTCTTGCATCTTCAATCGTGACAGCAAATCAAAGGCAGTTCCTTAAAGTGCCCCCCCCCCCAGAATGCTGGGATGTCAGTGAGTCTCCGAATTATGCGGTAGGAGGCTGAAAGTAAGATCAGATGACCTCGGCACGACCTGTACGATTGACGTGCGCCGCAGAACTCTTCGGGCGGCGAAGTAAAGACAGTATACTCCAGTGCAGACTGTACACTATAGGCAGCTGCGTACCCTACACTGCAGCCTGACTCCAGTAGAGACGTTTCTATGGCGAATCGTACGCGGCTGCCTGCGATTTATATTCCTGCGTAGAATGTACATCAGCTTTAAACATTTACCCTTTACCTGGCGTATCCCTGAAGTGTGCAACATGGGAGAAAATAAGCTGGAAATTGTGCCGATTTGTCGGTAACATTGTAATTACTCCCTCAAAATTCCAGTGATTCTACGGTGGAATAGATCAGATGTTTTTCATTCCTAAAGAGCTGTCATATGGAAGGAAACAGGGAAGCTAAATACGGCAGGGATGTGAGAGCTAAGAGCCGGATTGGCAGGGCCGTGTGGGCGGCACAGGGAGATGGCCCACCAGACCAAGCAATAACATCACATCGTCAATCATCTCAGCAGATTCTGGCATCTACATGAATGCGGATGTAAGGCTCAATGAACCGTCATGGCGGCTAGGGCTGTCACAGCGAAGGAACTTCCCTCGCGGTGATTTTGAGCAGCTCAACAGCATCATAGGCTGTATGTAATTACAGCATTTATTCCTGGTTTTAGCACTATATAAACAAGCTTTTTGTTAAGCTGTTATTTATGTAGTCGCTCTTTAAACGTTTTAAAAACAGCATTAAAAGATAGATCCGTAATATTTAAACATGTACGCCAGTCGAAAGGTGCACTTCTCATTTGTTTACATGAGTAGCAAAAGCACCCGCTGCTCAAAGAATGCGGACATCGGTATGCCGAAAGTAAGTAAAGGTCCTGTCACTGAAAGGTTGTAAGCAGGTAATTAACAATAAAATAGCTGGTGTACGTGGAAAAGCCTCACAGCTAGGCAGCGAGTCAGGGGTCAACCTGGGTCCAGCGCTAGCTCACACCCCCGCGGAATGTGGGAAGACCTTCGGCCGGACGCAGGCCCGACGTGAAAGGGGGGGGGAGACTCTGCGCTGGTTTTTTTGACTGACCTCAGACAAGGAATGTTTGTGGCAAACCGAGAGAGGGAGCATTTATGCCGCTGTCACGGACTCTGACGTCACATTACAGAAACTGTAAAGTGGCTCCCACTTACCCCCTGGCTTCCCGCGAAGCGGATTGAAGGCTGTGCAGACAGATTCTGTAACGCAGAAAAAGTACAAAAGGCATCAGTGGACAGAAAAGCATCACACAGACAAGTTAGACAGACCCACACGGTCCTCAGATGTGGTATGTAAAAATAAGAACTGCTTACTGTCCCCCCCGCCCAGAAAAAAAGATTTATCTCATACATGAATCTTTACTGAGAACAGGACAGTCAAGTCGCCGGTCCACCGCTGAGTGGCTTGCGCCACTCTGCAGTGACCTTTCTATCTTTTAGCAATCGCAGACCTGTCCTCACTTGCCTGTTACGTAACAATGACGAGACAGGAGCAGGATATGTGGAGCGTTACGTAAGCGAGGGACAGGACCGTGGCAGAGCAGACACACACACACCCTTCTGACGGTGTGCCTTTGCACTTACAACTAATCGTAGCACTGTCACTCTGCTAGGAGGCTTGCAAACCACAGGGACAATATACCACCCTCCTCCTCCCCCCCCCAGCAATACCAGAGCATGAGGTGAAGGGCTCAGCAACAAAGGCAGCAAACGACCCACACCGGCCACAGCTCTGCGCCCATTTACTCTCTGTCAATATTAAAACAGGTCTAACTCAGATAAGCCAGTCTGAAGGTGCGGTCAACGCTGAACTTTGCATCCCGGCAGACCCGCACCCCCCACCACCACTGCCGAGACCCGCGTGCTTTAAAGGGAGGTGCGGCCGGGACGCCCCTCGGGGTCAGAAACGGGGCAGAAGAAACCCTGCAACCAGCATGAGCAGACGCACTCGGGGCCGGAACGCCTCGGGGCTGCAGCGTCAGGCAGGCCGCACATTAAGCGGAAGCCCCGGCGGCTTCTGCACACGGTGCCGTTCGTCTAGCGGAAATAGCAGCACTCAGTAACACCGACACACACAAAGGCACTCGGCCGCACGCCCACGCCCTTCCAAATGACACATTTTCCATATATAAAAACCTCTCATCTTCACTAGTGTGGGGCTCCCAGACTTGCTGGCTCTGGGATCCGTCTGCTCGTCCTCCCTCCGGCTCCCACCGACGGCCCGCTCACTGCTGACCCGTCAGAATTCCTGCCACGTGGGGGTGGGGCACAGCGCTTAAAGAACTAAATTTGGAACCTGAAGTTAGTTGACGCCCCCCCCCCCTCTCTCCCTCCTTACAGGTTCTGCTGTTGAACCCTCAAGGGACTTACAGCCAGCTTATCATGTAAGAGCAGATACCTGTATGGGGTTGACAGCTGTGCCCGCTAAGCAATACAGTGACGCGTCACAGCTGTGAGCTACCGCCTTCGAGCAGCACTACCGGGGAAGCACCGCCACCAGATAATCACCTAAAATATACAGGCACTCTTTGTTAATTCAGACTATTCAAAAAAACCATCCGCCACACATCCTGTGAGGCACCGCCATTTCCCAGCTGTAAAGGATTAGCGTCCGTAGCCTTGGATACTCAGAGCATTTTCACCTGAAGCAAGGGGGGGGGGGGGGCAGTAGCCGTCTCCAGCACCTCCCGAGGGGGAAAGGTCAAACTGATAAGAACAGCATCATGTCAGCTTGTAATGTCGCTGTTGGGTTCAGTGTGAAACATTACAGACACGAGAGCTGCTTATGATGGAAATTTCCATCCATCCATCCATCGATCTTGGTCAGGTTTGAGGGGGGGGGGGGGGTGCCAGTCCAAATCAGGCCACGGAAATGAGCTTTTGAAATCCAGAACATGCTGTTATTTCGGTATTTCAGCCCATTGCCAAACAGGGAGACCGTTTCAAGCCGAATGCACCGAACATCAAAGCCATAGCCCTACAAAAGCCCACCTCCAGAACACAGCCCCCGCTTCCCCACAGCACGGCGTCATGCGGTCGGAGCCATGACTTCCCAGCTTTTTGGGGGCATGATCACAGAGCGGTTCACCGACAGGGGGGTCATTTCTTGGGAACGCCGCACCTCAGATTTAACAATCGACACCAGGGTAAAACTGAGCACGGGGGGGGGGGCCTGTATCCTCCAAAAATAAAAGCGATCCTGATATTCAGATTGTGGTGCCACTCAGCAGAGATCCACGCGCCCACCGAGTGTCAAGCGTGTGATGCCCTACACTCACCAACTTCTCCAAAAAGCCAGCATGCCTCCCACATCCTGCCTAGCGCCCAGGAATAGCTGACTCGTGACTTATCCCGCTGACACTGAATTAAGCGCTGGCAGACTGGGGGGCACCTCACTCCCGTACTACCCCTCCACAGGAGGTAGGAGCCGTGCGGTTCAACGCTGAGACTATGCGGGGATCCTCAGATGTACCATCCACATTTGCGTTACATGTATAGACATCATTTATATATTCATGACCTAAACCAACAGAGTTTCCATCCAGCTCACTGGGGAAACTCATGTCAAATATTCTGGTGAGCAGAAGGCAGGCACCCCTGACTGGAGAGCAGGGAATTCAAAGCGAAGTGTCAGTGACATGAAGACGGGAAATGTAATATAGCAGACTTATGGATCCAGGTCGGGATCTAATGCACTACTGATGACACATTCTCCCACAGGAAGCTGCCCGTCTCTCATAAGACTAATGACAACATGATGGGAAATCGCTACTTTCCACTGTAAAGGGGTCAGTGAGTCATTGCTGAGACAACAAATCGCGTCATGCCTTCCCACTTTGCAGTGCGGCTTGTGGAAGCATATTCCTATCACCTTCTCGCAATATGGCAGCGACCGATTCCGGCCACACTGGATTTTAAAGTGCCCAAACAGCATCTTTCTTCTCGGCCTTCAGCAGTGGGATCATGCAACATAATTAATGACATAAGCGCAAGACGGTATTTCTCAGCCCGGTTCTCGGGGACCCCCAGATTGTCCACGTTCTTGCTCCCTCCCAGCACGCCTGCATCAGGTACTCAGTGTTACTGTTTGATCGTTTAGTTCAGGGATGCTGGAAATGTGGACTGTCTGAGGGTCCCAGCGGACTGGGTTGATGAACACTGGCATAAGGGAATGAACCGTCTTTCTATGATATTGCTAATAATGCGTGTTACGGTAATCTCTGTTCCCGCCGTGTTTATAATTTTGATATTCAAAGCTCTCTCCCAAACACCTGGTGCACGTCTTAAAAGTTTTGCCTTAAGATGCTAAGGAGAGAAGGACAACAGGCACCGTAACTGTATGAGGTCTGGTAAGAATGCCCCACCCCCCCCCCCAGAGGATTTTGCTGACCCCCATGAGGAAGACATTAATTACTAGGACCAGAGTGCATCAGGTTTAAGGGTTATGGGTGACATAAGGGTTAGCGACGCGCTAAAGGTACATCATAGTGACCAAACCTGTTGTTCAATGCTTGGTGCCCCGTTCACCTTTGGAATTCACTCAGAAGCGTGTCCACCCTCCAGGAATCCCCATAAACATACCCTGGAACTCCTCTTTAGATGTTCAGGCTAAAGTTCAAAGTTAGTGCAGTGTGGCTCAGCGGGTTACAGCTCTGTGCCTGTAATCAGAAGTTTGCTGGTTCCAAGCCCATGTTTAGCAAAGTGATTTCATGCTGGGTCCCTTCAGCAAGACCCATAGCCACAGTCCCCCAGGGACAGGGCGACTATGCATTTTCAACTTTACAGCACTTTGCACAAAATAAATGCAACACGGAAAAAATATCTAAGACAAGATTTAACCTTTCCAGTACTGGAGTCACCTGCTGTATCACGACACGGACTCTGGAAAGGCAAAAGTTTTTGTGATTAACGTTACCAATCTCACATGCTCAGAACACATCACAAATCCTGGTTTGTTGTAATCTACCTAAAAATGGCACTTTTTCTCCCCCCCCAAGGAGTCAGGAACGTGATACACTTCATCATCCTGGAGACACAGTCAGCAGTGATGTGATAAAACGGGATGGATGGAGTAAAGCCTCCTGACATGGCCGCCTGAAAGACCTGCCACTCAGTCGCAAAAGAGACCTGGGGGAGGGCAAAATGCAACAGAAGGAGTGAGAAACACCAGCCCCTGGGCAATGAAACGTAGAAAAAAAAAAGTGTCGGTGCAGTGAGACGAAACGCTCACCAAGCAAAAACGACAGGAGTGAAATCCAGTGGCGGGGCTGACAGTTACTACACCTGGGCTGAAAAAAAAAAAAAACTTCCATTCACAGCTGTGAGCTTTTTCGATTTCAGTGGCGATGCTGGAGGTCTGACATATGAGAAGCTCCCCCACGTAGGGGAGGTTTGCCTGGACCGTCCTGCCGTTAGCACACGCACGCTACGACCATATTATGGACTTCAGCTGCTGCCGCATCAGGAGTCCGGCACGTGGCAAACAGGTTGCTCTCACTTTGTAGGCCTTGGTATTCAGCATTTCACTTGCAAGAGTAACAAGGCACTTTGTCTAAAGCTTACCGTTCCTCTAAACATCAATGGGACCTCAGCTGGTTGGCCATTTAAGTGGGGACTGATCTTTAGCTACATTAACTAGGCTTGAGGTAACAGGGCTCCTCTTGCTACAAGTCAGAATGGTAATAAGAGGACTTTCAACTGAACACACAGTTGCGAGTCATAGCACGTTGAAAGCAGGCTGTGTTGGGGTGTTGAGAGAGTGTCAAATTCGTCATTTTACCAAGCACTAAACTGAGCGAAACAAAACTTTTATCCACGCTTGCACGTTTTTCCTCAAAAGCATAAATTTTCAGTGCGGCAACAGCTCACAGCAGTCAGGGAGAAGACATTCATCCGTCCACCACAACAACTTTGAAGTAATTCTGCATAAATTTTCTAGAGAAATACTTGCCTGACACACTACTTCCTGCCAATCTGAACCATTTCAACCGAGTTTTATCTGAAAGCCTGACCATAATATTTGCTGAGCCACAAATTGCACAAGGTCAGGTTACAGATACTGAAAGATTTCCAGACAGACAAATGCACCTGTACAGCTCTTTGCGATTATTTTTATTTTATGTTTCTTTTTTTTTTTTTTTTTTTTGCTTTTTAGACAGACAGATATCCAAGTTGGAGTTGGAGCTCAAATGGTATTCTGCAGGAGATGCACCCCTTTGAATGGAGAAGTTGTGACAGAAACAGGCACTGCAGAGAGCACCAGTAAAAACTGACCACAACCAAGACCCTGCAAGAGAAGTGTGGCTAAAATTAACACATCACTGTTACCTTTCTGCAAAGACCACCGGGGGGCAACAGAGAATTGTTTGGAAACAAATGGGATTCACGCAGTGAGTTTAGTGGAGAACACAGACGATCTGTCCAACAACAAACAGTAGCAGAATCTAAAGCCCTTACAAACTTCACGAATCCACCACATACGTAATCTACTAGTCCACCCAACAATCCAAGTCAGAAATAAGTCACTGGTAAAGTCACTTAGACTAATGAGATCATACCAAGAAAGACTTTGTTAACTATGTTATGAATGTCTGCATAAGAAATGGTGCACGTCGGTTAAAGGAAAGGATTCCTATCTAATAATTTTGTAGCTGTTAGTCTTGCACAGTCATGGTTTCCACCAAGGAAACCTTTTGAGTGAACACAGGGTGTGTTTGCCACATCCAGTTTCAGAATAAACCCGGGTTAACACCGTGATCATACATAATTCAAAGCTAGCACCAACTAAGACTAAGTAATCATCCTGAAAAAGGCAACCCTTTATTTATGGAAAATATAAGACCCTCTTAATGGATTTATAAGGCATAGAATTAAAACGGAACAGGATGTACAGTGATCCATGCAACTTCAAATATAACGAAGAATTTACACGTGATATTAAGGCTGAGTGCAAACTCGTTTTATTTTATAGACTAGCCTCCTGTCTATTACAAACATGAATAACCAACAGCCAAATGATACAGGTTAAAGTCAGTATACCGAAATAAAGTGTGGGACGTTAATAAACAGCGTTTGGCGCACACAAAGATGTTATCAGGTGTTTCCTATGTTCGGCTACATTTCTACAGAAAACATCAATCAACGATATATTTATTTTGTGATTACTACTTGTTGCTGGCCAGTCCTACTCAAAAAACAAAAGTAACTTTTTTTCAGGCAGTGCACCGCAAACGGGAAAACGACAGTACCTCCCGTTACCTTTTCTCGGTCACTACAGAGTGTTGTGTAATTATTCAGACAAGTAAGTTCAACTCTCCTGAATATTAATTAATAAAAATTTATGTGGCTTTAGATCCCCGGCTTCACGCAAAACCACCGTTACTGCGCCGAAGCCATGTGAACAAAAAAGTAAACGGCGGTTTGGGGTTACATTAACGTAGCTTAGCCCGTCAAAAAGAGTAAGGTTAAGAATTCATATGATATTTTCCATATTTATATAAATTAGGTGAGTTTGGTTTTGAAGTTATCGAGTCTTACGTTACAAAAATCATTGTTTAAACTGACCTAAGATACAATTATTCACACAACTCATCTTATTGCATCTTTCTCTTTAGGTGATCTTCTCGTCTTCGGTAGGGAAAGCGATTGATCATACACCAGCACTTCAATCAATGGTCACGCCAGCACTCAGTCAGCACTACACACCGATCAGCGTTAACTAGTCACAAGACATATAACGCAGCCGCACACCTCGTTAACTAGCGATAATAACCGCAGTAGTCCAGCAGTGGCCACAAGATGACACGTTCAAAAAGGCTCCAGGTCGATTTTTCTAACTTACCCGTCTGTTCTGATAGTTTTCAAAAGCTCTCAGCGCGCTGTCAGTCAGTTTAACGTGGAAGACAGACACGCTGCTTCCATCGCTTACTCTCGCACAGGACAGCCCGTAACGCCGTTCCTCCTCCAGCGCCGCCATCTTGCCACCATTTCCACCACAACAGCCGTGAAGGCAGCTAAACCCCCGTCCAGCTCCTCATGCATATTCATGAGACGTGAGTGCGCCGTGGGCGGGGCTTCCCGCTTTCTGAGGCGCTCGTCTGCTGCAACGTCACTGCGCGTTCACATAATGAGTACGTGTCTCGTTGTACGTAGGATGGTGGTGTAGTTTTGAGCGTCTATTTAGATCCGTTAGTAAAATCGAAAATCGTGATGGTCGAAAATCCCATTGACCCGTTTGGTCAGCGAAACTAATCTTTTTTTTTGGAATCCCTGCAACCGTTAATTATTCACCACCATCCCAATTACAAATACCGTGGTAGTACCATTACTGATGAATGAGCTCCGGCACTATGGGGACACCTTAGGAAATTTGTTTTGTTTTGGTATTTGAGGAAGCGTATGCGTAGAATAACGAGAAGAAAAAATGCGTCAAAATTACGTCAGTTATGTGATCAAATGGACCCGCCGCGAGTGTCCAGTTTGTATTTACTGTAGTCTAGTTATATGCCCTAAATGGAAAGACAGCGTAAGGAACTGACGTAAATATTAAATAGTGATCGTATAAGTAAGTTTCTTGAACGAATTACTTTACCCAAAAGGCAAATGAACGAACAATAACGGGACCTTCAGCAGTAGATAAGCATTTGCCTATTTAGTAAAATTATGAGAAATCTCAATACGGTTGCAAATTCATATCTTCTAAACAGCATATTTTTCTCCGTGTAACTTCTCTCTTTAGTTAAGAAATATGGCTCGTTCTTTTCCTTAGAACGAAACTGATCAGAATATAGGGTTTTTTTGCATTCCAAAAACTCCACCGGAGTCGACGTCAAATTGAAGTTCCAAAACGATTCTGATTAAACAGGCTGAGATATCAAGTGTTAGGTCAGCGAACTGACAGTGCAGTCCCAGTTACACGTGTTCCTCTATCTCAGTTTCATTAAAATAAACTGCCGGCACTGTTTCCGCTGGAAAGTACCCAAGGAACGAGAAAAACGCATGTGCAAGTAACAGACACGGCTTGCGCAAACGTGACACAGCGACAGCAAAAAAATAAACAAGGTAAAGGGCAATAGAAATGCGATTTTTATCAATGTAAACGAATCATGAAAAACAACAGAAGTATGTACTCGAGAAAGTTCCTTCTAGAATTTGCTAGTCTGGATTCTTCTAAATTATGAAAAATTAAACTATTTGAACAGTTGCAGTGCTACACTAGAACTTAAAAAATGTATGGACATACAAATCAAGCTATATTCTGCTTGTATCCCATAAACAGAAACAGTCCTACTCTTTGCCTGTTACATCAGTTTCTGAGCACGACCTGAATGGATTCCATATTTACTGTATATGCAACCTCTGATATAGTCTTGTGGCATGAGAGCATCTTGCAACAAGAGGAAGTCAGAAAACCACTTCCGATGGTGCAACAGCTGTATAAAATTTTTCATCATATTAACATTCCTCATTGCCAGGGCCGGATTAACATGGCCAGGGGCCCCTAGGCTACAGGTTGCTGTAGGCCCCCCCTCCCCCACGCCCCCCCGACC
>JAODKE010000047.1:12572757-12583405 GCA_026779605.1 Mormyrus hasselquistii | reverse complement strand
ATATTAAGTTTTTTCTTTCTTTTGACCAATTGGGGGCCCCCTGGGAGGCGGGGGCCCCTAGGCTGAAGCCATATAAAACCTGTGCATTGATCCGGCCGTGCTCATTGCATTAGAGAGGTTTAGGAATTTTCTTCAGGTAATGACAAACTGGAAGAGTCTAACAAAGCAAGCTGTTCACAATGAACCTAGTGTGTGAAACACTGGCATTTTTTTAAAGTCGAGGTCATGGATGCTGCCGCTTTATCAACAATCAATTCACCCTGCATAGTCTAAGTATCAGCCCCAAACATAAAATACTGCAACTTTTCATTTGAATCCTCACATTCTTCCTCCCCTGAATGTCATTCCTGGTGACAGTTCTGCTTTTGAGTTTTTGAGAATCCATTTCCTTTATTGTGTATAAGTCTGAGCCGTCAACCCTGAATTAAATTTAAATTTCTGGCATACCACAAACATTTGTGTATTGCATTTGACGTTGCGAATTGCAGCTGAACCAATGTAAACCATTAGAAGACTTAATCGGTGTAATGATAGGCTGGTATACAGGTCTATTGGCCATTGACATCACACAGCATTCTATGCCATAAAACAAAGTATTTATGAAACCAAAGGCAAATTTTTCTGACTTATAAGGAAGTGAAAACGAGAGTCAGCTGTATTTGGCACCCGCTCAGAGTTGTACAACCGAATCAGTTGCACCCTGTCTTACCTGCAGAGAGACAGTATGGCAGTGATTACTGTGAAAGTATACAGAGTAGATCTACACAGACACACACATCTAACCTCACAGCAAAAAAAAAACCAGCACCATTTACAGAGGAACAAATCGTCGTATCACTTCCGCTGGTAAATCAACTTTAATAAAAATTATTTTTAAATTTTAACATCCTAAAACTGGGTCATGTATTGGCTAGCACTATTGCCTCACACCGCTGTGACCAGGGATCAGGTCTCTGTCATGGCCCCATGTGTGTGGAGTTTGCATGTTCTCCCTGTGTCATCGTGGGGTTTCCTCTGGGTACTCCAGCTTCCCCCCACGGTCGAAAAACATGCCGAGATTAATTGAAGTTGCCAAATTCCCCATAGCTGTGAATAATGAGTGAGCCCTGCAATGTGTTGGCTCCCCATCCTGGGTTATTCCCTGCCTTGTGCCTGTAGTTTCTGGGATTGGCTCCAGACCTCACAACTCTGCAAAGATAAGCAGGTATAGAAAATGGATGGATGGAAGTTTATACATCTGCCATGTCATATTATGATGTAAAATGCAACATTAGATTTCTGGTAGACAGAATATCCACATTTTTGATATCCAAGTGGTTTTTCCTATACATTTCCTATAAGTTAATGTTGAGGTTAATGGAGTATAATCAGGAAAAAAATTACACCATAACAGAACACAATTTTTTCTGTGGTAACTAATGTTATGCTTCAAAAGTAACACATTGGCATCTTTTAAATAATAAATAAAAGGGCTGAAATGTTTTGTGTAAAATGTGTGCAGGTCTCTCCTTGTTGACCAGTCACTGTTCTGCTTTTTGGTCTACGACTGACCCACCGCTGCAGTACTGGTTGGTCTCGGCTGGAGATATCTGCGGACAGGGTCACCTCTCCAAGGGCGACAGCCTTGAACTAAGCAGTCACGATCAGTCGGCAAACAAGAAATGGGTCACTAGATGGACACAAATGCTCATTTCCAGCTAGAGGTGAAACAGCAGTGTGGGAATTAGAGTTATTTCTGTGGGTCTCGCTTATTAAGCTTTTAAATGAACTACGAATGAAGGTTCCGTAGAGAACTGGATCATTAGAACCCAGGCTTAACAGCACTACGAATGAAGGTTCTGTAGAGAACTGGATCATTAGAACTCAGGCTTAACAGCACAGGAGGGTGTTCGCCTATATCAGCGTCATGGGTAGATCCCTTTGTTCCGTCGGGCCTTGTACTGGGTTGTGCTGACAGGGATGGAATAAGGACTGCCTCAAGTCTGTTTTTACAGTGCATTTGACACCTCCAGACAAAATCAAAGCTGGCTGCTTAGGAACAGCATCATTTATGACACAGATGAAAATGAAGAACAGAGTTTGGACAACCTACCTAAGAGGTACGTCCACTTTACTACGAATGAAACTCGTCATGAGACCATTCTAATCCGGCGTGCGAGCTGATTTGCACCAGTACCTAAGAGAGCCACAGGCTTTGCGCTCAGGAAAATGTTTGCCAAGAAAGAGCACAGGAAGCCGCAGACTTGTCTGCAAGCCCGGTGAAGAGCGCTCTCGGCTGAACTTTATCCATTATCTGGATCAAAATACAACTCAGCTCATACTTCAATCCAACTCTTGAGTGTGACTTGAAATACCTGATGGCTGCATACGTGCCATGAGCTTATGATGACATTCATTCCGGGACACGGCCGTTTATTCCGCAGGGCCTTGAGAAGCACTCAACATTTGCCCTGTGGCAAGATTCCACTTCATTCCCAAGTCTTCAGGCTTTTCAGGCATTAGAGGATGGCCCTGCTATCCAGTTTCCAAGGACCTCCCCCCCCCACCTGCCCAACATTGCTCACATGGTCAGTCACACACGCTGTAGTGAACACAGTGTGCAGACAGCACCGACGAGAACGGTATGTCGCTGCGGACGGTCACTTTGCACACGCCACGGTGAATGCCAAGTGCACATGGCAGGAATGTGAACATTATGTAAGCAGGTTTTGTTTTGCCTGTGGCCAGTGTGTCTGACCTCACAGACAGTGCTTCCCCAGAGCTTGTAAAAAAAAAAAAATGCATAAATGTGGTTTGCCTCCCTTGCTCCCCCTGGTGACCATATGGCAGAATCTAGATACAGGCCCCGCACTCAAACAGACTCACATGCATCCAAACCTGCACGATCCATCTAATCCACCTGGCACAGAAGATCATCAACCATATTTACTTATCATATAATGGTGCCTGTATCAATGCTTAGCGCTCTCATTTAGCTAATCAAAAACCAAATAAGGATATGATTAAGTGCACTTAATCAAAAGTGGCTTTGGCTTACAGAAGTATTTGAGCAAAGTATGGGCAGGAGCCCCCTCCCCTGTGACTACAGAGCCTTAATTCTGGGCTCCATTTCTTCAGCTCTCCTCAGAAACCTAAAGTCTTCCCCTTTGGCAGCGCACTGCCTCAGAGACTCACATGCAAGCACCCTCAGAAGTATATGCGAACAGGTCCACACTCTCTCCCTCTCACTTTCTCCCAAACACACACACACACACACACACACACACACACAAAGCTGTGAGAAGCACCTCCACTTCCACACCTTGACTTTGAAGCTGCATTCCTGGATTCCATGACATAGTTCCCTCCTTCTTTTCTACAAGAGCAGATGTTCTCTCTGGAACAAAGTAACAGTCCTCACAGATCTGTGGTCCCTGGCAGCTGTAGTTCCTGCATGAAGGGTAGAACACTCATCTACCTCTTGATTTGTTACACATTACTAGTGAGAGTATTACATCAATGAATAAATGAATGAATCAATCAGTTAATTATGATTAACTCACATGCAGGTATAGTGAGGAAAGCTGAATACAGCTTATGTTCTAGGACCTTTTGGAGCTTCAAAAAGCCACTATTCTGGCCAGGGTTCCATAGGCATAAACAGGATCTTCGGAGACCGGGGATTTCTCCACAAACTTCCATCAGAGGTCAGATGCAGGGCCTGGTCATGAAACAAGCATCACCAACGAAGGTCTGCATCCTCATTTTCGACAAAAGTATCCAGTCTTCATGCCACTCCAACACCCTGCAGCAACAGAACATCAACGCCAATGTCAAGCCTACTCACTGATCAAACTGGACTGGTTGAACCGCTCCGGGCCTCTCTGCCGAGCCCCATCACAGTGGACTGCAACATGGAACAAGGAAGTATCATGTCACTAAAATGGTTTTATTCACATAAATTGGTTTCCCACCTGTATGACATCACTGTCTCAACACCGACTACCCAGAATGTGACACCAAAAACTCCCTCGAAAACCTTAACCCATCAACATCATCCGTGCAACTGTACTGTGCTACCTGGATCACACAGTATTTTGGAAATTTATTCCAGTTTGTAGTTGTGTATGAAGTTGACCGGCAGTTACAAATACACATTTGGGTATTGTGTCTGTCTGACTAAAAATTAGGGTACTGTTATTTTAGGAATTTGAAAAAATCTATACAGATGCTTTTCTACTTACGAACGAGATACGTTCCAAATGGCGGTCCGTAAATTGAAATGGTTGTAAGTCATCATTCAACATCATTTTAAGGGTGTATGCCAGTACAAAGAACTAGGATGCTGGGAGCACGCGCGCTACGCTGCTGTGCGATGGGAGTAGCGGCCAGAAGTCGTACTGGGCAGAATTGGTGCTCAGAAAAAAAAAAATGATGTTGTGGACAGGAAACAGGAGCCCAAGGAACACAATCTGGACTTACAGTCCTCTTCGTTCGTACGTTGAAAGTTTGTAAGTAGAGGAGCATCTGTCCAGTCAATGAGAGGATGTGGGACCTCCCACAAGCTTCCTGACAGTATATGTACAGACGCTCCTCTACTTACAAACTTTCAACGTACGAACGAAGAGGACTGTAAGTCCAGATTGTGTTCCTATGGTCCAAATATTTTTTTGTTATGCCCTCAGAACATTTTTGTGAATCTCCCATGTGCTGAAATGGCAGGAATCTCATGAGGAGGAATATTTTGTAGAAAACCAGAGGAACATGCCTCTGATTAATAATTATAAATTTCCCCCATTTGTGAAGCTTTCTGTCATGTGTTTTCCTCATAAATGTTGCTAAATTGTCTTTTACATAATTCATGTTTAACGCGTACTGCCAAACTCATATCGTCTATTAGATACAAAACATATTCATTGTTACCAGACAAATAATGTCAATGTACTCATCCTAATCCTTTATATATGTTCCAGTTACCTACAACATCTGGGAGATTATGTTAAATAAAACACAATTCATGTTTTATATGTTAAATCAGCTTTGGAAGTTCTCTGTTTGCTGAAGCTGATATTAAGGGTAGCTTTTCTAGCTTGGTTAAGGATAAAAGCACACAAATAGCGTATGAAACAGTATAGTTAAATATGAAATTAAGCTTTATTTAGTTTTTATTTTCGGGCAAATGAAATATATGTTTGTCACACAGGCAGGGAAAATATAAAAAATTCTTAAGATGAGAAAAAAAGTCTTAAGTCTTAATATGAAAACTATGATTATGAAACATGAAGCACTTAATGGACGGAGAGACACGGTGATGCTTCGCCACACCTTGTGCTCTTTGCTCACCAGATCCCTGTTGGCCTTCAATCTGCTGAGAACATGGAAGCTGCTAATGAAATGCTCTTCCCTGCCTGCACTCTAACAGGCCCCTGACTGACTGACGTTGCTGTTTTTGTGTTATGTGCAGATTAACATCATCATCATCATCATCCTTCTCTCTCTCCCTCCTGCATTAAGTATCGCACTCGCTCTCTCACTCACACACCTTCTCTCTCTCTGTCTTTCTCTCCGCCCCCCCCCCCTCCTTATCCTGTACACATAGCAAGTTGCAGCTTGATGTGGAGGGTTGCCTGGTAAACTCCATGAAGACCCCTGTCAGGCTTCCCTCCCAAATGGACAGCCATTTCCATAGCATCGTTAATCTCATGTTTTCTGAGGATGCAAGGCTCAAGATAACATCTGGATACAGAGGTGTACCAGGAGAGCCACACGTGGAGGATCCAGATCGCCGATCACAGTCTTTCAGTTTATATTGAGAGACTGCAGGCTTCCTCAGAAAACTGTTGGAGGCGAACAAGACGTTTCACTCGGTAAGTGTTCTCTCACCTGTGCCTTTCTTTTTGACATAGTACAAGAGGGACAGAAATTTCAACAGTAATAGAGATAAAACAATATTATTCTGTCCCTTTGCAACGGAGGTTTAACTGCTCATGAAACTCCTAGCCAGAATGTTACTTAAAATATATAATACAGACAAAAGGTAAAGTCTGCAATAAATTTGGAAAAAGGTCCAACATACAAACACGGGGACTTCTCTCAAGTCCTATATGAATTACTTTAGAAATACACCAAAACAAACACGGAGAGATGGTGTTAAGGAGTGGACAGTTAACTTACTGTTAAGTGCTGAGTTTATGTGGTGTTATAATCGTACTTTGGAATATAAATTTGACCTATAAAGAAAGGTTTATTGAAGGATTCACTGTGATTTTAACAGGTCACAAATCACATACAGTACTATGTGACAGTTTGTGATGTGTCTAATGGTCAGCAGTGAATAATTACCTGTGCTAGAAGCAGGTACACCTCTCTACAGTAACTATGGTACAGGTCTTACGTCCTTGAGATCCTGTACACTGCCTTCCTGTGCACAATTTGCAGCCAGGGTATCAGCTCGCCTCGTCTGGGCCAGGACTTCAGCCCTGCATAATTTGCACCCTGTTCAATTCCTTCACCACGATGCTGCTTGTGACAGTTCATTCTCTCTCATTGCTACAATAGATGAGTAAAAGGCTGGCTCTTACACTACCACCTCCCGTGCAGAGGCATGTGCAATTACACCAGTATGATCATGGCAGTTATCTGGTATTAGCCCATAATTCTAGTATTTATCACTATTATGGAGCCAAGATGAGGGGGAAGTTTAAAGCATCGATTGAATCCGTCAGCTGACTGTGCTGCTCTCTTTCATCACAGATGGCAGCCCCACACAGATGAGGCTATTTCAAAGCCTGACCACTATCAAACAGTCCTTCAGCCTTTGTGTCCCCCTTCTCCCGCCCCCAGTCTCTCCACGCCGCCATCCTTGACATTTCGGACTCAAAACCATTTAAACGGATCGCCGTCCACGCTCAGGGGAGAGACTTCTGTCGGATGGAAAACATTGTATAATTGTGCGTTGGTTGTGAGAGATTCATAATCCTTTGCGAAGCCCAAAACAGACTAAACAAAGCATTTCAACTCTCTCATCCTCAATGCGTTGTCAACTACAGTACACTGTCTGTTACCCTGACGTTTTCCCCCTTTGTACTAGGCGACTTCTGCTGTAGGCATCAGATGAGGCTTTGAGGCTTTAAGGACACCAAACCACAGCTGGGTGAAGGACCTGATGAGACTGCTGAGAACTTGATGCCCTTGAGGTGACCTTTTGCAGTTCAGTCCAATTCGCCCTTGATGCTGCATGTAAGAATCCAACAAGACAGCTTGATATAACGGACACCAGCAAGAACTTCAAAGAATGGGAGATGCTCGGGACTCCTTGGGGGACGACAGCCCACTAATCACGGCCGCCTACCTGGGGAAGCTGCGACTGGTGCGGCTGTTGGTAGACGGGGGGGCCCAGGTAAATGAGCGCAACCAGAAAGGTGAGACACCCCTGCTGGCAGCCTGCAAGGCTATGCTGGGGGGGGAGCAAGCCGGCAGGCCCAGTCTGCGGCTCCTCCAGTATCTGCTGGATAACCGGGCCGACCCTAACAGCCAGGACAAGGCCGGGCGCACGGCCCTCATGTATGCATGCATGGGCCGGGCAGGACCTGAGGTGGCCACAGTGTTAGTTCAAGCAGGGGCTGACCCCAGCATGGAGGATTATACAGGGGCCTCGTCGCTGGTCTACGCCATCAACGCCCGCGAGCAGGCCACGCTCCAGGTTCTGCTGGATGCCTGTCGGGAGGGTGGGCGTGACATCATCATCATCGCCACAGAGCTGGGTGCCGGTGGACGCCCCATCACCCGCCGCTACCTGAACGTGTTGCCCTCGCCGGACACCTCGCCAGTGTCCTGCATGTCCCCGTCTGAGATCGAGCTCAAGACCGGCTCGCCAGGCTCAGAGGCTGAGGGCGGAGGGACAGTTTTTGATTTCAAGGCCACGGGGGCCGGGGAGGATGACGCCCGCCGGCTACGCTCGGAGCCCTGTCTCGCCATCCACAACCTGGCGCACCTGCGGAGCTCCTACACAGAAGGCAGCCGGCGGCAGGCCGGGCAGGAAGAGACAGACAAGGAGGACGAGAAAGAAGCCGGGCGCTTCCTGTCACCAGAGCCGCCTGCTTATGCAGGAGGGCGCAGGTGGTCCCTCCACACCCTGGGTGGCCAAGCTTGGGAGAATCATAAGTCTGCTAAAGGGAGGCCGAGCCTGGCAAGGCCACCACACAGGGGACCTCCAGAGAAACTCTCCCTCCCCAGCAATGCCCCATTCCTGGGCAGGAGGAACACACTGCCAGCTCTGCAGGACCAGCACCTGCTTCAGCTGCCCTCCTTGGCCGTTCCCCATCACACCTCTGACTCCCAGCTACGAGCTCCTTCACCAGGCTCCCCAGGGCCCCCTGACCCAGGCGTGATGCGGACGTTTCCAGAGCCTCCAGCACTCAAGTCTCCAGCAAGGATTGGCTTCCTGCCTCCGATCCCTGCAAGAGCCACTCAACCCCTGGCAGGTCCCCCACAAGCGAGTCCCTGTGGGGGACAGCGAGGCAGGTCAGGGCGCCACTCCATTCAGCTGGAGCGAGACGATTCACAGGATGTCCTAACACTCTGAGGGCCTGAAAGGAACTAAGGAGATTGAGGTCCTTACAAATGAGGCTGAGAGGGACTTCCCATATGAGCTGCAGAAATAAGGTCAACATCGATTTAGGCAGATGGAGGGGACCTACAGTAATAGCAACAAAGAATATCAATGAGGGTGACTTGATGCATCCAGGACGACAGGGAGTTGACAGGAACCACTCTTGGAAAAATAGGCTAAAACCTATTAAAACCTTTATTTTGAGATGAGACAGATGATGATCTCATCCTGAAGTTAACAAATGGCCAGCTGGATGGTAGTACCTGCAGCCAATGGCTCACTGTACCCAAAGTATCAGCTCATGGCTGTTTTACTTACATAAAAATGTTCTGAGGGCAGATGGAAAAATTATTGGTTCAAAGACATAACCAGATTGTAGAGGAAGTGGGGCCAAGACATCTGATTGGTTGGTCCTACTTCCTCTGGTTTCTTGGACCCACCTCCTCTAAAATTTGATTGCTTACAAAAAATGATTGGTTCAGAGAGAACCAAACTCCCACAAGCAAAGTATCAGGGGGTAGGGGTCCAGCCAAGATGTCTCACAGTATTGGTTTGGTTCCTGATGGTAGTTAATGGAAATAATGTTTACACACAACCAATTTAAAGCAACAGAGTAGTGAACCATGTAGGGTGAGAAAACTTGTATCAGAGAAGAATTTATTCCCACAAAAAGAGTGGTTTCATAAGTGCTGAAAACAAAACAGAGTTGTATGGTAATAGAAGCCGTTGTTTTTATTTGACTTTAAATATGTATCTACATTGAAGGGACACTGGCAAGGGAAAAAAAAAATACATTTATCAGATGCAGATTCTTTTTTCCCATGTTTGTCAATAAGCAACTTTTTCAGTCTAAAGAAATTTACAATAAGGAAACATACAAAGAACTTTAATTATTAACTACACAAGACACTCATGTCCTTAAGAAAAGGATCTGTTCTACCCTACCATGAAATACAAAGCAAACCCCGAAGACCGACTGCTTCATACCCAATACTGCCGTCTCTTCAGAAAGGTCAACAACGGGCCAGGAAAAGTGCCCCCCCATCCCATCAGAAACACCTCCTAATGTTACAGTATTATACATCACGATAAAAATACAGAAATGGCCAACATCGTCATTATGTATGCGTTGAGCAACAGTCAGTGAGACTCGAATCTATACAAGAGTATTTCGGGGGAAAACAGCACGGAGACGGGCTCCTCCTTTCTCACACGCTAGTATTACACTAAAACGAGGTTGTTGTTTTTTTTTTTTTTTTTTTTCCTTTTTACATTTTGTTTTAAATAGATTTAAAAAAAATCCTTCATATTAAAAGACAGCAATGTGTGGTCCCTGGTGGCTTCAGACTATGTTTGCGTGATGCAGTAGTCGAGTGGGCAGTGACACGAGCAGTCGAAGGAAGAGCGGACGGCTGTCTGGAGACCGGCGTCGCCCCGACGCAGACCACAGGCCTCCACAGTCTCCTCACGCTTTGGTGTGATGGCTCCGGCATCGCCAGCTCAAACTCATGGCTGTTTTCCCCCCTCTTTACTGTAAATTCATCAACTCCCTTAGATTCAAATTTCAGCCACCACTTGACTTGTTTTAAAAAAAAAAAAAAAAATCACATAAGACAAAATAATATTCAGGGCGCAAATATTATGGCCATTTAATGCAATATTCGGGCACTGAATGTTGTCACCTTTACAATTGAGGATCTGGTAGAGCAGCTAAATAAAAGCACATCGTCTCGAATAAAATCCCAGGAATTTGTCACCCCCAATCTGCACATATTTGTGGAGCTGTATTCATTGGTAGTGACATATCAAAACATGTCAATATCAAAATGCATTTTACAGTATTTACATACCACAACGAATAAAATAAAAACTGGGAGCAGGAAACTGGTGAGAGCAGACATACTGGGCCTTAGAAGAGGCTGGCGGCACGGAGGGCATCTTAAGGTCAGTCACTGCAGCTCTTCACACAAAGCCAGTCATGGCGCCATGCGATCTGACTGGGCGTCCCGCTTGGACTCTGAGCTCCGCAAGACTTTAACACCTGTCCAGGCAGGGAGG
>JAODKE010000047.1:12517391-12545695 GCA_026779605.1 Mormyrus hasselquistii | reverse complement strand
CCGTGCCTCTGTTCCTTCTGTGTGTGAGGGTGAGGGTGGGGGGGGGGGGGGGGCGGCCTCCTACCCCCCCAGGGGCCCACCAAGCCCCCCGGCCCCTGTGCCTCCCCCCCCCCCCCCCAAGTCACCCCCCACTTTGCAGCTGTGGGTCTCAGTACTTATGCAAGCCCCCCCCCTCCGGCACTCGGGTGAGGGGAAGGTTGGAGGGCGATGGGCAGCAAAGCCCCTGGGGGAGGGGGGTGGGGGGGGTTTGGCATGGACCAGAGAATGAAGACAAAACCCAACGAGGCGGCTAAAGGACAAGAATGCCAGGCTGCTGGTTTAACGCCAGTGAGAGAGACTTAACCAGCCTTAACAAGGGACACTGCATCAACTGCCTGTATTTGCCAGCTTCAGCTGATGTTTATTTCCTAACTGAAACTAAACCAAAAAAATACAAGTGCCATGCAACAGACCTGCTGCCTGTACAGTGATAATGGAGGATTCCTTTTATGCGAAAGAATCACAGGAGCTCTGCTTAAAATGTTCTCTCTCTCTCACACTCACACACACACACACACACACACACAGCAGTCATATCTTTGTGGGGACTCTTTATTCATTTCTATGGGAGAAAACTGTAATCCAACAATGATGACCTTAACCCCTACCCAGCCTGAAACTTAACCATAAGTAACCAAACAAAACACAAGACTTTTGGCTATTTTAGTTTTTTGATTGCAGTCACAGACTTTTTATAAGATGGAGTTTCAACCCAAAAAATGGTCCCCACAATGTCAAAACAGGTTTTTTTTTAAATAACATTTGGTCCCCACAATGTAATGCATACATAACACACACACACAACCGCAAAATCTCCATTGTCCTAACAGTACAGACAGACAGACAGACCCCGCACCCCCTTAACATACCACCACCATGAGTGAAGAAATCCTGGAGGCTCCCCCAGTGTGATGTTCTTCTCCCATCGAATCGGAAAGGGAAGGGGGGGGGGGGGGGCAGTCTGGTTAAGCAAAGCGTGCAGAAGCAACAGAGCTAAGACTGAACCGTTCAGAGACTCAGAGTGAGCAGGACCAAGCTGCTGGATATGAGGCGGGGAGCGGCAGGAGAACGAGGGGGGGTGAGGGCCAGCGGTCCTGCTCTCATCGGTCAAATACCACTCATGGAGAAAATGGAGAAGGGGGGGGGAACTGCTTCACAATCTAATAAGGTGGTGGTGGGGGGTGTATTTAAAAATGAAAAACAACAACAACAACAACAATAAAACACACAGCAATAAGGGGGACTGAGTTCGGATTGCAGTTATTAAAGCCACAACGATGCAACAGACTCTCCAATACACATTGTTCACTTGATCCAGGAATGTCTGTAACCAATAGAGTGTAAAAGTGACACCTCAGATGGTCACTGTGATCCAATGAATGTTTACAGATTTCCACTGCAAACACCGTCACTGCATGCTACTCACCACCATCAATTTCAGATTTAAGGCAAAAAACAAGTCACAAGCACACCTCTGCGCAATGTCTGCTGGAGACACCTTCCACATCTCCTGCCTCTCCAGTCGGTTTTCCAAGCGCAGCATATATAAGGGTGTGTATTTCGCATAACTCATTCGATAACAGCTGCTTGTGCCATTTCTAATTAATAACCAGGGCAGAGGCTATAAACACAGCAAGTTAAACCTGTATTGCAAAGGGGCACAAAATTAACATGCGGTATTAACTGACACCGACACAAGGAGAACGTCACCACAGTTGGGAGTCATGTGTCCTGAAAGAGCAACACCACTGCCGCACATTACATGGTCTTAGTGACACCTGGAGATATTAAATGAAACTGCACTCAAGACAAAAAGCTTGCGGGTGCCATTAAACAGAAGCCGTCGGCAGAACTGGAAGAGTCGCCAACAAACTTCATCTTAGGCTCCACCGACGCATCTATGACCATCCTCTGCACTGCTATAGTGCAGAAACTGTGAGGTATGTGCGACATCTCAGGAATTTAAAAGAAACATTTCTGGTCAGAATCCGGAACGCCACTTGGAGGTGCCCTCCGAGCCCTCAAAACGCACCGCTGTCCATTGGTACTGCCTGGACACTTGGTGCACGACCCGGTCTGCTAAACCTCATCAGGTAATGGCTGCCATGTTTCCCCCCCCCCAACCCGTTCACATAGAATTAGCAGGCTGACCATTTCTCCAATTCATAGCGCGGCATTCAAAACGACGTGGATCTGATTCCAGCTTTTGCGTCGGAGCTGCCCATGAATTTGCTGCATCGTCATAATCTAAATTAACCAAAACGTATGGTTTAACATTTTGAATACTGGGCTATCTGGACAGAGCAGACATATTTTAAATTATAACCTGCATATACAATTAACCTACAGGGGAAACATGTGCATACATAATAATATAAACTCCCTCACCCTAAGAAAACATTAGCAAAAACAGCATTTCACGGAACCCTGGCAGAAAAAATAAAAATAAAAAAAGGTGTACTGTTTTAAGAAAGATGCCGACTGGATTCGACTGAATTGATGGTGAACATGCTTTCTACACAAAGGGAACGACTGGGAGAGGCCATACTCCTTAGATTACTCATACCTGCTAATACTGTTATCATTCCCCATATGCCATTCTCTTTCGAAGAGATATGACTGACGTTCGTGTACGGTTTTCATTTTACCGTGCTTACGCAAGTTCAAATAAAATGACCAAATGTGTAGGTCCCCCCCTATTCAAATCTGGCCCTCGATCCCAAATCCAGGCCTTGTTTTCAAGTCTCCCAGGTAGTTAGCTCAATAATTTCTGGCTCTAATTGGCCAGAGGCTTCACAAGGAAAACAGGTAAAGGAAAACTGGAAAAACAGCAGCGCTAGGCCCTTGAGGGCCGTGATTTGAACAGCCCTGGTCTAGAGTGTATCGACATATGTTCAAAACCTTCACATTCCCAGCTTGAGCTGGATCTTCCCCTCCTGAACTTACTTTGAAAATATGGAAAATGTGTAGAATATACTGAAGACAGGACAAAAACAAAAAGAACAAGACATACATCTGCAGCCATTGAGGCAAACTGTAGAGGAAGTTGCAAAATTTCATCACCCAGACCCAGAGAGATAAGTGTTCAAAAACAGCCTAGTGCGCTGTGGTAGCATCACCTGTTCCCATTGTCTAAGAAAAGGAGGGCATGCAAGTTGGACCAACTAAAAACACTTACCAGGGGGGAAAAAATTACATAAGGCTGTAGTAAATAATTGCCGGTGCCACATTTTAATTTCACATGTCTTGATTAAAATTGTGGGCCCCAACATCCACAATGAGCTGCCCCACCAGCGCAGCCCCACCAGCGCAGCCCCACCAGCGCTCCCATTATCTCCATTCCGCACGATTAATGGCAAGAGGGGGGGTGGCGCTGGAGGAGGAAGACGCGGCATGGGCCCGCAAAGCAGCGCTGTCCAGAGGGGGGCAGGTGCACACAAAAGCGGCGTGGAGACAGGACGTGACCCGCATTAAAACCCGCGGCGGAGTAGACGCTGTGGGGGAGCCGCGGCACGGCGTGCGTGCGCTTCACGGAACAGGAAACAAACACGCTAACTGCACTGAAAGTGCATGATGGTAAAGACGTTAAAAACAGAGCATTAGCCAAAGATACCACCCCCAACCCCCCAGATTATCTGCTTTTTTGCACATT
Source organism: Mormyrus hasselquistii (assembly GCA_026779605.1). NCBI lineage: Eukaryota > Metazoa > Chordata > Actinopteri > Osteoglossiformes > Mormyridae > Mormyrus > Mormyrus hasselquistii. The sequence goes on along the minus strand of JAODKE010000047.1, from coordinate 12,542,004 downwards.
GTTATGGTTTGTGTCTCGGGTGTGATGGACTGATGGATGTCTGGGAGAATTAACAGTATTTCCTGATTTAAGACTATCATTAAATCTTTTATAAATGCCACAAGCAATGCAGCACACGCTTACCTCGGACAGGAACGTCTGGGCAGACTTCTGGGCCCCCACATGCAGAAGGTACTCGTACACGTATAAAGCTAACCTGAAACACAGAGGAATCACGTGTCAGCGAATGCAGTCATGGGAACAGAGTTCCGTGCCGCCATGCAAGAAGAACTCGGCGTGAACCAGCCACCGGCCCGGGGGCTGCTGGAGTCGACAGATAAACAGACCATTTTTAACTGCTGGGCTTCTATGGCTGTGTTACTTTTAGAGTAAAAACCCATCCGGGAAACGCAATACACAACCGTAGTCAGGTATATGGAGTCATTAATTCACAATGGTAAAAACAAATGAACAAATTAGCTCGCATGCTTAGGGAAAGAAAATCCATCGTCGAAATACATCCATGCCAGGCCAGCCTCACATATTGAGCAGAGGAGGAAAAAAAAAAAAAAAAGTGCACCAAACACAAGCATATCGTGTTTGTACGCCGTAGCACCACCATTTCACAGAGAGCTGCATTTCCTGCACAAAGCAGCGATGCACGGCATTTAGCGCACTTCCAGACCACAAGCTTGCACTGACCTTTTAACACCCTTAAAAAGTACTACTGTACTATATGGACTGGTCACTTTGAGCAAAAACAGCTGCGAAATAAAACAAATCAAAGCCAGCATGGGGACAGGCGTGATTAAACGTGCCTGAAAATGGGCAGGGGGAGAGGTGTCAGGTCCCGATTAATCCAAGCGTTCTACATCCGTCACAGAAACTAGAATATCCGGCATAATCTTCAAAAATCAACAGCAAACACATCATAACGATTAATAAACCAGAAATCATCTACAACAGAAGTTCTGTCGGTTAAGAGTAATCCGAAAGGCTTAAGCTGGTACACAGCTAAAAATCTTTTAAGACAAAGCCTTATTTAGTCCTAAGAGTTGCATCAGAAAGATTTATGATAAACGACGCAAAACAACGGAGCAATAATCAGAGCTTCTCCTGGCTGTTCACCAAAAGTTATCTGTTAATTCAAGGCCTATGGCTCCTGCTGTCCAGCACACCGCCACCGACAGGAAGAGGAAGACAGCAATGAAGATATCAACCCAGGCACATGATGCGTCTGCAGCCCCTTACGCTGAAGATCCTCCCAGCTTCTCCTCTTCTCCTTAAGCATTTCATGTTCATTTCAGCAGCAATTAAAACCAAATGAAGTCACCTTGACTGAGACCAAGGGTGGAGTCCAGACACGAGAATGTCAGACAGTGGCACGAAATGCTAATCCATCACAAACACCACTCATGGCTTCCAGGCGACGCTTATGCCTGGTGCCAGGACATCCAGATCTATTTCCAAGAAGCCTACGACTCCCCGGCGGCGGGAAAGATACGGCGGTCCCCTGCAGACGAGCACTGACAGCGGAGCGCGACCTCAGTACCGATGCTCGCGTGCCCACACTACTCATCCACCACAGGTTTCTAGTAGGCTAGGTTTACCCACCTACCCTTGAGGAGCCCACCACAAGCACACAGATAATGTAGGTGTTCACTGTCATGGGAGTTCAAACGATTTCATATTATGACAGATGAAAACACCGTAACGAAAAATGACTGGGTTTTCCCCCACCCACGTCATGGTAACACCCAAAGATCCAGGGGGCCCTGCCTCCAGCAGTAAGCAGGGCACCCCCTCCATCCTGCCACACATTTCAGAAGTGCTGGGGGGAGGCCCGTGTTCCACAGCCTGGTTTTTTTTTTTTCCCCTTCACCTTTGACCTACAGTTTATCATCACATTGATACCTGATACACACATGAATTAAGGAATAGTATGTCTGTCAGAAGAGACAGAAACCAAAAAGGCACCCAGTCAAAAAAAAAAAAAGAAAGAAAAAGTCCATCCACCTTGAGCATGAGAACATTTAATCCCGAGGGCCACCCGAGACTCACAAAGCCACCCCCCCCCCCGGGGGGCCCAAAGTTTGCTGCCAGTCAACCATATTCCCAGTCTCTTCTCAGCCATCACAAAGCCCAAATCCAGGCTCGCTCAGGGCACAGCCCGAGGGGACGGCTGAGTCAGCCATCTCCACGATGCCCCACCCACTCCATAGGCATAACAACAAACCAAGAAGTACGGGCCTCCATGCCACGCTGTGAAGACTGAGCGAGAGGAACCCAAACAAAAGCCGGTCCCCCCCCCCCCGCCCAAATCAGACTAATACAAGCCCCATTGCTGAGCAATGTGACCATCCCATCTTCAGAACAGGTCCCGATGGAATCCCCTGAGGCACCCCACCCACACTGCCTCCAGCACAACAGGGGTTAACATCAGCTGCCAACGAAAGCTGGAATATCCTGTGCAAAGGTGGAACCAGGAAATACAACTGGGACAGAATTTGGCTGCATGGATCGTTATTATGCTCTGTTAGAACAGAAAAGGTTCTCTTCAGTAGTTAAAAGAATATTTTTTTTTAACCTTAAGCTGTGGTAAATAAAACAGGATAATGGGCCAGGTGGTTAAGGACATGTGCTCATAACCCACAGGTTCTAAGTCCACAACACAAGAGGCCCAGCTGTACCAGCCATCAGGGAAGTACTTTGCCTGAATTACTTCAATAAAAACCATATACAACAGAGCTACACGATTACATGGGCCAGGTGAGATTCAAAGTGGTTTTGATAGAAAACAACTAAGCAACAAATTAATGAAAAAGGTGAGACCAGACAGTAAAGCCGACGGACATGATATTGTCCCAGCTGCGCCGACGTAGGTGTGGCTGGAAAACAACAGCAGCTCCTCCGTTTCCCTGGGATCTCCATAACTGCAACTTCACCTTCTGCCTACGCTCGCCTCCAACCCGTGTAGCGAGCCATCGCAGACACGCGCCGGGACCGAGGAACCCCTGGAAGACCCCGCGAGCCGGGAAGATGAACCTATCTAGAAAACGCCAAACTACTGAGAAGACCAGAAGAATACAGCATCACGTTGCAAATTAATTATTAAAGCTCAGCCTTTCGCTGGGTCTCACGGACCTCACAACATGTTCCAGTCATATAATGTCTCTTTTGTTGGGTTCCAAGTAGCCCAGCTTTGGCTTAAATCATATAATCTGGAGACACAAAACAATAATTTTCAGAGCTTGGGAAACCTTTGTCAAATGCTGCGAAAATGTTCATTATCTCTCAAAGAAAAAAAAAGTTGAGCTTTTTTTACTTGGGATAACAATTCTGTTCTATATTTTGACCTGTGAATAGGGCAAACCGACCAAAGCACCAGTCAGTACGACTGCATCAAACCCAACATCATCTATGGAAGGGTCAAACTAAAAAGGATGAAAAACAGGTCACGTTTCCACAGCACAAATACAGTGCTATCCCCCATACCTCACACAGTCCCATGACCCTAAAATAAGACAACCATGAGTACATGACCACTCCCTTCACGTCAGCACTCTCAGTAACTGAACGACGTCACCGAAACAGGGACTAAAGAAACAAGTCAAAAAGTCAAACAGTGTTCGTCCCAGTTCTCTCAACCAGACACACATACAAAACAAGAACAGGGCAAACATTTCCCATCATGCTCCACAATTCCTGTCGGAAAATAAACGAGTGGGTGGGACTTTACATAGCACATCTGACTGAAGGATTAATAAACCATCAGTGAATCATCGTTTTACCGTTGCCTTTGATAACCGATATCAATTGTGTTTTTGCCCAGATGGCTCCACAAGTTTCTCTGGGTCCGAAAATTACCCAATTGAATAACTGCGAACAGCACAGCGGACAGACAGATGAACATCTGAACAAGACAATAAGCTTTACGGGTCGCTTTCTTGAATGGACCAGACAAACTCCCGAACGTTTAAAAAGGGCTGTGTCAATCTAGTCTTCTGGTATCGCTGTACTCTGGATACATAAAAAAAAAAACACTTTGTGAAGTAACAATGATATCGACAGCGGTTCCGATTGTCCCCAATTGTTCCCTTTCACAAAACAAAAATCAACATATCAAAAGCTCGCCTGCCGCCCAACTAGAATGTAACTGTACCCGAAAAAGCGACCTTTCCGTACATACGGCTAACTGAAAGTGTCTTTGTTGGAAATTCTCGTTTAATGTACAGTTTATTGTTCCATCGATGTGTTCAAGTTGCTTAGAAAGGTATATGCATGGACAAGGGGATTCGTGAGACGACGGCAGACTTTTGCGTGCAAACCTGCGGAGATGCATGTGCACTCAAGAGACAGTGAAACATATTAAAACTTAGAAATAGACAATAATCATTAAATATCTTCTCCAATATCTTCTGTGGAGATTTTGAACACTAGAACCGTATGTGCTGCCCTTATAATGGCTTTCAGACGCCGTATACTATAAAACAAAGTGGCTTCATCATTGTCTCTTGTATAAGTTTTAGAGTTTTCAAGATGCTTGTTTCCACCTTTTGTTATATGTGTTTCTTAAGCTCCATCGGTGTAGGAAAGATACAATGAAACCTTTCAGCTACACTATCGTCAACTGTTTGACTGTGAATGAAAGTTCTCTTTTTGTCGCGAAATTATAAACACTACAATGTTTTAGTACAAGATTTACTATTTACTATTACTATTATATTTGGGGAGCTCGAGCCGCCACTCATTTACAGCAGCCACCAACAAAACAGTGAACAGGCTGGACTGGGATGAACAGAACAAGTTTCTTCACTCTTCCACCTTGACACAAGTGTTCACTCTCAGTGCGTTTATTACAGAAACGCTCATCCTCACCACACATATAAACTACGATACAAACATGTTAGATACCAATATGTCCCATTTAAGTTTCTCATTTAAAGTTTTTTTTAAAGTCAGGGGCTGAAACTAGACAGCAGCAATGGGCTAGTAGGCGACAACAGTGTTCCTATTTGATAAGCCATAAACCCACTGTTTACAGTACAAACAGTTTAAATTACACCAGCTGGCATACAAACAGACCGTCAAACAAATGCACCTTACTGCAACCGAGGCGATGTTTAGAACAAAAACGGCGTAAGCGGCCATAGCCAGAGACCTCGCAGCGCGCCGCCTGTAACTTCGTACGCCGAGGCGGCGGTAGCGAAGCAGCCCCGCGCGCCACACGCTCGCGCATTGTTCCCAAACTCGAGCGCGGTCGTCTCGAGCCACTTCTTCAATGCATGCAAGCGCCACAAACGAGGAGTCATTTCTTACAAGCTCCGGTTTTACTAAAGGAAACGTGCGAATTACCGGCGCACTACTTTAAATATTCCGAAAATATCCCCAGACAAACACAGAATACACGCATAACAATGTGCATGGAAGGCAGCACGTTCGTGCAGAATTAAAAAGTCAAACAACAGAAACAAAAAAAAAATTTAAACCTCCCAAGGAAAAAAAGCTTACACGCAGAAAGAACAAGCGCGTACCATATAAATAACAGATTTACAGATAGTTCATGAAGTATCGATAAAACCACGATGTCCAACTTGCTAGATCTCTGAAACAAACCTCAATTTTCACTTACTTTTCTCTCGCTTGGCTATCGGATGGTACGACAGCTCCTTTTCCTTTGGCGTACATGCTGGAGATTCTGTTTTAACACTTTTACCCCACTCAACACCTGTCAAAGAAAGCAGCAAGGATAACCTTCTATCTCCATAGCTACCCCTTAGTGTTTTTCCTCCTTTTTTACATCTCCAACATTGGCCACAAATCAGGCACAGTTTCTATTGGGGGAACTTGAAACAGACCGCTGGTAGATTTTTTTTTCTCAACAACTGTTCTAGGAATGTGTCCGCCCTCCCTCCGCAGCGGAGAAGGTGGGGGCTTCTTAAAGGGGACAACACATATTATGGGTTCTCTGGTACCTGAATATCATGGAGTGTCGGGAAAACCTGAACAGTTTTTTTTCCATTTCTGTATGTGGTTTATCTAAACTCAATTAAAAGAAAGCTGTAACACAAGAGATTGTCACTGCAATACCATACACGGTACTATTGCGGAGTATGTTGATTTTAATATTTTAAATAATGTAGAGTGATATATTTAAATGTTCCATAAGGCATTCGTTAAATAGGATCATTTTACTTTCATTTTAGTTCACAATGGCATCGTTGGTGGGGCTCTTTGCATTAAAGCCATAGGTATTTGTTGGTGTCAAATAGCAGTCTGTCACCAGTACCCTTAATTATATTACATGGTGCTATGTTTGATTTCCTGTAGAAGTTTATTAAGTGAGAAAACTGGCCAAGTTTTCCCTCATCTCATTTTAACTCAAATTTCTGGGGATAATAAAAAAAATGTTAAAACCAAGTTATATCTCTAGACTAGAACCAGGTAATACAATGATTAAGGAATCTAGACCAAAGGGATTGTGTCAAGACAGGCCTTCTGGTGAATCTCTGATCAAACCACTTTGCTGAATGGCTTCAGAAAATATCCAGATGTACAAGCAGGAGGAATTGTAATCTTAAATATTTAAGCTAACAAATCTCCGGAAACTGCACAATCAAAGTCCGAGGATGAGGATATGCCTTGACATCATTCAACATTCAGTCTGGAAGCAAAGTAATTTTAGCAGATGACCTGTGATTTGGACATTCGTTTATGCTAATACAAATAGGCGTTTATGAAGTACAATGTCCTTCATATGAACTACAAGAATGCCATCATATGACTGTTGAAATGGTGAATTGCAGCAGTCCTGTTGTAAGCTGCTCTACTCGTTTGACCTTCGTGCAACAGGAGGCTGTCTTTGTATTCTCTGAGTTGAGTTCGCATCTGCACCTTGCCTCGGAGTTTTTCGGAGCTGTGATATTTCAGCAGAGCGAAGAGGCCTCGATTCTTAAACGGTCTGTGGAAAAGTAGTTTGAAAACAGAGAGTGAGCTGAGCTAATGTTAAACAAACACAGATCTTCACGATTTTCCTTTGTGTGTCCTTTGTGCTGATTGCTTAATTGATCACCTTTGCCAGTTTAACTATTTGGTCTGACTTTATCTGTTTTGTTGCATCTGTCATTTTTATACAGCCAGTGTGTATAGAATAAGGTAATGTTGTTGCCAAGCGCCGCACAGCCCAGCAGACCCAGGTGTAACAGCTAGTCCCTTGCTGGGATATGAAATGTTCACGAGCTAAGCATTACAATTTCAACTGTCTGCAAGGGAAACGGTAGCTTGTCCTGTGGAGGTGTGCGTGTTCTCTGGCAGATTTGTGGGTGGAGTCAAGTATGATCACATAGGTCAGAATTCATTTTAGGGAAAGTTACACAGAGTAAAGACACAAAGGAACGATTATGAGCATACTCTTAGCCATGCTCTCCTCTGAGCATTATGTGATATAGACCATTTACAGTCAATATAACAAATAGATACGTTGCATTAAATAAATCATTATTGTGCCTTATGTACCTTGTGTATGTAATTGTGTACATAAAATTCTTACAGATTCAGTTTAATCTCTGGAATAACTGGTTTACAAAATCATTTATCCCTTTTCTTTCCGTGGGCAGAACTCCTAGACCTTTAAAATTGCGGCATTTCTGTCTCTCATAATACAATCATTGTCTGCCCTGTAAATCCAGTCATATGCTGTCTTTCTGTCTGTGGATGAATAAATAAGTAGATGCAGCTTCCTTATGGAGCAACACTTGCCGTTCCTGCAAGCTGGAGAATAAGAAATTATAGATTGAAGGTTTTCATGGAGAGTGGCTGACAATGCCGGCCTATTCACAGCACCTAGAAGGGTATGGTTCCCATCGGAACTGGTTAGCTGATTTTCCATAGAGTATAAGCTACGCAGACGGAATGGCCGACATGTCCACCTCCCCCCCTCACACACACATACACACACACACACACATATTCTTCTGACTCATTCCTGACTCATACACTTGCATACTCATTCAAGCTACAAGAGTGGTAGCTTCGAATTTGGGTCCATTTAGCACGCTAGTCTGCCTCCCCCCCCTCGAAGTTTTGGTACCTACCCAAACATCAACTAACTGCTGATCTTCTTCCACCCTTTCATTATGAGTGACATTTCATGTCACTTATAGCAGATATAGGGGTGTTTCTCAGCTCCATTGCTTGTGTGCTGCTGTCCAGCCACAGCTGCCTGAAAGACATATAAAACTAAATCAAATCATTATGGTTTTCTGGCTTCTTGCCTGCATTGTAGTGGTCAACATTTCCAGGTTAAACTGAGGGCAGAGACTTGGAGGGACTTCTCCTATTGTTTGCTATTGCGATGGTCTACAATGTGTTACATGGACTTCCATGGAAACTAAAACAGAAGCACACAAGAACCAAGTCAACACCAGGTGGACATTTGCAATTTAAGGTGTGGGGTCAAGCATATACAGGCACCCACATCAAAATCTATGAATATTGTTAGAGCTTATTGGAGGTAAAAGAGAAGAGACCAAGAGAGAATTGGTGTAGAATGAAAAAATGGACACAAATGATTGCCGAGACATAGGAGTGGACAATGGTGACATCAGAGATTTCAATGTGTTTTTCTGTTGGAAAAATTAACACATTACTTTTCCTGAACAAACTCAGAAAAGCGTTTTGATGACTATATTCCATGAGCTTCTTCCATCAAGTCACTCATGCAGAGGGAGAGAGAGAGAGGGAGGGATAGAGAGAGAAAGTGTGTGAGGGACAACCAGAGAATAGTAAAGACCTCCTTTCAAAAAAAAACTGCAGCAAAAAACAACAGGAGTGAGGTGGCGTATAAAATTCTCTATCAGTGAACACATTGGCTAGGGGTACTATCTGCTGTCTTCTGTGGAGATCAAGATCTTCTGGAAGAACAACATCATTCTGAGCAATTCAGTCTCCACAAAGTCTTCTCAAATGTGCACCCCATCTAAAACCTATGGAATTTATTGCTGGGAATTTCAAACTGCTTCTCCAAATCTGTTGGCACTTCTAGTTTAAGACAGGGTCAAATTACAACCATCTGCACGTAAAAAAAAACAGCCATCAGAATCTGGCTGGCTTTTTTTTTTTGTATTTGTCTATCTCTACAACAGCTTACAATGCTGCAAAGCAGAAGCAGTACCGTCTCTAGCAACAGAGGAAAGGAGAATGAATTTGCCAACTATAAATCAAGCACCGTACAATGAGAGTAGGTTGAGTTGCATCACCAATGTGTGATAAAGCATGTGCGTCTCAGACTGTGAAAGATCTCATTCTGCAAACATTCTGGGTCCTGCAGCAAGTTCTTTCCATAACAGTGACCAGCCTTTGCTCAGCTTTGGATCATAATTGGTGTGATTGCATTAAATAAATCCATACCTCTTCCTTATTATCCCAATCAAGCAATTGGGCACTCCAAATAGAGGCCTTCTTCTAATTGTCATAAAATAATAAAATTAGCCTAATCAAACAAACCATTCCTCACAAACATGGGCAGCGATATATTATTCATAAACGGTAAAACTTGGGGTATATAAACGGCTGACTTCACATTTTGAGTAATCTCAACTGTGACCTGACTATGATGAATTAGTGGTCAACAAAGGGGTGGAGCAAGTAACTCAGAGTAAGGATGAACATACTCTCCACCTAAAATCATATGCTCAGATGAAGGACAAAGACATTATGTTCCAGTTGTTCTCAAACCTCCAGTATGGGGAGGCAGTTAAAAAAAAGCGACCCAGTGCAACAAATGATGCCTGAAAACATCATTCTGCTGCACTACCTGAGTGATCATGACTTTGTTGGTGTCTTTGACAAAACACGTGTGAAGTAAATATTGCCTGCATAGGCTTTGGTTACTGTTTAACAAATGTATCAAAATACCAGCGAAAAGTTACACTCACGGCACAGCTACGTAGTTTGTACATGAAACAATCGCCATGGCGTGAGTGGTACCGATTCTTTCAGCAAAACGCTACCTTATTAAACCATGTGTATTTTTCTACACAGTCAGAATACGGCAGCTGTCGGTAGCCAAGTCAAGTGACTCTCCAGCCATAGATGTTCAACCCAATTACGCCATCAAACAAGCAGCATGACTAAAACGTCACCTATAAATGAAAGTGAGGGGACAATGGGGCAGGTGGAAGGAGGGTGTGCAGTCATGTAGCATGTAGCAGCTCCGTCTGTGGTTTGAGGGTGTAGCTCTCTGGTTTCCAGCCATATGGCCAGTCCCTTAGGAAGAGGAAGGCACAATGATGTCACAATGTGTGAGTACTCACTGCGGGGGGCCAACATGTAAAGTCTGTATGAGACACATTGAAGAGGACAGCCAGATATGGTTGGTTAGGTACATAACATATCACCATAGAATTTCCTTATGAATTTGATCATGTGAAAATTCCAAGAAGAGTTCCATCCATTCATCCATCCATCCATACATCCATCCATCCATCCTTCCAACCATCCATTCAACCAGCCATCCATTTCCTGTAACCACTATTCATGGTTGTGGGGCCAAGAAGTTACACAATACAAATGGTTAACTCTACTCGAAGGGGCACAAATAATGTAGTGGTACACTCTTACTTGATGCATTAATTGACCAGAAACTAAGTACAAGTTGTATACTGATCCGGTGGTTATCCATCATGAATTGAGCATAACAGTTGACGTATTTCATGCAGTTATTCTATTTGTTCATGATTTGTAATTGACTAGTGACTGAGCTAACAAGTGACTCGTGCTGCCATACAAATAATAAAATAATTTAAATACAAGAGCTCATCTTTGGTCTTTTCAATGGCTACTCGTGTCTCCAACATCCAAACTCGTGGAACTTACTGAACAACCAAATTTGGGAGGGTTATAGAGCATTATTTTGCTGATAGAATGAGCTGTACATAACCATCTTTCTAATGAACTCAAAATGTGTTGTTTGGCAAACGCATAATTCACTCGGTGACTGAAATTAAAAAGTCATTATAATTCCGTGATTCATATGAGTATATATTTTTCCCGAGTTTCACACATATCTGAAACCACCAGGTGAAATATGTGCTAAGCTGGGTTAACGTTCTGTTTTACCTGTAGTCAGAGGTTAAGGGGTGACTGGATTTGGATCATGGACGTCTTGCCAAGGGAGAACCGAAATGGGTCGCTTCATCGATATGAGGATTGCTTTCTACTCTAAACATCCCTGAAACTCATCCCAGACATTAATGTGGGGGGGGGGGGGCATGATTTTTGCCCCAAGCTTCCTCCACAGTGGAGACTGTCCTTCATTTCCATCTTTGCTGTTTTACTTCGCTACACTTGTGCCCGGGATGGATGTTAATCACAGGCTGATATGATAGATGTTCTGCAAGTGGTTGCTACCTTCTATTTTGCCTAAGTAGAAGCATTGGATGTGCCTGGCATGTTTATCACCTGAGGCAGCTTGAAAGAGGGCACAAGCCGACGGCATCACCTTCCCAGCAGCTCTGGACGTGACACACAGCATCTTAACACATGACACAATGCTTAGGCTTACAGCTGATGAAGGTTGTGCTTGTGGAGTTTGATTGCTCAGAGACCCAGTTGACTTCAATAAAAATGCCATTTAACCAGAATCACCTTAATTAATAACGGGAGTCGTACATGCACATACAAACATACCGTACGTTGTTAAATATTCCTGTGCATATACGTATGGCTGCAGCCTTTATTGGGTGTCTGGCTTTAGCCTGCATTTTTTTGCACTCTGAGGGGTGACTGTTCAGGGCATCTACAGTACAGTCAAAACAGCCACCGAGGTTGTGAAAAACAGCACAGTTGAGATAGTTTCTTTTTTAATTGAATATGCTTCCCTGGAGCTTGCAATAAAAGGGAGCACCCCCCTGCCCAAACACACACACACACACACACACAGGTTTATATCTTTGTGGGGACTCTCCATTCATTCCTATGGGGAAAACTCTAACCCTAACATGATGACCCTAACCCCTACCCAGCCCTAACCTTAACCATAAGTAACCAAACAAAATACAAGACTTATGGCATTTTTAGTTTTTTGACTGCATTCACTGATCTTTGTGGGAACCTGAAAAATGGTCCCCATAACGTCAAAATAACAGGTTTTTATCACACTGTGGGGAACATTTGGTCCCCACAATGTAATATAAACATAATCCACTTTCTTTGAGCTGTGTCTGATTTCTGAATGAGACCACACTGGAGCTAAAAAACTGGTGGGGGCAGGGGGAGCAGGGGCCCATGCTGGGGGGAGGAGGCGCTTGAGCAGCCAGAGTGCAGCGATTATGACCCTCCACCCCCCCCAGCTCCACCCCCACACACACAAACTGCAGGCCTGGATCTGGAAGCTCATGCCACACTGCTGTTGAGAGGCTTTGACTGAGACAGCCATCCACAGGGACCACTCACAGCCCCCACCACCTCCACCAAGGCCAAGTCACTGCACCCACCCAAATAAAAATGCGATGTCACCACATCCCCGTTAACCTACCGTTGGAGATGTACTAGATGTACTTAGGGACAGATTTAGCTTACAGTCTGTCACATGTTCTCCACCTGTGATCTCTTCAGCAAAAGCATTGTCGAATCAGGCACAAGATTAAAATACTGGTATTTATTTGACAAGCTGTTTCAGCAGGTTAGAGGACACTTTGGATATGGATGGAACATGAGAATTTCATATTGCATTGGGATGAAATCGGTGAAGAAGAAATTAACTTTCTTGGCAAATACCCGTCAATCTATAGACTGCCTTTCCTAGACAGAGTCACCTAGAGTCCTAAGAGGAACCTAAGACTGGGATTCCAGGCCACATGCAGAACCAAACAGGAGAAGGAGAAAGGCCAGCAGAAAGGGGCAGAAGACAGACATGTAGGACAAAGGTGGCGTCTCAACCTACAACCTTCAAGGTGTAGGACAACAGTACACCCTTGCCGAGTCGCCATAACTCCCCCACACTCAGAGGTGGACATTTCAGCTCCAGAAAGCAAAAATCCCGTCCAGCATTTTGTTTCACACAACAAACTGGACATAAAGCGTCACAGTCACAGACTCAACTGGTTGGTCAAAACAAAAGTCTTGATCTGGATTTTTACTTTTTGCAAATGTCCACCTCTGCCCACACTAAGCAAATCATATTTAAATAGTTGCAGATTTCCCCCCTAATAAACACCTAAGCTCCAGTTTTAAACCGTGGGGAAATGATTGAACTGTGCAGTAGAAATACAAACAGGAAGAGGGAATTTACCGCCTTCTCTTATCTCGAAGACTCATCTAAAGATTATGGGAAATAGTCTTCCTCATTCACTTCTCCATTCTTGTTTGCCCCGTTCTTGGCTCTTATTAATTCCTCATTTTTGTGTTTATGTGTGCAATAAAGTCCCTGCAGCCCCAAAGGACCTAAGCAGAAAGGAAAATAGGTGGATAAAATGAACGAAATTATATACTCGTCACATGATTTCCAGTGGTGCACTGGTGTTCTTCAAACATGAAATAAGTATAATACTGCACTTATTTTAAAATTCGCCAGGAAATCCATCCAAGCATCCAAGCATCCAAACATCCATCAATCCATCCATCCAACCATCCAAGCATCGATCATCCATCCATCCGTCCTTCCATCCATCCATAAACATTTATCCAGCTTATCATGGCAATAATAAATGACTGGTTATAACCCCACAAGATCAATACACTTCCACTGCACAATTTAAATGGCACTTTGTTAAAAACATATACTGCGGAGAAATAGACGAGTGGGAAGATGTGGTTCAACCAAAGCAAAAGCGGGATTACTGAAGGACAAATGATATTCGGCCGATCTGGCCATGGTGATTTCCCGTGGTGATTTCCTGCCGTCTGTGTGAGGTTTGGTGGACCAGGGAGATGAATGTTCACAGGGGGGCCATGAACCAGCCGGACTGGGGGTGGGGGGCAGGGGTTATCACTTTCAGGAAAAAGCAGAGTCCCTGACAACATACGCAAACAATAAAAAAATACATTTTACAGCTAATTATATACATTTGCGAAAATATTCTGTTCTGCTCTATGTGAAACAAAAGAAATAGGAAAATCTGGATTATTCCAAATGCATGACTGTAGATGCTGATACTACGCCTGCCTGTTATTTTACACAACCCCTACTGTGTGCTTGCTTTTGGAAACAAATACGCCTCACTTTGCAGGATATTTAAATATCAATACACACACGGATTGTTGTAGTGAGAGAGAGAGAGAGGTGGAGAGTGAAAACGGTGATAGAGAAGAAAAGAACGATGGACAAAACTTAAAAATGTCACCGTGCATCACATCTCTCCTCCTTCTAGCCTTTGTTTAATAGATGTGAGACTGGGTTTCTCAGTCATCTTTTGGGCCTAACCCTGTACTCTGCCACTGCACATTTAACCATTACAGACCAGTGTCCTCCTGAATACTGTCACCCTGAATGATCAGGTAGGTTTAGAGGCTGTGGATTTTCTGGCATTGAACACAGCCGGTGGACAAGTCGCATAGAATATGCAAAAAAAGAAAAAAAGAAAGTCGGGAATGGTAAGAATTGTATATCGCACAAATGCCGTTGAGGTTTCTCCAAAGGCACCCTGAGCTGTGGCAAATTGTGGGGTGTATCTGTATGTGCACAGCCTTAAATCTGACTCCTGATTTGCTGCATAGTAGTCCTGGGCTGGGGGTTGTGTGTGTGTGTGTGTGGGGGGGGGCTGGTCGTGGTTTTGAAGCCTATTCATTAACATGGTTCATGGGTGGAGGAAAATCATGGGAGGGGTTAGGCTAATTAGGGATTAAAAGGGGTTGGTATGTTCCCATATTTTTCCTAGATATGCCAATTATGCCATAATATGCCAATTACCTTCTACAGCTACAGAGTTCCTGGTTTAATAGAGGCTGACGTGGCCTAGATTTGGACCCAGCGTGCACTGCAGGGCTCCCCGAACGCAGCGAAAGATTCACTCCGGAGCCTAACATTACTCCTTTTATTATTTTGATTTATTAATATTACATTGTTTAGATATATATTTTTTTTGCCAAGTGATTTAACATGATCATATATGCAACTCAATATGCCTCCTTTATCGTCCCACATGTAAACTCTCTTGCCCCAGGATGGAGTGGCTGGAGATTTGACTTACGTTTAAAACTCGATGTTTTACAGAAGAAATTCAGGCTAAATTCTCCTTCTTGCAAGTGGCAAGTCAGACCTTCAAAGCCAACAGCAGAAATACAGGCTGACTGGTAGGTGTCCATTTCACACCACAAATAGGGCTTGCTTTGTATTCATTTAGGTACAGAAACGCCACAAATTAGTATCCCATACATTGTAATGAACTTCCCTCTGTGTATTGTGAAATACTGCTCTCTTTGGATCTGTAATGAGATGAGTCACGTATTCCACGGATAGTCGCATTCTGGTACGGCTGGCAGCTGATACAAGGTGCGGTTTCCAGTGACAGATGACGACCACCTCTCCCTCTATCATAAGCCATGCCTTTACAGATACACAGGCAGTATCAGATCCACCCGTCTCTCCCTCCAGACATTGAAGTTTGTCAATATTAGTATATGCCACCCACACCCAAGTACACAGCTGGAGAAGCATTCAGTTCTTTCTTACCTTCAAATCTTTTTTCACCACTGTTGGGACATCATACATAATTCGAGCCTGTATATGCTAATTCTCCTCTCTGGCCCACCGCCTACTGCGTTTCTTACCACGCATGCAACTTCATCCATGTTCATAACACGGGGAGCATGAGCATATCGGGATATCAAAGGATAAACAAGAATCATGTTTTAGGCGTCTTAAACAGTAAACTGGCGTCATTTGGAAGACTGAAGATGTCCTTCTGTGTAATATGGTGGTACACAGCTTTTCTCGCCTTTGCATTTTGGTGGGGCATGTCCAAGAACCATAAGGAGAGGAACTAAAAGTGAGTGAAATAAATGTAGACAGAATGAAAAGGGGATTGGAAGACAGAGAGAGAGACAGGACAGAGTGTAAAGAGGTCAGGTGGAGATTATGCAACAAACTGTGACTTAATATGGCCTATTTATGACTGCAGGGTTCATTTTGTCGAGTCCTGAGACACAGGCCGCAGAGCGAACGGCAATCTGAGCAGACTGAAAGACAAATTTTACTCCGTAGAATCCTGCATCTCAACCGCAAACTCTAATTTGGGCTGTTTCCACTAATGTGGCCACAATACTGGCTTGCAGCAACGAGAAAATAACGATTCTATTTTTTCCGGGTAACATTTTGAACACAGTTGTCAATAAAAGTCCAGGTGAGCACACACAATGTGTTGGCAGGATGGAGACAATCTCTGAACGGTCTTTTAACAGCTAAAGACTTGCTTTGTTCCTGGCATCTTTGACATACTAGGTCCTTGTCTAGACGGTTGAGGTAACCAGTACGGGTGCATATTCAGGAGTACCGTCCGGCACCAAGGCTGCCAAATATACTTCCAGGCTTGACAGGATGAATAAGCTGTCTCTGGAAGACTCTGAATGGATTTCACTCCATGTATGCAAACACCCTGCCTGACAAAAACATAACAGACCAACAGAGAGGAAAATAAAGCAAAACTCAGCAAATGGACTCCAGTCCAAAGAGATGCTATGACAATAAGGCTTTCAGTCAACTGAACACATTTAGTTTCACGTGACACTTTTATCCAAGGAAACATTTGGCTTATATCCGGTTGCTTAGACAGATATTTCCCTGCAGCAATTCACATAACCTGGTGCAAGAGAACAGAACCATGGTGGCAGGGGGAATGATATGGGACATTATTTTGGTGCTAGAGAAGAGAAGGGTTGGTTAGTGGAGAGCTGCCATTTTGGCTTTAGTACAAGTACAGAGGAAGTCAAAATGAGTTTTGGGTCTTGGGAAGGGCTACAACTGGATGGAGGATTGGATTTCTAGGTCTGTATTCTGTGAGCTTTGGGAAAAAACAGAACCCACTCGTATAATAGGAAATGAGGCACAGGTCAAGTGAAAGAGTAGGTTCAACACCTGACTATGGTCTGTCTAAAGACGGCCAGCTGTCTTACTCCATATGCATGCATTTTTTTGAGGGAATAATAATGACCCATAGCAGGAACCTAGCATTAGCTTGCAAGTGCATGCCTTTACCAATGACATGAGGCTTACGCACAACCACATGATTTACAGCAGCCATTGTACACTGGTCATTCTACACGGTAAACAAGCGAAACAACCCCGGTGTAGGAAATTTTGATATTGGAAAATAACCAAACCTAACCAAGGAAGATTTTTTAAATGCATATCTTCAGATGTTGAAGTGGCACAAAGTTGCATTACACCACAGGTAACTGCTCTGAGGTGCGAGACGAGTCCTTGGCACAAAACCACCATGTTGTGTATTGTTCTTTGGGGGTAGTGATTCATTAGTGTGCTTAGATTGCAGTGGGGGATGGATGATTGTGGGGGGGGGACAGATGAACTTGCTGGGGGTAATTATAAAGCCACTTTGTCATCCAAGTTGCCTAAGAAGGCCCCAGGGACACCCTGAGACTGAATCACCAAGATCCTCCAGCCACTGTCCCCAGAAATCTCCAACCTCTCCATCCTGGGGCATCAGAGTCAGCATGTGGGCTGACAAAAGACGCATGTTCTTCTAATATTATTGTCTAATAAAATAATTCAAGGATTGCAAAACTTTATAAGTATTTGTGTAAATGCATGCACAATTAAATTCTTGATTGTTTACCTCGCCGCAGACATAAGCAACACGTAACAATGAAGAACAATAGATGGCAAATAATAGAATGGCGAACAATACAATTTACACACGGTATACAATGACACACAAGTATATTCAGCATTCAAGAGATCTTTGTTGTCAGCCCATCAATATACAAGCATATATCCAGGATGAAATACCATCTCTCTGAGCCTGACAGTACTACATTTACACATTTGCTAAACAATATACGGCAACATACTAGGTTATCACATTGACAAGACACATCTCCTCCCACCTGGCCCTTTTATTCAGCCTTCTGTCCTGCAATTGACCCCTACCCACAATCCCCACTCTCCTCTCTCTTAAGGAGAATGTACTGCACTAATTCTGCAACACATTAGCGCCATCATATGCCTATTCTCCTATAGGATCGCTCGCTAATTCTCTTATCTGTTATCTGTGCAGTGTGCAGATTCCTCCATACGTTTGCTCTGCCATGCACTAATTCTATGTCGTGACTCCCTGATCCTCTAGAGCCTGTCAACGGTTTCCCTTCTCGGGGCAGCTCCCTCTGTCTTTGTTTCACACAAACTACTCTTCTTCACAGACAACTGCAATTTTGTCTGCAACGCATTCAAAAGCAAGTATCATAACTCGATATGAGGGCACCTTAACATTTTTTATGGATTCCATATATCTGTATGTATTTGTGCCTCCTTCACTGCGGTTCTTAGGAAGGTTTTATATGCACAGTTTCGCCACGTGCATAATACATTAAACCATATACACAAAAGCAATAAACATTTATATCAGAGTCCACTCGTTTATCGTTGAATCGGTCATGTTCTTAGTTTTCGGCCTTGAGGTTTGGTTTTTCATCCGATGGCATCGCCGCGCCAAAACCATCAGACGTGAACTTTCGCTGTGTATGTTGTGCGCTATTCTGCCCCGGGGCAGTTAGCGATGGGGCCCCTCGCTCCCCCACAGGGTCCCACCCCTCCCCCGATCCACAGCCTAAGCCAGCGAACAAACCACAGACACAGAGAGGTGCAGGGCTGGGGGGCTGGGGGGGGGGGGGAGGGAGGGTGTGCTCTCCCTGGCTGCTGCAGGAGACACACATCTGCTGAATCCCCTCCCAGCACCAGAAAAGCCTGCGGACACACACACACACACACACACACACACACACACACACACACAGACATGCTCACACACACAGGCATGCTCACACTCTAGATAATACAGGATATACGCTTATGCACACACTCATACACAAAAACACAGAACTGTACAGCTTACATACACATACATGCATAAACACATGCTTACGCGGTGATAGAGAGTGATCCCACATTCATAAGCACTGTCAAAAACAACAACACATTCACCTCTTGGTCGTCCCGGCATGCGCCTATTTGGATTCAGTGTTAGAGCAGATTGCAGCCCTAACATGCACAGAGCCAGTGGTCATTGCGTAAGCAGCTTTCTGGCTTCTGAGGCACATGTGTGTCATACAAAATACTGGCCACTGCTTAACCTTCCCAGATCTAGATGGAGTATATGTTCCTCCTCTGACATTCCATGCCCTCCTCAACCAGAATTACTGTGTGCGTCTTCGGAAGCTGAAGATATTGAGGCTGCACTGAACAGGATTCTCGTGTCTCATAGCCCATTTTTCTCCGGTGGACATTCAAAGCCGACACTGCGGCAGTCCAGACCGTTGTGTCTTCCTACTATTTATAATTTTCATATTCCCACAAATGCTTATAGATTTGGTTTTGTGAACAAGCAGAGATGAATAAGCCGGGATGAAAAACTGCAGATATGGAAGAAATCCCAAGACTTCCTACATATATTATAAGAATGCAAAATAGCAATTTCATTAAAGCGACATGTGAGGCAAAATGCCGATCACCGGGATTTTAGAATAATGGCTCTGTGCGACAGGGAGAAACGCAAGCTGTTGATGATGTGCTGTTAGGGAGCAGTGAATGGTAATGACGCTCACGGAGGTGGGGAAACCTCCTGGCGGATGAGGAGTACCTAAGGAGCACCCAGCCAACTGTGCTCCCAATCGCAGGTGTCTGAGCGGGCCAGCTGTTCCGAGCGATCCTGCGGAGGAGGTGCCCAGCCATGTATGCCAGCTACACACCCAGGCATAAATAACGAAATCTGGGCCAATCAGAATTGTCCAGAGGAGGAAGTGAGTGGATCAGTGATGGACGAGGTGGAAGTATGCTACTGGTGTGCCTCTTGTTTCCTCTGTACCTCCTTGCTCCTTGGCCTTCCTCCTTTTCTCTGCCTCTCCTGAGTCCCGTGCACCTCCTAGACTTCTGCACTATCACGCTCCCACACTATTCTTAATGGTCCGTTCCCAGCGCGCAGGTGGAAACATCGCGGTGGGCAGGAGAATGTCTGACACAGTTCTTGCACGCCACCACCGTGACTGGCTCTCTCCACAGGCTTGCCGCCTGAGACCGTCCCGGAGAAGCTCCGGGTGGCCAAAGCTCTCGGCCCGTGTTCCTGAAGCGAGATGCTGCAGCTGTCACCTTCGGAGGAACACAGCTGTACAAACAGATTCACCCGCATCGCGCTATGCAGGTCCCTGAGGTTTACCCTCTTACTGAAAAAGAAGACCAGCACTGAAGAAAAAAAAAAAACCCAAAAGTAGCATTAGCGTGCAGTTAGCATGAGACGTAATGGATGGTAATGCATGGGGTCTGACATGTGTAGCGCATCTCAAAGTCCAGAAATGACACCTTTATTGGCATGGATGTAAGGAATTACAAAAGGGAGCTCATTGGCCCCTCAAGTCTACCACAAAACATTCAGCTTAGGAGGGACTCTCTCTGTCTAGAATACTGCAGTGGCTGGAGCTGTATTTTGTGGATGGTTCTCTGGGCCAAGATGTGGTTTCATTTTCTGGCTCCAACCCCAGTGCGGCTAGACTTGTGTTGGCCAAGACAACAGGGAGTATTTGTTGGGGGGAGGGGGGCAGTGCCTGCATTCTACCCTGGCGCCTATAGCACATCTGATCCCTATTAGGGAAGGACCCTGCACTGCTCCAGCAGCAAAACAGGTGATATAAGGGTTAAATGAAGACTGCGTCAGCAAACCCAGTCACTTCCAATAAGCACAGCATGGGTATGGTGTCTAAGGAGACAGAACCCGATGGTCGCCGGTTCCAGTCTGGCTGCTCTAGTAGGTTTACGCTACCGGGTGGAGAAATGAAGCATCAGAATCCTCAGTGGTGTGATGATCGTTGCCCACTAGTTTGAACCACATGGTTACTGACAGCACATGATAATCCCCATCCGCTGTCTGTTATGAAATATCATCTCTCCTTTCACTAAAGGGAAAAATCACCTTTAAAGTCTGTCCCTGACATTCAGCAATAAGATGGGAACTCGTTCCTAATTTATGAAGTTCACCCAGTAGCTCATGGATGCCTGGTTTGATGTCTTCAGTCTATTGTGACACGGTTCTGCTCAGCTTAGTCAGAAAACATGGCTTCACATGGCCAGGTTCCCCTTTGAGAGGCAGTTTAAAAAGCCCTAAAGGTTCTTCTTTCAATGGCAGAAGGTAGTTTTCAGTGAAGATCCTGTTCATTCTTTCCTTAACCTGGTCCACAGCAGGAAGGATGGTCTCTCTACAATCAGACATACGTATCTTACGCTTTTTATCTTTTCAGAAGAAAATATCATCAAAACATTTATAAATGGGCTAGGGGAAGCTATTTCCCCCCCCCACCAAACTATACTTAAGCTGAATTAGTGGTCAAAAAGAGGATGCAAATAGGAACGGACCCAGCGAAAACAAGCAACACTAATAACAACCACAACACAGACTTATTCCGCCGTTTTTGTGTGAACTACACCAGAGGACCAAGAGAGGCAGTAAGAATTACATTATGATTTTAATCCATTTCAGCAGCTTGGCTTTGGGTACTCTCCCCTCTCTCTCTCTCTGTGTCTGAGGCCCCAGCAAAGCTCTGCATCAAACAATAGACAATAATGCTGCCCACCAAGATGGAGGATATTTAGGTCTGCAGTAAAAACTCCTAAAACTTTATTATCTGGCTTCCTGGACCAAGAGATGCAACATAAGCAGAGAAATGGCAAGATAAATAAGATAAACCAGCTCAGCTATGTAACAACATATATACATACCACACACACATATATAGTATGATTATAATTGGGTTCAGCTTTCAAAGAAATTTGGTCACTGAGTTTTTCTTTTCCTTCTTTTGATAGAATTTAAGACCAGATGAAATTAGGCAGGCGAATATTAACATGGAAGGTGAACGCTTTTTATTCACTACACATTCTTAGCTAAAAACTTTATTTTTAATGTTCTATACTTTCAGGAAAAGACAGTCGCATTTAGCTGAGTCATTTATTGAATGTTTTCCACGTTTGCCAAATATCAGTGATTTAACCACATAAAACAATGATTACATGAAAAAATCAATAGGATGCATAATGTTTTGCCATATAATTAAGAAAGCTGTTGGGTATTCCTGAATTAACCATATGCAGTTTTTTGGGGGTGATTGTTTGCTAACCAGCTGGCTATCTGTTTAATAACATTCCACATGTTTCTTATTCTTTACGAAAACATCAGTGTTGAGAAGTGGAACCCATTCATTGCATAGATTACAGTGAATTGTATTTTACAATAGTTTCCGATCATAAGTTAAAAGCTTTAGTTATTTACTTCAAAATACACTAATTTCTTATTCTTGCGGCGGGAGGGCTGAACGCTGACTTCAACAGCTGCTTCATGACCCAAAAAGCTGTCAGTCTTTCCCTGGAATAAATTGTGGAATGTTCCATTTTATGATACGGGGTAAACAGTCCGTGGTGAATGGCGTATCTGCCTAAAATATTACATTGTGTAGAGGTTGTTTTAAAAGAAAACTTATTATACGCATGTATAAAAATTCATAGTTTGCTTTAGTGTATACTATCGTTAAACAAATCATTAAACGTGAAGTCCCCCCTCTGCTTATCCCCCGCTTCGGTACGTTCAGATTCGAGTAGGTCCATCGTAGAATCAATTCACAGAGAGGGTAGCTTGAAACCGGCAACTCATGCTTGTGAGCGAGTTAGGAGAGTTAGGCAGTTAGGATTTTAACAGTGTATAATCTGTTCTGTATGGCCTCCCTCTTAGTTATCTCTGTTGTTTTTTAGACTTAGAGGAAGTGTTAAAAGTGTTTGTGTTTGTCCTGTAATGCAATTGGGCACGGCTGCTTTTAAATGAAACAGTTGTGCCTTCGCGTAAAAGTCAAAGAACGTACCCAAGTAAACACATACGTAAACAAATAATTTATTAATGAAAAAAAGTTGGAAAGTTGGCCATAAGCACTATATTTACGCGTCTTGATATTTGGAGGCATACAAACGAATACCTAAGCGCATTTCCTGAACTGCATGATTGTGCACCGTTAAGTGATCGAAGAGTCTGTCTCCAGTGGATTTAACGTTATTAAGCCGATATGGATTTTAGACAGGAACATGAAGTTTCTTTATTATTACTATTCTTCTTCTAATTCTTGACTAAAGTTTAAAGACGTAGTCCTTAACTTGCTAACTTTTCCTGCAGTCCGACAGATAATCTGAGCATTCGTCGTATTAGGAGCGTAAGAATCACAAGCCACATCTCTCCGTTTTGTAATGCAGTGTATGGCATTTTTTTCTTCTAATCAAAACTGACTAATAATTTGTCATGAGCAGCAAAATAAACCATTTGCTTTTTCGGATGTTGTGCGACATTTATTATTTAAGATAATGCTGCAATGAACTGTTTCAATAGATGTTCTTGGGTTTTGCAGTGAATTATCAGGGATGTGCTATGCATACATAGTACATGAGCGCCCAATTTAATTCATACAAACTATTTGTTATTCTTGGCTGAACCTGTGCGTATTTTATGCGTTTTGATTACAATGTCCTTCTAACGTGTTCATGACGGCTGGGATGATGTTTAAAATAACTAGGGGTTTAATATAGCATGGATACTTAAAATTTCACAGAGGGGACTTTCTGTCATCTTTTTACAGGAAAAAAACGTTAGATTTTTCAAGCATTCATAAATGTAAGTTCCTCCTGCTCCTCATGTTGTAGGATGGGCTGTGTTGCTCTAGAGCTTCCCGACTGTGTGTTTACTCCAGTCCACCCACTGGATCTCTCCCCTTTATCCTGAGGCTCTTTGGAGAAGATGGTGACCTGGAGACCATGGGCCTAGTGGCATAAGAACTGGGGTCGACACATACCCCCCCCCCCAATATTTAATTTGACTTAATTTGTCTCCCCCTAATGAATCATCCTTTGCATTTAAATGTTGAAGTTGCGTCCTGCCCAAAATCAAACTTTCTCCTACGTCCTTGTCTAGGCCCCAGCCTTGGGACAGTGTGACCCGAAACGGGCCGGTGATGTTGATGGGAAGTGGACACAGTGTCACCTTGATGGGTAGGCATCTGCTTGCTGGTGCCGCCTCCAGCTTTCGGCCAATCAGATCGGCAGTCGCACATTTGGTTCATCGCGAGTCTCTGCTGTGAATGTACGATCCTCGGCCTGGTAAGCCCGGGCTGTACTTGGGGCTTGATGAATTAGCTGTAATTTCCTTATGGTTTTAAGTGCAAGGCGGGACAGTGGCTGCTATAATCAAACAATGATAAGGAAGCAATGGTTGCCGTGAAACAGCAAATCCACATCCTGAGAGTGACACACAGGGTTTGCTGTGTGAAAAATATTTTCTCTCCTCGAACCAACCCTTCCCCCACCCATACCCCCCGGCATCCCCCCCCAACCCCTCCGCACAGACACCCTTCCCAGTTCCCTCCCCCCACAAGTCATCTTCCAGAA
>JAODKE010000047.1:12489067-12509288 GCA_026779605.1 Mormyrus hasselquistii | reverse complement strand
AGGCAGCTGACATGATCCACTCGCATATTCTGTTGCTATGTGGTAACAACACAGACAATAAATGGATCGTTGTCAACTGTTCATTTTTTGGAGTCTTTTCAGCTTGACGTCATTTGACGGTTATCTGGCCTCGTACAAGATGTGCTTCTAAAGCGGGACTTTGGCCAAAGCTAAAATATATCACCGCATTCCAAAAAAAAAAAAAAACACTTGTGTCTCCCATTAAGTTCTGGACAGATTTCAATCCTTCTCATTACTCATGGCATTAAAAGGTCAGGCACTCGTTAATCTTACAGAGCTGATTCATACTTGCCATTCGGATTTGAGCCTTGGACTGCAGGAATGTTGTTAAACACTTTTCAGGAATAAAGGCAAACAGAAAGAGAAAATAGAATGGTTTGTATATATAAATGACCGATGACCAGATACTCTCGCGGCAGTATATAAATATAGACTGAACGCCTACAACTTTAATCTAACAAAGACTATATGCTAATCGCATGCGTTTGTAAATCTGTCATATCTTAGTATCAATACTGGCCCAACACGTTTATATTACACCCTACAACCCTGCGTGTTTGCTGCACTGGAATTCAAACGGTGAAGCCACAGGGCTGACCAGCGCATCAGTTGCAGCAAGGAGACCCCAAGCTAAGCTCCCTGGGTCATAAGTGACTGACCATAAGGTGGCTGTTCCACTCCAAAGTGTTGAATTTTCGCAAACACGTGGGACAGATTGTTAAGTCAATCTACAGTGCAGGTTTCTTGTACCGTCAGGGAACTGTGGTGTAAAGGCGACGAAAAAAGAAAGTAAAAATCCGTCTAGAAAGTAAAAATCCGGACCAAGATTTTGGTTCAATCAACTAGTTGAGCATAAAGAGTCAGTCACAGAGTGCTCAACTGGTTGGTTGAAACAAAATTTTGGTTTGGATTTTTCTTCCTAGACCTGAACTTTTCACCTCTGTCTGTAATGAAAAATGCAATTGAGAAAAACCTCAAAAAAAAAAAAAGACATGCGAATTCTATTGTTTGTTTCCTATGACAAAAGTGGGTAAATATATTGTCATAAAAGCCACACACAAAGACAAAAGTAACCAAGAGGGACGAGACGTGGCACCACTTGGATGATGAGGCCTGTTTCAATAGGAGGGGACATTTTGTTCAGGAAAAACTGACGAAATTCCCGAGAGCCAAAGTTGCTTCCTCTGTAAAATGCAGCCTCGGCAAGTTTGGCGGGAACATAAGCAGAGGCAGAGCTCATCAGCGCGCGCGTCAACACACCGTCAACCGCGCAGAGGCAGCCAGAGGCGGCGGGGGCCGCGCGGATCCAGGCGCCCATCTCGTTAAGCCCTGCGCTGGCATACGGCGGGCTGCGAGGACGCGAGATGCCCACCTCGTTAAAATGCGTGTTGATGTACTGCCGGCTGAGCAGGTGGAGCTCGCTGCAGCCGATCTCCTCGGAGAAGCGGCCGATGCCGATGACGTTGGCGGGCTCCAGGTTCTTGGCCAGGAAGTCGCAGCAGGCCCGCTCCACGTCCGCCATCTGGTACCGCATGGCGGCCAGTAGCAGGTGCAGCACGCAGGCCTTCCCCACCGTCACGCGCGACGTGTAGGCGAAGTCGATCAGCCGGCCCACTACCTGGGGGCATACGTCCGGCAGGGTCACCTCGGAGGCGTATGACTCCCTGAAGTCATTGGTGAACATGGCCTTGAAGTAAGGGCTACATGAGGCCAGGACCACCTTGTGGACCTAGGAGAAGAGCATTCAGTTACATTCCGACATTTGACCCGTTTAGCACATAGATTCAGATTCTAATACTTTATTGCCCTCGTCGTTCCCACAGCAACGGAATTTTAAAGTGTCACATAGTAACAACAGAACATCAAATAAACAGGCAAACGATAAACAGAGCAGCACGATAAAGTAATCATATCCCACGGTTTCAAGATATTGCACTTGAAAATAGCAGTACTAAAATTAAGCCACGAGTCCAACTTAGTCGTAACCACGAGACTGTACTCAACACAAAGATGCATTAGATCAGATTGCCAGCTTAGCAGCATTCAGTATGGTGAGGGCTGACGGACTGAAACTGTTTTTTAACCATAGTCACATAAATTTAAAAAAAAAAAAAATTTTAGTCAGGCAGTCCCTGGGGGTTAAGGACCTTCAGTGACATCACTCTGCAGACACTGGGATCTGAACCGGCAAACTTCCAACCGAATGTAGCGCGTCACAACCTGCCGAGCCGTGCACTTCCCTGGGATTCCGGGCGGGTTAACCTTCGTTCACATCCCGCTATAAAGTCTTGGCAGCCTGACACCTTGCCAGTGGTTCCCAGTTCCCCCCCCCGATCACTCTCACTCGGCACTGACCACGGCCCACCATGGGCGCCCCACAACCCTGGACGTTTCAGAGGTGCTCTGGCCCGGTTGTCTGACCGTGATGATTTGGCCTCTGTCAAAGTCACACAGATATTTATACCTGCCCATTTTCTTCTGCATTTAATGTATATTCGCTTGTTGTCTAATACAGGAGAGGCCCGTCTTATCCACAAAGGGCCAGTGCCTATTCAGGATTTAGGGATAACCTGTTCAAACCCAGGAGTGAGGACGCTTCAGCCAATCAGGCCTCTAATTAGTAATCTAATGGAGGAATTAGATTAAAAAGCAAAAACCAACATACCCAATGGCCCATTCTGAATAAGATTGCCCGCCCTTGGTCTAACATATCCCAGACCTTGACATGCACCATTTTTACAAGATAGTCAACATAATTTGCCTCACATTGGTTTTGGCTCATCTGTTTACATAACATATTTTTCATATAGAATGTGCAGAGTGAAAAACTGAAAAACTCAACAACAGAGGGTTATGGGAGCTCTCAGTTAATCACAAGATCTCCAGCACACAGCTTCCTTTCCTGAGCTTTGGTCGTTTCGGGGGAGAGACTTTCTCTTTGTCTCTGCTTTCAGCCTCTCTCTCTCTGTCGTTCATGCTCATTCTTGCACTAAAATTTCAGGGTACCCGTGGTGTTGTTGGCCAAACGGTTCCTGGAGTCACACCACGCCAATCCCGTGAGTTCCTCACCTTGAAGTCCACGCAGGAGCCTTTGTAGGTGACGTGCAAGACCAGGTCACACAGCAGGCCGTGGTGTCGGAGCTCCTCCATGATCTGCAGGGCCTGCGATGGGTGGCTGTCCACCCTGTAGTCCAGGTAGCCTTCGCCCCTCATGGACGGGACGGCGATGGCCGAGAAGTCCTTGTCCTTGGTGGGCTTCTTCTTCCTCAAACATATCATCCTCCCTTTTGTGCCTCCACAGTCCTCAGTGTGGTTAGATCAGGGGAGCAGGAAGCAGACAGGTCGGGGCGGCTGCTTGTTTAAACCCTGATCACTCTGGCAGGATTCGGGGTGGGGGGGGGGGGGTGTTCTTTGGAGATGAGGTCCGAGCAGGTTGTGTACCTCACCCCACTTCAGAAGACCAGCTCAGTTTACACCTGAGAGCCCTGCGCACATTTTTCACACGTCTGCCGAACCAAACGGAGAAACCATAGAACAAGCACATGGATGTAGGGGTTCCAGACCCAGTGACCCCCTGTAGTTGAAGCAGTAATGACTCAAGTTTCTTCACCGGAGCAGTGAAAAAGCTGGCGGGTTAAACGGTACATTTATACTCATGAAACCCGACTTTACTGCAGTCAGTCACATCAGCAGAGTCCTTTTTAAAAGACTTCCATCAGACCGGGGGCTCTTCCCAGCATCCTCTGCAGTACCTCCTCACATGGGGTGAGGGTTACAGGTTATGAAAACTGACCTCCAGCCAGAGGACAAGACTTCCGCAGATCCGAATGGAGGACCGTCAACCTAGAGAAGAAGGGAGCAGGGTTACAACAGCGTTTCCCAATCCCCCCCCCCGACAGACCACGTTTGTGCTTCTACCGGGAGCAGGACCAGTCTGTGGATTTATCAGTGCTACAGCCTACTCATTTATAAAATCCCGCATTTCAAGTTCAGCACTCTCTGGTTTGTCCAAGTGCAGCTGCAGATTTTTGCTTAGATTCAACATTTAGGGACATTGTCCACATACACAGACGGTCACTGCATGCGTACAGCAGTGACAGCGCAACAGACCAGCAGACTAATAATTCCTTGCACATGTACAGTCCACGTGCACCGATGCACAAGTCTGCTAGGAGCAAATCTGGGCTGCACGTGCGCAGTCAGCACGGTCGCTTCTGATGACAAAATTTATGTCCAACGTACAGGCGAACTATGAACTGACCGTACCGGCTTATCGTACCACCTGGCTTAAAGCTTTTGACCTTATTTTGAGTGTAAACAAAGCGACAATTATATCTGATTAAAACAAATGCCTTTAAAACGTCATCGTGTACCACCGTGTGTTTCCAGTTTATGGATAATGCTTATGGGGAGGAAAATCATTTCTGTGTTCGTGTGAGTGCCGAGCTGGGGAGGGGGGGGGGGATCAGCACCTCCACTCTCACTTCCCTTTCACCATTACAGTGCTTTCCGGTGGGGGGAGAGGGGAGGAGCAAGAAAACAAGCCAATAAGGCTCTAGTTACTGGGAGCATGAAACACACACACACAGACAGAAATTGAGGCTGGGCACAATAGCAGGTAGAAGGGAATTGCATACTGGCTTTTCTAATTAAAATAGAAACAAAAAAATTTATAAATAAAAAAATAATAGGCAACAAACTGCCAAGATTCGCCTGTCTCAATGCCCCCCCCCCCAAAAAAAAAAAAAAAAAACTTGTACCAATTCTCTGTCAGCTCACCAAGTACAAGCAGCCACTATGTGCTAAAGCTACTTTTATCTATAGGACAAACAAAGCCGGAGTTATATTGGTTTAAGCCAATTGCAATCTGCAAGGGAACTAATACAGGGCACATCAAAGCAGCCCCCCCCCCCCCCAAGTTTCAGAACCAGCTCTCTCCCAGCGCAAATGCCCACTTCCCACAGCAGGGCTTCAAAATGATCAAACTGGCATCATTTGTGTGTGTGTGTGTGTGTGTGTGTGTGTGTGTATATATAAAACTTTTTTGGCCTTTAGGAATAAAAAAAAAAAACCTGTCACCAGCCAGCACGCCAAAATGGTTTTCATCAACAGCTTCAGTAAATATGCAGCTCTATCTGTTCTCTTGACTAATGTTTAAACTCGTACCCTGTGCAAGACCCAGCGGACCGGGGCTTTAAAAGAAACAGTCGACCCGGAACGGCAGACAATCGCAGCCGAAAGGCTGCCGTCAGTCATCCTGCAGAAAAGCTGCGGTCTCGAGTTTCCTGACTGCAGCAATCAAGCAGTTCAGCCTAAAGGAGCTCTGATCTCAGGACGCAGAGTCACCGCGTCCGCAGCCTGGGGGCACTCAGACTCCGATCTGGCCCATTGTGCTGTTTGACACTGCCAGCCTACTGAACACCTATAACTGGTTCCTAAAGCATGCTGCTACTGGCGGAGATCGCATACACAAGGAGATTTCATTTCTGCTGGCCGAATACAGCCCTTATCTCACAAAGTGTTAGCAGTAGTTTGATTGAGGGACTGAAGTCAAGACCAGACTCGGGCAGGTTTTCAGCTTGGAGGTTCTGCACCTCTGAGTTTGTTTGAAATCATAAGTGCATCAGTAAAAATACCAACTTGTATAAATGGATTAAATTACAGCCCGATTCAGGTTCCCTTAAGGACAGAGGCACCTGAAAAATTATATTTGCATTTAAAACTAATCAGGTTGGCTGTAACTCGACCATCAGGACATTGTAACAATGTAGGATGGATAAATTTAAATGGGCGGGTGAATAACTAAAGCACAGACTAAGTATTGCTAGTTGAACTTGGTTGGCAAAAAAAAACAAAAAAAAAAAAACAAAAATATCATTCGGTTCCTGCATAAACACTGTACTTACAATCCATCGGCAAATGGATCATAACCAGGTGAATCAGTGACCATCGCAGACATGCTGCAGGAACAAAGTTTGGCTCAGAAGCAACCATGACAGCACAGGGGGTCAGGGTGATCCTGGGTCCACTCAGACAGAACTCAGGCCCCCACATTCAGCGTCGCATGTGCAGTGAGCGATACAGTACAGTACAGTATGATATGATTGTGTCTGACAGGTGTGTGTGTGTGTGTGGTTAGATCAATCGGAGGAAAAGTGCTGTTGAGAGGTGAATAGACTTTTCCTTCACTCTGTTCATTTGGTCTTATTAATGCCGCGGGTCATTTAAAAAGACTGATTAAAAATATGCAGTTGAGTGCAGAGTGATTTTATCACCAAGTGAATTGTTATGGGACAGGCCTGATTTTCTGCTGCCCCCGCTATGATTTCTGGCCATTTCCGTCCCCAGGACATTGTATATATAAAAATGCAGCTTTATAATACATGTTCTTATCAAGCATTGCTCATTTAACATACATACTGTAAAACAGTAATGAGAACTATCTAGAACAACGTGAAATAAAACAATTAAAAAAATCAAAATTTTTTGTATTATCGTGTAACAGTTTTTCCCATTTATGCTTTAACTATTTTCCTTTAAATCGATAATATGCTACATAAAATACACATTTTAGTCGTGTCCCCAGGACTTCACTCAGTCCTGTTACCCTATTACATTTCTCTCCCTAAACAATTTGGCTCATTCCACAAGTGGCACATTCAGCTGGAACTTCCATTATCACAGTTGCCTGAAGACCATTGGAAAACCAAAGGGAAGTTCTCTCCCTTTTCCTGTATTTTTGATGAGGCAGTCAAACTCAAGGCTAAGTCCTGTTACCCAGATTATTTCTTAGATTGCGTTTATTGATTTATTAATATAATGAATATGTATTCAGCGTTTTCATACTATTAGGTTTGATGACGTGACTATGAATTTGCTGATTTTATGATAAAACGCAGTCCTGTTACTTTCAATTTGCACATAGTGATTTTTTAACCGGAAATATATATATATTTAACATGTAACCAATAATTTCTTTAAAACACACATTATATTGAGGGAACACAAAAGGCGTTTATATATCATATATAGTTTATATGGTTTTCAAATTACATGTAAAACGTTGCTTGAGGTTTTGTAACAGGACTGAGAAAATGCAACGATCTTCTATTTTACCTTGAAAAAGGAAATAAAGTTACCTGTAACGGACCAGTGAACATTTTAAATAGTTAAATACATGTGTAACTTGGGTGCATAAGTTTATTGTTCTGAATCGATGCGTTTGCTAGGTAAATAGTGTTTTGTTTCTCTTTTGATTTTGAATCCAACTCAGTACCAAAATAAAACTTAAGCAAAAGGTTTTACAGGGTAGGTGGTAAAATGAGTAACAACCAGCGCACCACCAGAAGCGAAAGCCGGTATGTCGACGAAGAGGTGGCTCGGACTGGCGTATTTACTCAGCAAATTCCGAGTGTAGGTCAGTGTACATTATGACATTTTGTCAAGCAATAAACACGTAAGGTTAGGGATGGAGATTGCACTTAACAGCACGTCATATACGAAACACTCTTGTTCGACGATTCGAATAAAACACGATCCGTTAATCACTCCGGTTTGTGCGAGAAAACGGCCCTCCGAGGTCTCAAATTATGAACAACGTAGCGTAACAATTCCTTTCTAATTAAAATGAATTCAATTTAGACTCTTAAAAAAAACTTGGTAACGCAACAGCAAACCTAAGATATTTATCTACTGCATCTAAATAGAATGGGTTAAATTTTCAAAAGTTACAAGAGAAAAACAAGAAAAATGTCATATGACAGACACGCTACGCCTCCAAGTCGAAGATTAACAGCAGAAAGAATATTAGTATTAATATTGCCAGCGTCGACAGAAACTTTATAGGGCGACGTGCCAATATTTGCACAGGCTGTTCACTTTCGGTTTTACTGATCAATTTATTACTTTAAAATACAACTTCCCCCTTCTTCCGCCAGCGACAATTATACTGCAAAACTACCCCCAATGTAGGTGAAACGCTCTTTTCCCGATTAAACGTTACGACTTAGGTGAAGTGCTGCAACTAGCGGGGTGTGTGTGGGGGGTGATCGTTACCTACCTGAAACGAGATCGTGATCCGGACACCAAAGATATCGCCCAGCAAGTACGTTTGTCAAACGTGCTCATGCGCCGTAAACGACTTTCCCCGGCTCAAGCCGACGCAG
The DNA here is from genome assembly GCA_026779605.1 of Mormyrus hasselquistii. Lineage (NCBI taxonomy): Eukaryota > Metazoa > Chordata > Actinopteri > Osteoglossiformes > Mormyridae > Mormyrus > Mormyrus hasselquistii. The sequence goes on along the minus strand of JAODKE010000047.1, from coordinate 12,501,102 downwards.
CTGTCAACGTAAAAAACACGCAGACGGGGTTCCCACGCCGTTGTTCTTCGCGGCGAGATCGGCTGATACTGCAGGGTGCCGTTATATTCATGTCCGATTCCCAGCGTCTCGCCGCTCCAAGTTCAAAGTCCCTGCTTAGATAGACGGTAATTGCCGTGGCCTGCTCTGTCCGAGCGCTCCCTCTACGCCGAGACTATGCGCTGTCTCCTGCTTCAGGCATTTCACCCGACGTTCCCTGCATGATTTCGACATCAGCATGACTCGGCAACTTCATATCCGTGTAGAGCGATATTACCACGGCAGCGGTGGCGTTTAGCAGGGTGTTTGCAGTGTCCCTGCACAAGACGCATTCCAAGACTGCTTCGCATTATGCATATGCAAAATATAATTAAAAACGAAGCACGTTTGAAATGCACTACTTGTTTTTTTTTTTAAAGTTAAAATGTAATACTTTTAAAAGAGTTATTTTTTTGTTGCATGAGTGTAAGCATAGACACCCCTCTCGGCGAGTGCTATAGCCTATTATAACCCATCTTGGGACTTGAATGCATAACCTACAAGTTGCCGTCTTGCAGTCCGCATTATAAAACGGTCTGAGCAGCAGGTGCCAATTAAAGCGAGTACAAGTGCGAGGAGCGATTTAAAGGTAATTGCAAACAGGAGGGATTATGTTGTTCACTAAGGAGTGTGTGTCCTTAGCAGTTTTAATAGCGTCATTGATACAAGAGCACTTTATGTTTCAGTCCTCTGCGTGCGTGTGGGATTGTAAAGTCCGAGGGAGGGGATGGTAAGTGTTCTAAACGGTAGGGCCTGCAGTTATAGTCTGGAGAGGATGTCATGTGACATATCTGCCAGGATAAATGGCTGACGCATTACGTAACCAACTAAATGGCATATAGAAATACATGGAAAGGGTATAATCATATAAACATAATCTGAATATTTTATGTTTCCATTACAAGTATATAAAGGTTTTTAAAATTAATTGTTTATTATTATTATTATTATTATTATTATTATTATTATTATTATTCTATATCGGGTTAATGTTGGTGAATGTATAAATGACATTTGGCCAGACTGCATGGGTCTCCAGGATTGCCAGCAGTATATTTATAAACACATAGATTATCTGATGTGATGTGTAGATTAGCTGTGACGATATGTGTGCTAACAGAATTTACAATGGAGCACGCATTTTGCTATTTGATTTATGAACTATAAAACCATGTGTGAAAAGAGCAGTGCTACTTTGAAATACATCAATACCTGCATAATATCTTTGTTACTCTCTCTCTAATGATGTTGTAATGTGTCACAGCACATCCGTGTAATGCGCCTTGGGACAACTCTGTTGTGAAAGGCGCTTTATAAAAATGAATTGAATTCAATTGAATAATACTTGTTACATAACATTAATTTAGCCTTTTGAGAGCCCTCTATGGCTGGTTTTGTGTTCAGCGCACCACAGCAAACACTTCCAGAAAGTTCTTTCACTTTTGCAGATTTTGATGACCGCGATGAGTTGGCACTCCGTAGCCTCTGGGGTAGGCTCCGCCCCCTCGTTCCTGAATAGGATAAGCGCTCATAGAAAATGGATGGATGGATGGATTTTGATGAGGAATGCAAGATTTTTCATTTCTGATTTATCGTAACTCCCTTGCATTTCCGGAGGAATTTTACCAGACTGGACCAAACCTGTCTACTCATCTAGATTGTATGTTTTGTTGTCGGTAAGTATGAGGGCAGAAGGGCTTCTGTTTTGTCTCAACAAATACAAGTCTGAAGGTACTTGTACACATATAAAATGTAACTGGTGCAACAGGTTAGTCATCCTTGGTAATTGTCACTTAAACGAAATGTTAATTACACAAACAAACAAACAAGTGTATAGATGTAAAAATTCCCATAGTAATTATATTTGACCAAAGCATGCTCTGTGCTTCCCATTACATCACAAAACAATTAAAGCCAAACCAAATCAGCAGAGATGTTATTTCTTTGTGTGTTTAAATATGATTAAAGAACATCGAGAATGAGACAGTCAGGTTTATTAAGCATATTTCAAAAACAACCAAAGTTGAACCAATCGGCTGCACAAAAGACAACCGGTAACCAGTACAAGACAAGAAATATGTTAGATATAGAAACATATAAAGCATTTGTTTAGTTTTGGAGATATGAGGCATTTAGGTAAATAAAGAAAAGAGGGAACGGATGACACACATCCATCATTTTATATCATGCAGCCAGACTGAGATGCATGATTCACACACTAAACCTCAACCACCCTTAAACACACTCATATTGATAACCGTCTAGCATATAATGTCCTCATTAAACAAACTACACGGAACTTCTCAGCAAGTTTCGTTCTGATTGCATGTCGGAAGTGAACATTCAGCCCCGGGGTGTTTAATCTCCTTACACTCGCTTCTGTTCAGTGTCGGCAAAGAAACTACGGATCACAATTACAACAACACCGACAGCCAATCTGCGGCTGAAATACTGAAAAGGATGAACGATCACAATATGCAAACCTGCTTTGCCGTGAAAGTCCACTTACGGGCTCACGGAAAAAAAGGAAAAAGTCATAAAAACAAAGGATCTCTTTTCAGTTAATTTACTGAATTTAATCTGCAGCCCCTGTCCGGATTCCCAGACACAGCAGTGAAGGAAGCATTTTACCTCAGTTTTATGCCCTGTACCGTCGTGAATTACACTGGAATACCTGGATGCTGAGAGGTTACTGAAAAGGAACTGATTTAAAAAAAAAAAAAGTTACATGATCTTTAGATAGGTGGGTTTCTTTATTAATCCACATTTATGAATATGTAGAGGCATTGAATATAATGTGTGTTTTAAAGAAATTATTGGTTNNNACTATTGTTTATTTAAAGTGGGGCGGCGAGGGGGGAAGAGAAGGGGAAAAGGGGGGGGGGGGGGGGGGGGGGGGGAGCAGAAAATCAGGCCTGTCCCATAACAATTCACTTGGTGATAAAATCACTCTACACTCAACTGAACATGGATACTCTATAATGATGATACCAATTGTTTTCAATGCTGGTACAATTCCTCCCAAAGCAAAGACGTAAGGTACCGTGTGAGCTTAGTCATCCTTTACACATTTCATGCTTTACATTCTATATATTATCCACCCTTTTCTCGGCAAGACTCTCCACCCAGCTGTAATGATTCATAAAGCATGACTCACCAAGCCGTAACCATGACTGCTTATCAACATTTGAACTTAGATTTGGACATGCGTGATATGTAAAATTAGTTGAGAAATATGTCAGACTCGACTGATATACTTTTTTATTGTTAGCGTTTATCTAGCAAATTAAAAACACCGGGTACTTCAGTCAGCAGTCTGAAAGGTTAACGATCGCTGATCTCTAAATGCACACATCAATGCAAGAAGGAAATGATGTAAACGCCGCGGCTATCACTTTTTGTTGATTTGCTATGTTACTCAAAATAAATAATTATAGGTAGCTTAGAAAGACAACAACGTCTTGCACTGACATCACAGGGGCCCGACTTCACCTAAATATGCCTTAAGCATAAATGACCCTATGAACATGTCAGCTCCATTTTTATGTATGCGTGTAATGTTATGCAAGTTGTATTAAATGAACTTTCCCCACATAACAGCAGTTATTTGAGAAATATATCGGCTATTGAAAACTTCAATGTTTGAATAAAGCTCTAAATATGCTAAATAAATACTTTTTAAAACCAACGTAATAATGACAGTGACGCATTGTTAGGTGTTTTTTGAAAACACTTTATTTTGTTTAACTTAATCAAAAACGACCATGGTTAAATAGGAATTCTTGCTTTCAACACAAACGGTGACCTTGCACCAAGCCAGTAGGCTTATTGAATATTGCATGACTTCGAATTGTCTTTACGTGTGCGTTTTCTCTTCTTAGTGATTTACATTATCACACAGCCTATTCAAGTTTTATCTTGCAGAAACATACAAAGCACCATAGTCATATTTGTTTCCTTCAAAATCTGACAGATATTGTATATCTATACTGCCGTAACAAACACGCATGCATTGTTGCTAGACACTAAGGAGTAAAATGAAATGTAAAAAGCAGACGAAAACAGCACTTAAAGAAACACAGAACTCAACACTTTGGTCACAAAAGCAAGATTTTTTTCCCGGATATATGTATTTGTATGTGTTCTGCAAAACATTTGCTGTACGCGTCAAAGCAGTTGTTTCTGTAGAACTGTGAATACAATAAGAAGGCTTAGTGCCCCTACTAGCTGAATTTCGACAGAAATAAACACTCGTGGCCCTCAACAGTTATCGATCAGAAGTCTCTTTCGGTGAAACTCCTTCCCGCCTTGACGATGGCATTTCCAGTCGCTAACTCTGCTGCACACCCGCTGAGCATTTTAAATGATGAATACTGTTCAGCAAGTTCCTTGTCACTGAGATTACTGTGAGCCTTCAGACCACAAATTAAAATTACGCAGGAAGCGTTTCAGTTAATCTCTGGGGCATCAAACTTATAATTTGGAGTGCCAGGAGCTGCTGGTCTCTTATTGATCCTGAATGAATACATGAATAAATCAGTGCATACAGTACAGTTCCTGTCCGGATGTCCAGTACGTGAACAGCATTTTAATTCCGTTCCGCGCAGCCTAGCTTTTAGACGCGTGAATCACACTCATATACAACACACACAAGCCCTCAACCAACCCTAGACAAACTGACAACCGTGCAGCATCTAATTCTGTAATTATGTGTCATGAAACATTATTTTATTTCAGCTAGATTTACTATGATTGTATGGTGGAACTGAATATTCACCGTTAGAGTATTTCATTATCGCTTTGCACTTGCTTATGTTCAGCGTTGGCAAAAAAAAACAAAAAAAAAATCACAGCTCCCTACATCCCTCACTGCCAGTCTGTGGTGGAATGACCAAAAAGGATTTTAAAAATCACAACGCACAAATCTGTTCTACCACAAATTCCATTCATGGGAGTGAAATATAAGAGTCTAGCCTGTTGAATCAGTGATTTGGTCTTGCTGTCTCCACGGTTCAACAAGCCATACTTTTATGGTTCCCTATACGCGTCTACAAATCTCTGCAGTTTACAAAATGTATTTAATGGAATTTTTATTTTTTTATCATATATAGTACATCTTTGCTGGTAAATCGAGGCAAGCCTGTCTTTCTCTGTTAAGGGACTAAACTACATGATCTGCACAGAAAATCTACAACTCCAGCAGGACGAAACCGTGAAAACAGAAGCAAATGAATGATGCCGTGCATGTTTTCTTTGTGTGTGTGTGTGTGTGTGTTTTGTTTTTTTTGTCTTCTCGACAGTAAAATAAAGACTGAGATAGCACTGGGAACTGTTCCACATCAATAAATAAAGGACCAAAGCAATTGGTGTCTCAGAGAATGGTTTTGTCCAGGTCCACTTTGACTGGCAGGGGGCCCGCCTCCCGGCCTTCATCTGATTGGCTGATGGCCACGGCGATGACCGGGGTCAAAGGGTAAGGGCTGACTTTATCGATGTCATCCAAGAATTCCTTGTCTCCATTGATGCTCAGCTGGGACAAACGAAAGCATTAATGAACGCATCTGCCGTTTAATTCGTACTGATTTCTTTGGTGGTTACAGAATTTACAGGTTTCATTAAAATGAAAATAGTGGGTTGGTGTTACAGACAATGTCACACGCCAGGGATGAGCGATAGCATGAAGAGGCACGAGTCAGGCCTCTGCACACCCTATTAGGGTTAAATGAAAGCCCCTTACTGTGTCCCATCTAAAACAATCCCATGAACAGCAACTCACTAACAGCCGAGCCTAAGGCAGAGCTCATGGCGCGGTTCGAACCTGCGTCTTGACCCGCTGGTCTGGAGCCGTGACAAGACTGGCGCAGCTGAGCCACAGCATCACCATGATTGACAGGAAGAGGCAGGCGGCTAGGATCCACCTGGGGAGGCCTGAGCGTCTGGGGGGGGGCACAGGACATAGACAGATTGATTAAATAGGGCTGAGGCGTCACTCATCGCTTTGGCCAGCTTTCACCTATGTTGGCTTTAATACCAGCCTAACCACACGGATTAATGTTACCGGGCATTTCTTAACAACTGGTACCAATTACTATTAATTAGACTGGATTGGATTAGTTATCCAAAGCTAATGCACCTCCTCAAAACTGAATACTGAAACATGGTATTTCCTGAACACATGGCAGAATGGCTGCGATTTTCAAATGCGCTTCAAAATGTCAATATCAAAGGCATGCAGCTAATTGTGTAATTAAGGGAGGTATTTGGAGCAAAAACCTCGACATATTCCGTATGAAAGGGTCTCTTCACGCAGACATTCAGTGAACAAAAGAGACCATTGTGTGTCCCCCAGGAGCCCAGGTGGCGCTGTAACTGCTAATGACTCCCATGCCCTTTGCTCTTTGTCCTTTGCCTGCTGAGGATATATGACTCTGCTCCTGATTGGCTGCATATATCACAGCCATTTTGGTTGTTAAAATAACAGATGGTTCCATGGGGGGCCCATAATAGGGGGGTCCCTTACCGTGACATGCAGCCCAGGAAATCGTGGTCTGCGGGAGGAGAATCTCCACGTTGTCCGTTGCGCCTCCCCTTTCCCCCTCCCTTGGTGGTCTTCTCTCCATGGTCCTTTGCCCCTACATTCAGAAACAGAGCCTTGTAAAGTGCTTCAGTGCCCATCTGGCCTCTCACCTGCTTCATACTAAACATAAAACCCAGGACACAGAAAAAGCATGTCAGATACAGGTCTGGGAAAAATTAAGAGCTCACTCTATATTTTTTTTTAAATATCTGCATTTTTAAATCCATGTTTTAATCCCTGTTCTGCTGGCAGGCGGCTACACTGAGCGGCAGGCAGCTTCCAGGCTCAGAGTTTCTCAGACAGCAGCACACAAGAATAAGGTGAAAAGGAGACACTGGGAACGACCAGAAACCAGCCAGGAAAACAGCGGAAAGCGACTTTCTAAAGCCAGAGACGACTTATTCAGCAGCGCCTCATGAATCGGAGGATGACATCAAGCGACCTTCAAAAGGAATGGGAAACATTAAGTGGCGTGAGGTGCTTTGCTAGGACAGCTCATATCAGGCTCCTAGAAGCAGGACTGAGGTCCCATAAAGCAAGAAAGAAGCCCTTCATTAGTGAGAAACAGGGAAGAGCCTGGCTGGAGTTTGCAAAAAATGTATATTATACACAGATGCATATGCATAAATTGAGAAATGAGTGAAACTACAAGTTTTGCTGTGACCTCTTCATTTTTCCTATAGCTGTATATGTAAAAATGTACGTAAAGCCTTGCTCAGTTTGTATTAGGGCCCCTTAAGCAGCACTGAATAAAGAATCTTCATTAATGAGAAGCAGGGAAGATCCACACTTTTGTCAGTTTTGCAAAAGCAGTGTATACTTTACACAGATACATATCTATAAATTGAGAAATGAGTGCAACAAAATATTGTGTTGTGGTCTCTTAATTTTTTTCCAGCGCTGTATATCTGAGCTGTATATCTGCATACCCACCCGTGTGAGGCCTGGGCGTGCTGGAGCTGACCGGGGTCCAAGGCTTCTCCGCCGCCTCCAGCCCTGGAGTCTGCAGTTCAGGGAAGGAGTACTCCATCTGCGGCTGACTCTGAAGCATGGGGAGCAGCCGTTGCACGGGGGGGGTGGGCGGGGGTGTTACTGACTGTCATGCGTACTGCTCATATCCATCCGTCTCTTTTCAGTAAACAATTACTCCAATAAGGGCTGCAGTGATCCGGAACCTTCCCCACACAGAATTACACGTTAATACAGAGTGGTGTTAGGTATATTAAGTATACACAGGGTCAGTCTCCAGAAAGCGTTACAATACGGTATAGAATATGTACAGGCAGTCCAAGATACAAACAAGATCCGTTTCGCAAGTCTGTCTTTAAGTTGCATTTGTAGATAAGCACGAAAAATAATTACACAATACATAATAATAACTATGATACAGTGGAAGTAGCCACAGTATTGTACTGCACCTCGAGACGTTGAACCACTTATGATGTTTTCATAAATGTCACAAAGCAGTGCGTGCGTTCGTTATTACGTTCTGTTGTATTCGACTTGAATTTTTCACATGATAGGTTTATGGTAGTCTGTTCGTAAGTAAGAGTTCTCCGTAAGTCAGACGTTGTTAACCCAAGGGCTGCCCTGTATATCGGTCCAAAAATGAGCTGGATCGCTGCCGACCCTTCGCACTGCACAGCTTTCCGCCTCTCCCTTCTGGGATGAGATTCTGCTCTCTAAAAACAGCACTTCAAGACACAAATACAGCATCTTTCTGCAAGCAGTGGCCTTCCTGAACATGCCCCTGCACACTTAGTACCAATGCTACGCAGCACTGCACCCATCCATTTTCTGAAACTGCTTACCCAGTTCAGGGTCACAGGGAGTCTGGAGCCTGTCCCGGAGGCTATGGGCACAAGGCAGAGAACAACCCAGGATGGGGTGCCAGCTCATCGCAGGGCACACTCACACACCAGTCACACACACAGGCACACCTACAGGCAACTCCAGTTAACCTCAGCATGTTTTTGAACAGTTGGGGGGAAACCAGAGTACCCAGAGAAAACCCCATGACAACACAGGGAGAACATGCAAACTCCACACAGGAACCCTGGTGGAGACTTCAACCCAAGCTCCAGAGGTGTGAAGCAACAGTGCTAACAACTGCACCACCACACCACCCCCAGCACTGCACCATACATACAGAAGTGCACAGTTAGTACTGATGCTACACAGAACTGCACCATATATTCAAAAGTATACACTTAGTACCTCTGCTACACAGCGATGCACCATATATTCAAAACTGCACACTTAGTACCACCGCCACCCAGCACTGCACCACACATACAAAAGTGCACACTTAGTACCACCGCTATCCAGCACTGCAGCATACATTCAAAAGTGCACATTTAGCACCACCGCTATCCAGCCCTGCAGCATACATTCAAAAGTGCACACTTAGTACCACCGCTATCCAGCACTGCACCACACATACAAAAGTACACACTTAGTACCGCTGCCACACAGCACTGCACCATACATAGAAAAGTGCACACTTAGTACCACTGCTACCCAGCAATGCACCATACACTGCACATTTAACTCATTTACTGTTTGATGTTGTTTGTAAGTTGCTAGTTGATTGTGAGATGGTCTATGTTCCACTGTACTCTGTATTCTCTGTATCTGTATTCTCGGGTTGGTATATATCACTATAAGCACAGTGCCAAAACAAATTCCCTGTAAGTGTGAATTCTGATATTCAGTCATCCTTGATTTAACAGTGAAAAGAGTCACATGTCAAAATATCTATTCTTCATAGAACAGCACAAAAGAGCAATTCATTTTTGAGTTTTACTATATGCAATCATTTGACAGACACTTATCCGAAGTAGCTTACAGTGATTGTGAGCAGGGATGCGTTACGCATTTATACAGCTATGTACAATGAAGTAGGGGCAACACTGATATTGGCGTAACACACTTTAATGATTTAAAGGCAAAGATCAATGTAAAGGAGGGACCAAATAAGCCAGATTAAATATTTGGGGGTACATATCCTGCAGCATCTTGAAACTGCACCATTCTGATCACAGTGCAAACGAAGCACTATTTTGCCTAGCAGGTGCCATTTCCGTTACACACATTAACCGCAAATCGACCTATGTCAGAATTATGGAACGATCAGAGGATAAAAATGTGAATGGAAGACAAAAAAATATAAAAAAATGATGAAGATTTTTGTATGTAATGGCACTCCTGTGCTGTCTGCATTTATCTGTAAAAAGTGGAGAATTCCTGGGACAGCTACCCATATCTAGATGACGCCACCTTAAAATATCTCCTTTGCTCCACCTTAAAATATCCCCTTCGTTCCTCTCTGAAATACAAGCTCTGCTGCAGCCATAAATAAAGCTGTGGCCACTGAGACAAAGGAGAGGGGAGGCGCTTTAGGAGAAGATGCTCAGAAAGATGCCCTCTTTCTGTCTCTTGTGGGATGGCACACGCCTCCTGTCTACTTTCCCCTGTCCTTGCAGGGTCAGGGCTAGAAGACGATTATCAGCGCCTACCAGGAAGGTGGATTAAAACGTGATGGGGGCTTGCTTGTGCCTCCTGACCTTTAGCCCTTGGCACTGGGATACAGCTACAGCACAATAGCCATGTGGTGCTCATGGAAACCTGTCAAGAACTGGTGTGTGATTTCAAAGTCCATTTCAAACGGCACCCGACCCGCTGAAAAAAAGAAAGCACATGCCCACCCTCACATATCCGCAGGAAGCTTATCACTGCGGAAAAAAAGAAATGATTTCATGGAATGGTAATCATGTTTGTTTATTTTGCTAGTCCTTTTTCATTATGCAAAAAGCCTGCAAGATCAATTTAAAAATGTGTTTGCAAGAAAAGATAATACTTGTTTTAGAATGATGCAATGAGAGAAATGTAATCTGAGTTACCTGCTGTTAGTGCCAGCCTTCCTACAGTTTTTAGAGTAGTCTGTTATGCAAAGATCTGAGGGTGCGACGCAGGTATCCCACAGTGACTGCGGCTTCTGTTGTGTACGCGGGCATTTATCATACTAACACGGCAGCTGCGACAGGTCACGCCTACCCGTGCAAAAACATGCGCGCGATGCTCAGCTCCTGACCTGAGCTGAGCCTCTTCCTTAGTATTAAAAAGTGCTTATACTGTAGATTTACTGTCGTCACTGCAGATACCTGCAGCTGGTAAATGTGGAGTGGAAACCAAACCGAATCTGAATAGAATGAGCTGAAGCGAGTTTCATTTTAATGGGTCACCTCTGATTTGGCTGCAGAGAAGCACAGCGAGATGCAACCAGCAGATCTTTTTTTGGAGTGTTTCAGTCCGAACCCCCCCCTCCAACATAGTTCCAATGGACCGACCACACATGGACCACAGATGGACCTGGGTAAGCAGAAGCAGGCTGAGTGGGGGTGCCTAAAAGTCAGGGCCGCAGGCCTCAGACAGATAGAGTTGGGCTGATGTGCATCTGTCATGCATTACTGGAGTGCATGCCCAAATGTGCCCCACACCCTTTTAAACGTTAAGGGGGGTAGTGGAATCTTTCAAAATTATCCAATTTCTCTCACTTGGTCAGTCGCAGGATGGTAACCCCCCTCTGATCCACAGTAGGCTGGACAAGGTTCTCCAAGAGCTCAAGCGGACAGGGAACCTCAAACGAGATACGGCCTTCAGCCCGCACAAGCTGCTTTTCCAAAAATCGCTGAGGTTCCAGAAATCTGGACTCCAGCCTCGAGACTGATGGTCTAGTCTGTCCCTGATCACTGTGCAGGTGGAGGTTGGAGGGTGGAGGACAGTCAGTCGCAAACCCACGATTCCGAGAACATGCAGACCACCGTGACGTTCGGGCCAGGAATGTGGCTCACGCACCTGCGACTCTGAGACCCATCTGGCTCTGAATCTCGCCCCTCTCTAGTTCATCTGAGAGCCCCTGACGAGAAGAGTTACCAGAACACAAGCGTCATGCTGCTCACAACTTAAACAGCGGGTTGGTGCAGAAGCCGCGCAAACATCTGGCAGCGCCGTCAATCAGAGGCCAACATCGGGGTCCCCCGCCCCCCCCAACCTCCCCAAGCCCTCCTAACCCATCTGCAATCAGGCAGCCTGCTGCGTTTGGGCTTAATTTGTTCCACATGCCAAAGGCCGGTTTGATGGCCTGCCTTCCCGCATACCCGCACTGAGCCCCTCCTCTCGCACCTCTGCCGCATCACCATGGCAGCATCTCACCCTCCTGTCGCAACACTGGCCCTGCTTGACATCACCTGGATTACAAATTCGAGCCATAATTACGCTTTTCTCATTTGTATTACAAGCACCATTTACTATTTTCCAGTTATCATTTATGCATGCTTAGTCTTTTTTGATGGTCCAGTGGAATGGGTTGCAGGGTGTCTGCAGTGCCTAACCACCCCCC
>JAODKE010000047.1:12453627-12474619 GCA_026779605.1 Mormyrus hasselquistii | reverse complement strand
CCCCCCCCCCCCCCGAGGGCCCAAAAAGGGCTTGGGAAAGCTCCCCCTTGGGATGGTTGCGCGGACCCCCCCCCCCCCCCCCCCCCCCCCCCCGATAATCCAAACACCCCAGAAATCCTTCAAGCCTGACTAGTTACATCTCAGGCTATCAGAGGGGCTGGGGAAGTATGTGATTGGCCTACAATATCCCTTTCTCTTTCTTACGGTCTCGCATCTAAACACATATTAATAGCTACAAAGTTTCCAAATGAAGCGATTTTATCCATTCTGCCAGGGGGAGTAACAGCACCGCTGGGGCCAAATGGTCGGGCATCATCAAGTTTGAGTCCCGTCACTTTTGGTTGTAGCCTGAAGTGTCAGAGAAGAAGGAATGACTGAAAGAGAGGAGGTAAAGACCTCACGCTGAGGATGCCGGAGGCGTTACGCATCCCTTTCCGTCTCATTCTTTTGCCTTCCCTGGCTGCGGAAATGTTAATTTCCAGAATTCATTCATGATTAGCTCAGGACCAAATGGCCAAAACTGGCGAGGCCCGTCAGTGCGCATTCCGGGAATGGAAACAGGACATTAAGGCATATATTCCAGAAGTCGAACCAGCCCGTGTCGAAATGTTTATTTGAAGATCTCTTGACCGGTTGCATTAAAGTACTTAGCCCATTTGCAAATGGTGAGAATGTTTTTTTTTTTCTCAAATCTACAATCGCCCGGCTATAAACAGCGAGCGGACTGGTGGTTTTAAGAGACGCTAAGATGATTTGCCCCGCATTCCCGGTGGATGGATTGGTAAACATCGACGAGGGAGCGTGGGGGAGGAGATGGGAGGGTGGCGGGTGAGAGTGGAGATGAACCACATGAGGATCAACACTAGTCACCGACTCAGACTCAACATTCAGCCTCGTGTTTAATTCGACGATAATAGCTGCGGGTCCGTAGCATAGCAGCCATTAAAGGGGTGTGGCTTTGGCGAACAGGTCGAGCCAGGAGGAGATTTTGTTTACGTATACACCCCCGCTGAGGGGGAAGGTATCCAGGCAAGTTAGAAACCCAACAAAAATGCCGTCTCTTGGGTGATGCATCCTTCAACAAGAGAAAAACAGAAAGTACTCATGTTTAGCGATGCCCACACAAGTCTGTCTGATGTTATTGTGCTGGGAGTTTGACTTATCTCTCCCAGTATCTTCTTGCGCCGTAACGTGTTTTTGTTTTTTTTTTTTAGACCATTGAACGGGCAATGGTGCAGATGCTGACATTCGACGTAACCATTTTTGAGTGTCTGTGTTTGGAATCTCACGCGAGAAACGAATAAGGTTTCTGTCGGACCAAAGGTGTCCGACACCGTGCATCACAGGCCTGTAGGTCAGAATGCATTCTAATCAGTCTTGATTTGCACACTGTACGAGGGATAGTGATTTCACTGTTCCAAAGGTTGTTTTAAAGGCAGTTTGGTGGCTTGGTGGGTAGTGTTGTCGCTACACACAACCTGGGTTTGGGCTATGTGGACGTAGCATGTTCTCCTAGTGACACCCATATTTCTTATGGGTATTGTCCATTCTATAGCCCAACGGCATGCAGTTAGGTTAATTATTGTGTATATATTTCCCATAGCATGTGATTGCATGTGTGCATGTGTGACCTGCACTGGAGCCTAGACTCTGCTGCTTTGGACAAGCTTCAGCCACGAGACCCCAACCAGGATTCAAGAGATTTTATTTGCCTCTTGTACATCATTACATAGGAATTCTTACTCACGCCATCCAATCAGGAACAAGTAAGTGTGTCAGAATTAGACAGCAAAAAACAAAACAAAGTAGATATGTAATTGCAGAGGTACGTATTTCAGAGGGGTAGACACTGATCTGAAACCAGCCGTTGAGAGTCCTAATGCTGGCATAACTTCAGCTGAAGCTCAATTTGGAGAGCAGTCTGTGACCGGGGTGAGTCGGGTCACTCAGGACTGTGCGAGTCTTGATTAGATGATGGATAGATTGATGGACTTATGGAAGGTTATTTCAAGGGCAGCATTGTCACACAATGGGTTGAATCTTGCCTCTAGCACTTTGTCTCTGCGTGTTTTTCCTGTGTTTGTGTAGGTTGCCTCTGGTTACCCTGGTTTCTTCCCACAGTTCAAAGGCATGAGTTTGGGTCAACTGTAATGTCTAAATTGTCAGTACGGTGTATGCATGTACTTTGAGACAACCTGGCATCCCAGCCAGGGTTCTTTCTTGCCTTGTGGCCTGTGCTTCCTGGGCTTGGCTGCAAGCTGACTCAGACTCAGCTATGTAAGTTATATATGTGACAAATTTACCCAAAGTGATTTCCAGTAAAGGTAGGGTTACCATATTTGGTGAGATGAAAAAGAGGATGTGTTTGGGGATCTGAATATTAATGAGTTTTCACTTTCACCAACCAATCAGATAGAGCATCTCATGAATATTAATGTTATTATTTAGTATAATTATTTTCTCTAACCACCCTGTAAAACAAAAATTTGCATCCTGTACCCTTACAGTTAATTCACGTTTTACAATCTACACACAATTGACATGCATGATTGAATTGAATGTATGTTTACAAGTCTTTTTCAATAAAAGTTACAAAACGCCAAGCTAAAGTTTGTTCTTCGAGTAAATGGAACAATTCACTGTTCACATGAAAGCAGAAATAAAGTGCCAAAATGCCAATGGTTTGCGGAATTTGACGTGACGCGTAGGGATGTTGATAATATTTAGATTTTCAAGCGAACGCATGCATGACCTTTGCGGACTCTGTGAGATGACCCTGAGTGGCTGCCGTACTGTATATCAGACATCGGTGTCTTTTCCTTCCTTCCTTGGTGCTCCACTGTAACTTGAAGCACTGGGTCATACAGGGTTTGCAGCCCTAAAGCCGGACAAGGTACCGATTCATGAAAAACCACCAGGGTCGGAGCCCAAAAAGACAACGTGTCCAGGGGATACCTGGACGTATGGGAACCCTAAATAGAGAGAAGGGTTCTAATGTATGTGTGCTCCCAGGGATTCAAACCCACGACCACTGCATCGCATACTTTAATACAAGCACCGTGCTATACTGTGGCCTCTGGTGTCACCTAGAGATGATATCTGTTTTTGAATGAGTAACAGTGTCATGCCGGTCACACTCAGCTGTGCTGCTGTTCTATGCCCATGTCAAAAGGAGCATGCATGTCTGTGTTTTTGTCCACCACAGTGACCACAGACCCCCCTGTAGATGTCCAGGTCAGTCGGGTGGGGGAGCTTGACGATCAGCTGAGCGTACGATGGAGTAACCCCCCTGCCCTGAAGGACTTCCTCTTCCAGGCCAAGTACCAGATCCGCTACCGGCTGGAGGACAGTGCAGACTGGAAGGTAGGCCGGTTCGTCATGGTAACAGTGTAGCTATAACTGCAAACCAGCACTCTGCATATATTTTATGCATTTCTCGGTCACTAAACTTTTTGTGTGGAAAGGTTTGCAACAGTTTTGTACACTATAGACAAAAGAATTGGGACACCTGGTCATTACACCTACAGGAACGTTTATGACATCACATTCTAAATCCATAGACGTCAATATGGAGCTGGTCCCCCCTTCGCAGCTATAACAGCTGACACTCTTCTGGGAAGGATTTCCATAAGGTTTAGGAGTGTGTCTGTGGGATTTTTTGCCCATTCATCCAGAAGAGCATTTGTGAGGTCAGGCACTGATGTTGGACGTGAAGGCCTGGCTCGCAATAGCTGCTCTAGTGCATCCCAAAGGTGTTCGATGGGGTTGAATTCAGGGCTCTGTGCGATTCATTCAAGTTCTTCCACATCAAACTTTGCAGTTGGCACAATGCAGTCATAGAGGTAACATTTTCCTGACATCCACCAAACCCAGACTCATCCATCTGACTGCCAGACAGAGAAGTGACTTGTCACTCCACAGAACACGTTTCCACTGCTCCAGAGCCCAGTGGCGGTGTGCTTTACACCAATGCATCTGACACTAGGCATTGCGCTTGGTGATGTGAGGCTGGCGTGCAGCTGCTCAGCCATGGAAGCTCATTCCATGAAGCTCCCAGTGCACAGCTTTTGTGCTGCAGTCAATGCCAGAGGAAGCTTGGAATTCTGCAGTTAATGAGTCAACAGAGCGATGGCGACTTTTACAAACTATGCGTCTCAGCACTCGACGACCTCGCTCTGTTACTGTACGTGGTCTGCGATTTCATGGCTGAGTTCTTGTTGTTTCTAAACACTTCCACTTTGTAATAATACCATGTACAGTTTATTGGGGAATATCTAGCTGGGAAGAAATTTCAACAAACTGACTTATCGCAAAGGTATCATCCTATGAGAGTACCACGCTTGAACACGGGGCACACAGACTCACAGACTGACATTGACGGTGCCCATCCAACACGGGGCACACAGACTCACACTGGCAGTGCCCATCCAACACGGGGCACACAGACTCACACTGGCAGTGCCCATCCAACACGGGGCACACAGACTCACACTGGCAGTGCCATCCAACACGGGGCACACAGACTCACACTGGCAGTGCCCATCCAACACGGGGCACACAGACTCACATTTGCCATTTATTCTGCCAGTTTAGATACACCAGTTAGCTGCGTCCTTTTGGACTGGGAGAGAAAACTGACGTAAACACACACAAAGCAGCGATGGGATTCATCCTGTGTTCCCAATTGTGTCACGTGCTAATTTCTTACCATGCACATGTGCCGACTGCTCGCAGGTTGTGGACGACATCGGCAATCAGACGTCCTGCCGGCTGGCCGGCCTCAGGCCCGGCACGGTCTACTTCGTCCAGGTGCGCTGCAACCCGGTGGGCATCTACGGCTCCAGAAGGCCCGGCATCTGGAGCGACTGGAGCAGCCCCACGGCCGCCTCGACGCCCCTTAGTGGTGAGAAAGGGCAGAGCAAGTCACAGACTAGTTAAGGGAGCAGTCTGGAATACCTGAAGGGTCCCTGAAGAGTTTCAGGCTGGGATCAGAACAGGACCTGCCAGTGCAGTGCAGAATTATTTATAATAGGAAAGAATTAAAATCGCTTCACTTAATTATTTGTTTGTTTATGTATTTATTCATTTATAAATTTGTTTGCTTCTTGTTTTTTTCCATTTATTTAGGTATGTTGAAAAGCAGCACAACTATACTTTATCCTTACATCCACCTGTATGAATAAGTACATTCATAAGTCTCTGGAAAAAAGAACCTTCCTTTAATATGATGTGGTGTATTGCACCTTAAGTGCCCCGTACAGCGCAGAGAGTGAATCTAACAGCCCGGTGTCCCTGCCTAGAGCGGCTGCTGAGTGGGACATGTGACCCCAAGGCGGGCGAGCAGAACGCCACACTGCGCCGGGAGCTGAAGCAGTTCTTCGGATGGGTGCGGAAGCACACGTACGGCTGCAGCGGCGTGACCATCAAGCTGTACGACCAGTGGCGTGTCTGGCTGCAGAAATCGCATAAGACGCGCAACCAGGTAGGTAAGGAGCAGCTTCTTTACCGTCACCTTCACGTTTGTTCAAGCCAGTACCATATTTTATAATACAGCTCTGGAAAAAAACACGAGACCAATCTATATTTTTTTTTAAATCTGCATTTTTAAATCCTTGTTTAATCCTGGTTCTGCTGGCAGAAGGCTACACTGAGCTGCAGGCTGCTTCCAGGTTCAAAATTTCTAAGGCCGCAGTACTTAACAACAGTGTGAAGCAGGAGACACTGGGAACAACAAGAAACCAGCCAGGCAGAGGCCAGAAGCGACTTTCTAATGCCAGAAGATGTCAACTTATCCAGCAGTGCTTCAGAAATTAGAGGATGACCTCCAAAAGGAATGGGAAACATTAAATGGCGTGAGGTGCTTTGCTAGGACAGCTCATATCAGGCTCCTAGAAGCAGGACTGAGGTCCCATAAAGCAAGAAAGAAGCCCTTCATTAATGAGAAACAGGGAAGAGCCTGGCTGGAGTTTGCAAAAATGTATATTTTACACAGATGCATATGAATAAATTGAGAAATGAGTGAAACTACAAGTTTTGCTGCGACCTCTTCATTTTTCCCAGAGCTGTATATGTAAAAATGTACGTGAAGCCTTGCTCTGCTGCAGAATTACTAGCGCATCTTCCAGTTTCGCAAACTAAACTTGTCTCTCTTTCTTGTAGATTCTACAAGGCGATAAATTATAGCACACCGAAGAAAAACATAACATTAGAAAACGAAAAAAAAAAAAACAAGAAACTTTGAGGCTTATTTGCTGAGAGACTACGGGTGCCGTTCACAGTAATCCGACTGCAAAGGGACGCTGGAAGGAGCACCGTGAAAAACAAATGACAGCAAATGCCCGCTGCCCAGAAACTCCACTGCCAGCTCAACACAGGACCCAGGGCACCCTGGACGGTGGGAAAAACACCCACAGTGGGACAGATATTGCTGCTGAGGAACCATCAGCATAGAATGAAGGCAATAAATGACTCTAATATTTAAACCAGGAAAGGTTCTCAAACCCTGACAGTCTGTCTGGGGCTTCAGCGTAAATGTAGTATTACTGGTTATTTATCATTCGAATCACGCGTCGAGTGCAGTGGACGGTTGGCACTGTGGCGGTCAGACTGTGCCAGGCTCGTGTGGCTCGCGGTCGGGTGCAGGCCGCTGAGGGCCGGGGTACGACGGAGCAGCAGGTGTGTAGCCGCTAACGAGCACGGGCGGGTCTATGGCGAGCCCCGTTGGATTTACCTCGCGGCATCTCCACGGCCGTTCGTGAGTCATGAAGGCCGCTGGGAGAAGCTGAGAGCGGAGTGGTCGATCAAGGGCGCTGCTTTGAGGGCCCCCCCCCCCGAGACGCCAGGAGAGGAGGCGCAAGGAGCGCACGCAGCTGTATTACAGTGCCTCCGTATTTAACTGATTTCCTTCAAACGGAGAAGACTGTCATACCTCACGAGACTCGCGCTATATTGCAGACGTCATCCAAACTAATGCGATTTCTGCGTGGAAGATTCCTGCAAACGTATCAATTTGCTGCCTTATGATCTGCAGTAGTTTTCTTAATGCTATAATTTTTATACCACTTTATTTTAAAGTGGGCCGACCGAGAGGAACAACAATGTCAAAACTCACCTGAAGCCTGTCTCAACCCAATCGTCACTAAATACATTGTCGAGGCCCGATAAGAGAGACTGGCAATGGCTGAACAGTCCATCCCCGTCTCCGGAGGCTGCGATTGGGCGATGATGCAGAAACCATGATGTCATGCAAGGAGCGGAAGCCTGTTTGACTATTCAGCTGAAATTCAGATTGCTGTGCTGTATCATACCTTGTGTGAATGACTGTTTATATTATGTATTGCTTTATTTTTTTACCAAATTGTATCAGCATATTTAAAAGTCTAATTATATGTCCTTTCCTAAGTTATGCTTTGGCTACAATATTGTGATCGTTTTAATTGTTCAATAATAATAGTTTATTACAAAAGAGGCTGTTCTATTGCTTCACTCCAAAGGACAACTCTAAATTCTATTTGATAGCACTTATAATTTTGAAATAGTAATTATCCAACCAATTTATGCCAAGGGAATAATAAAAATAAGTTTCTTGGCAAGGCACTTTACAAAATGAGTGACCTTTTGCTGCGGCATAAAACTGCAGCAGTCAGGCAGGCAGGACTATGGAACTGCAGTCAGATAAAAAATCAATAGCTCTGACAACATAAGCCGAAAAAATCTCAGTAGAGGAGCACTTCGCTCGCTGGCGCCGTGGCCGCCCCCTAGGGATACCCATCAAGCCGGTATTTTACGCGGGGAGGTTCAGGTTCAGTCTTAGTGTCCTGCGCCTTTACTACACCGAGAGATGAAATGCGCATCACTGCAGATTTTCAGAATTATTTATCCCGAACGGCACTAGAAGACCCCACGAAGCAGGAGTTAAAACTTATGGTTCCTTGTGAGTTACAATTAGTTAATCAAGCCTTTTACTCGTACACCGCTCGCCCTTGGCAAGCTAGATCCTTCCTCAGGATCTGTCGAACATAATTAGAGCCAACGCGCCAAGTCATGTTCCAGAAACGAGGCGGTTATTTGAAACCGCATCTATACCTTCGGCTTGAAATGGGTTTTTAATTTGTGACTCCTGCTAGATCTCAACGCTTTGAAAGCTCTAATTATTGGGGAATCAGTTCCAATATGCTACCACGGTCAAATTAGTCAAAATATTATTACAGCTAACATGGGTTATATAGAAACCTAGCATCTGTTTTCAATTTCCTAGTAGAAGCCTGACCCCTGGTGGATGGTAAGAATATCAACAAAACAATATAAAGATTGCTTGTTTTTATATTAATATAAACTATCAAAGTTTTAATATAGATATTTATATAGAGCTTTTATATGTATTTTTTAGTCGGAAGCCTTACCGAAATACGATACGATAACCTTTTGATGCATTTAATTATCGATTATCGTTCCATTTTGAAACAGCAACTGCGTTACCGTGTCATCTAAAACGTGGAATAAACTCCATTATAGAATTCTGTAGGTTATCGCAATATAAGCTTATTTTGCGTTGCAGAGTTGCTGGATAGCCAAAAAACCCGGAGATCTTCGTATGACAAACGGCTGGGTCAGGACCGTGCTCCACTGACACGGGCAGATCAGTAAATAACACTGGTGTCAATTATGGTGTGTGGGTTAGCAAGGTGCTGGCGTGGCAGTGAGGTGCATTGCTCCTGTTGCACTGTTGCAGCGAGTGGCCCTCAGGTATGATTTCTGAGCCCCGTCGACTCCGTCCTGTACAGAGGAAAGCCGACACTCTGGAACCGTGACTGGCTGCACGCCACAGGTCAGTTCCCGTGTGTTTGCCCTCGTTAATAATAAACCGGATCCAGTTACCGAACCGTCCTCTGAGTCTGGGGCCAGTTAATGATTAATGTAAGAACGCTGGTCACAGCTGTGGTTGACGATTTTCATTAGAATGACACACGGCGATATTCATTGTCAGCCTAAATGAAGTAATTCAAATTGATTCTCACATCTATGAAGATTCATTAATGTCACACATTTCAGTTTACATAAATCCAGCTTGATAAATGCATCCATTATTCTACATGTTAACTTAAAACAATGCAACTGCTCACCTGTCAGCAGGTGAAGAGATTCTTGGTCAGATAGGAGAAAGAGTGCCGAAACATCCCCCTTCTGTCACCATAGCAACCGTCTGCTTACTTCAGGTGTGACTGTAAGGATTGCCTGAATCAGATAACGTTACATGAGACCTAACCTATGTGATGTCACCACTCCCAGGTGTATCAGCTGTTTATTTAACGCTCTGGACTCCAGCAGACAGAGCAGTTTAAGTGGGAGGTGGACAGTTACGGCACCTGCAGGCGTCATTTGTTAATTCACTTACTGGTTGCCTTTGATAATATTTTTCCCCAAAGAGGAATTCTTTCAAATGCGGCATCATTCCAAAACAGCTCGGTACTGGCTGGCTACCCAGCCACCCTTACCTAAGAACAACAGCAGGATTTTCCATGCCCATCAAGACATTGAAGAAGTGACACAGAGAAGAAAAGCCGTATCGACCGATTGATCCGGACGTCTGTAATTTTGTACATGTCTGGAAGCTCCTGATTCTATCTCCCTCACCTCAGATATCCGGCAACCTGTCAGCTACAAAAAAATTACTGACTTTCGGAAACCGGCCTGAATTCCTTCCGTCTCGAACGTGCGATGTAGCTTTAGACTCCTGCCTTTGGAAAGGAGATATTTGACATGTTATCGAAAAGTAACCCTTGGTTACCGGACACTGTCAGCAACATAGTAACCTGATTGACTTATCATTTGATACAAGGAAAGAGGTTAAGTGGTAAAAACTGTCAAAGGTTGTACATGGACCTGCAAAATCTGTCAGTACAGTTCCCCGAACATCTCTAGTTCTGCTCTCAGAGAGGAGAATAATCAAGCTGGTTTTACACGTCTCCAGCCGTTAAACCTTCTCTCCAGCGACCATTCAGAATGTCAGAAACAGAGAAAAGGCGTCCTATTATTGCCGGCCGAGAAAAAGGTAAGCTTCAGGAATTCTGTATTGTGCAGTTGACAGTTTCACTGGGATAACAGACACAGGTCAACAACAAAATGTGTTACAGCTCTTGTTTAACATCAGATATAATTCCAGGCGAGAATAATCACCTGATATTTGTACAAAAGTACTGCATAAATTGTCTTCTCAAGATTTGCTGTACAGATCACAAAAAAGGTAAATAAAAGTTAGTGACATGAGATACAACATGTTTAGAGCATTTAAGGATTTTCTTTTAGAATCCAAGAGTGTTTATTTGTGATAAGCATGTCCTGCAGTGAAATGTATTACCTAAGGGTGTTAGACTTTCTAGAAGTTTCTAGGTTTACAATAACAGGAAGGAAATTTATCATGCTTGAGTCTAGTTTTTTTGTAAGCAGAAAGGCCTTTTGAGGTAAAGATGCACAGGCTGCATTTTGAGGGACCATGGAGTCCTGCAGAGTATCAAGGTCTCTTGACACCCCCTTGTAAAGGCCTCTAGTTAAGACAACTTGACATCTGATCTTTACTTTAAGGAAGGTGTTTGTTTCCGGAAGGTGACGAGTGGGAGGGTGTTTATTTGGGGCAGACTAGTTGTGTTTTTTTTTTTTCGTCTGTCGCCAGGACCCGGACCAGCTCGATACGCCCTCCCAACGACTGTCGGCTGCATCGGCCATGACTTCACTAAATCGTCAAGTCCTGCCTATTCCTTCCACAGTAGGATGAGCAACAGCAGTGAGTATCGCCATTTTTAGAGCACCGTATCACTGACCCCTCAGCAGATGACCTTGGATCAATTTTATCAATAGGCTTAAATGGTAAAGGTTATGTCAAGGGCGAGGTAAACTCGTCTTAAATAAGTAGCTAATGAAAAAGAATAACCAATCTCGCGTTAGCAGAATAGATCAGTTTAAAGAAAACTTCCATCTCACCATTGTATAATTGCACCTGTTTCTGTTCAGGAGACAGTTTGGAATGTTATTTTGTAATGCGTTGTTTCGTAAAGAATGTTCCGTAGATTAACATCGTACCAAAAAGCTGCAGTCTTTACTGCAGGCAAAAAGTAGTGATCATCGTGTCATGCCGCACTCCAGCCACAAGAGGGCGCAAGCGCACCACAAAGGCGGCGAGGTCAATGGCTGCCATGTGTTTCAGACAATAGCTTGTTCTGGAAATTGATCCTGTCATCGTGTTTCATGCTGCTTTAATACGTTTTTTTTTTTACATTTTGTTCTTCTAATCAATAAAACATTTATGTGAAATTAAACAGAAATAACCATTGCAACCACACGGGATAAAGTCATAATGTAGTATATAACAACAGATTAAAAAGAACCCAGAATGAAAACAAATTATTTCCAGCGCTCTACACCTTTCTCGCTCTCTATCTAACCCATCCACCGTTTGTGGCTCTGCCGTGTAGTGTATTTCATTGACTCCAGTCCCGGCCCCCAGTATCAAGTTGATGCAAAAACAACGCGCTTTGGCAGGGAGACAGCCTCTGCATTCACCATGCTGGGCAGGCGGAGGACGTCCGGTGAGTTTCCCGTGACGCTTCTTGCATCCCTAATTCACCACAGAGAGCAAAGACGTACATTGTTTAAGGGGTTATGGAATTACCGTGGAACGTGTTTCAGGCGCAGTCTAAAAAGTGAAATTAATGTAAATCACTTTGGGGGAAAAAAGGGCATTCCAAAAGTATCGCAGAAATCTGTAACATCAGGAAAAAATGCTGTTTATTGTAACACCTTGTACTGTATTACAGGTAACATTTTTTGTATATTTTGGCATCGTACTCATTGTATTCAAGCACCTTGCTGTCTTGAACAGTTCAGTAGAGAATTTGTTAGTATTTGGCATAGGTTTGAAAATGGATTAACTGCATTGAAGAGAGTCACCTTAATTCCCTGATGGCTGAATATAATACTGTTAAGAGACCGATGAACAATGAAACAGCTGCTTGTGGCAGGGAAGGCTTATTCTAGGATCTTGGGTTACATCTCTAGGTGTGTGGAGTTTAAGTCAAGGGAGGTGATGCTACATTTATATAAATCCTTGGTAAGACCCCACCTAGAATATTGTGTGCAGGTTTGGTCACCATACCTTATGGACATTGCTGCCTTAAAAAAGGTGCAACGGAGGACTATGAGAATGACTCCTGGTCTTAGAGGAATGACTTATGAGGAGAGGTTAGCTGAGCTGAATCTGTTTATCCTCGAGCAAAGGAGACTAAGGGGGGACATGATTCAGGTATATAAGATTCTAACAGGTCTGGATGCTGTTCAGCCAAATGGTTATTTCAATGTTAGTTTAAATACTAGAACTCGTGGCCATAAGTGGAAAATAGTGGGAGAACATTTTAAAATGAATTTGAGAAAACACTTCTTTACACAGCGTGTAGTTAGAGCATGGAATAGTCTTCCTATTAGTGGTAGCACAAGCTAAAACCCTGGTTTTCTTTAAATCAGAGCTATATAAGATTTTAACAACTCTGAGATATTAGTTAAGTTCTCCCCGAACGAGCTTGATGGGCCGAATGGCCTCCTCTCGTTTGTAAATGTCTTATGTTCTTATGTTTTAACTGGAAATTTCTAACACCACCTGGAGTTCTACACTACCAGTCCAAAGTTTTTTGCACACACTTGAGATTTTCTACATTTACATTTTACTCACTTAATATTTACTACAAATACATTCAATGTTCTTTACAGCATGTTCTTCTTACTAGGGACATTAAACACTGCTGTCTCCTAGGATGAAACAGTTAACCAGTGCATTTAAAGGACAGCCTAGAATCTGACTATGCCATCACCACACAACCAGTTAATAGGATGTCAGACATGCACTGTTACATCCTCTATTCCTTTTATTAAGGAACCTTGTTTTGTTTGACTTAGTTTTGTTTATAGTTGTTCCATTAAAAACAAAAATAAACAAAAGACATGCAGTTTATGAAACAAATGGAAAAGTGGTAAAAACCTGTGGAGTGAAAAAACATTTGACTGGAAGTGAATGTAAATATGTTAATATAATTGGCAAAATATTTTAAAACAAGTGAAATTTCCAAGGTCTGTTTTTCACAATGTATGTAAGGGTAACGAAACACACCCTTGTTCGGGCATCTTGCGAATGACCTAGAGCAACAAATATCTACTTAAAAAAAACTTTCCTTGGCAGCGAGAAACTTTTCGTGACCTTCCAAATCCAGATAAGTTGCTCTTTGTTTCACCTGGTTGGCAGTTGCCTGGTAACGTTGCTCAGAGAGATACCCTGTGTATCATGACCTTTAGAGTTTTAAGAATGGAGAGTCCTAGTTATTGTAGCACATATATTCATAAACAGCACTACAACCATATAGTGCGTTTCCCTGACGCATCCAAGGATGCTGAGGATCCAAGTGGCTGGACCAGGCCAAGGTGGACGCCCACGTATCACCTGGTTGTGGCAGACAGATGGCCATTTCTGGACGGTGGGACTGGACCTCGTGTCAGCCTGGGGGTGGGACCGCCAACTGGGATCTCGCTGTGTTTTGTCATGTGGTGGGCGCAGCCACGCACTCTACCACTGCATGCTCGCCGACCTGACCTATATATTCATATTACATCTTTCTGTTTAGCTGGGACTTTCCAGACACCAGGGCCAGGCACCTACAGTCCTGAGAGAGCGCCCCCTGTCAACAATCACCGAAGGCCTCCATCTTACACCATGGGGTCACGCACCCGTTACCGCTCCATCGACAGTGTACCTGCGCCCAACCAGTACACACTTCCAGCACTCATGGGCTCCCAGGTGCTCGACAAGCCAAGCAGTGCCAGGTACAGTGTCGCCGGACGCTGCAGGTCCGGCGGAGCGTCTGAAGACTTCGCTAGAACTCCAGGACCTGGCAGGTACAACAGCACAGACCCCAGTGTGTACCTGCCCAGGCAGCCTGCTTACTCCATGCTGGGCCGTTACAGCAGCCCTGGCAGCGCTGCCCAGAGACCTGGGCCTGGAACATACAGCCCAGAAAGGGTTCTGGCCCATAAGCCCCGCCCCCCTTCCTATTCTCTAGGTATGAGGCACTCAGAGTTTGTCACTCCCCTGGTTGTGGGAATGCTGGACTGAAGACCCGTATCCCAGCTACAGCTTACATACAAATGGAGAAATCTGGATAATGTGCAATCACTAAACTCTACCCTGCGTTTTTTCATTTTCTTGTTCCTTCACTTGTTGTAGTGACTTATTTCTGCCCGAAATGCGTTTAAAATTATTTAAGGAACTACATTACTTAAGTGGGAATATTAGCACCTTATTCATTTTTTTAACTTGCTGCGCTTGTTTTCTACAACACAGGCATTATAAAATGCAAAGTATGGCAGAATTAAAAAAAAACTTCTTTTTAAAGTGTAAAATGCATTGCATTGTGTATCACTCCGAAGAATAATTAGACAATGAAACATTTTTCAGTTTCCTATATAATAAAACAAATGGGAGAAAAATACAGACAAAATATACTCACATAGAAAAACAAAAACTAAACTGATTCAGGGAAAACAGAATCAAGTATTTCAACTAAAACAGAATTTAATCACCAACAAACTCATAGTATATCTGAACGTAAATAGTACATTAAAAAAGATGTATGTACTGTCTAAACACGATATTTAACAACATTCAAAATTAAATAGAGCGTAGAGAAAAAAAACAGACACTGAAGAGGCTTTAGAAAACACAACTTTTCTCCATCCTTTTTCAGTAACATCGTCTAACCCATAAATATTACACTGAATACCATTCGGAACCACGTCTTTAAGTTAACGTATTTTATAAAAGGAAAAAAAGGGTTACCCAACCATTCTGTGGCTCACCTCCATCCACATTTTTGGCCACATCCGTTGGAAATCGAGCCTCTGCCACACTAACAGAATCCTTTCCAGAAGCTGGGAATGCATTGGCCTACAAAAACACACCCCAGGGAATCCTGCGTGGCCCTTTTCACTCAACATGAAACCAAAAAAAGGCCCACGGCACAAAATATAAATATAATATGAACAGAATCAACTCAGCAGTAACTTTAAATTGCAATCTGTTACATATATGCAGTTCCATCTACTCGGTGTCTCTCTGGAAAACCCCCTTTGTTCAGTCTTTTGGAAGAGGCCTTCGGAAAAGCAGTATGTGCGGCTCTGAAAAACATACGTTTTCTTTTTTAAATCGAAACATTAAGTTTAACCAAGAGAAAATAGACTAGGTAGAAGTACATGCCACTCGGTTTATGAGATGTCTTACATGCAGGCCATGTTAATGTGTAGTTAATGCACTGGTAACCTTTCAGTGTCCTCACCTGGCTTATGGACCATGTAATGAATCCAGCCTTGGCTCTGCTGCACTCCAAGGCCTCGCCACTCCTCCTCGGACATCAGATGGGATGTGGGGACCAGCTTGGACAGCTGCTTGGGGAGCATCACGTGCCTGTTATTTTGACAAGCAGTGGGGATTCGCGTTAGACACGCCCGTGATGCCGCTTTCGCAGCGAGCGATTCTACGAAATATAGAACTTTTGAAAAGTCTGACCACGAGAGCGACGTTGTATAAAGACAGAGATTGACATAACCGGTATTCAAGTGCGCGATCACGGTCATTTGTCACAACAACGCATGTGAACATAAAATAAATACGCAAATACATAAAATTATTCTGTATTTGCGTTGTTCGTACCAGTTACGTAAATCCCTGTACAGTATACGGACCAATACGTCTGTTAACGTCAAACTGCTACGTAAATAAGTCTTTAGCAAGAATGCATCTCTCTAGTACGGCTAAGAATCCCGCGTTATGGAAAGCGTTACTTTTCAAGCCAGCTTGAGCAGCGCTGTTACATCGGACCGGATTCCTCCATTTCCCCATTATTTTTTTTCTCCCGCTAATCACACGAAGATCGTTTAAGGCGGCTAAACAACCGGTTACAACACACCGTACGTGTTAAACTAACGGTCTAAGTCAAAGCACAACGAAACTCACGTGGGGAAAAACGGCAGCAATGACTTTAATCAGTCGCGGTAGTTAACGTTAGCTTACCTGTACTCAAACTCTTCGTCTGTGTATTTATCAGAGTAGTAAATCTGCTTTTTCGACATCTTCCTCTTATTTCACGTTAGTCAAGTTATAGAGAGAAATACGCTGTTTATTCCCGGCTTAGAGCGACTCTCGCAGTTAAGTTTTACCGTCTCGCGACTACTGACGATGGCCTCAGTCAAGATTTTAAACTCAAACGAACCGCGCGTCCTCTGATTGGCGGAGACGCGCGGGGAAAAACAGCAAACGGCTTCCCGTAGACATGCCCCTCGGCGAGTGACGTAACTGGACATTCCTTTAACGCTTGGTAATTGCCTGATATAGACGTAATTTGTAATGTCATATGTAAAAGGAACTTTACCTATAAGGTTGCTTGTCGGACATTCATGTATAACATTTTGGCCCACTTCAGCTGGGTCTCTGGGTCTCCAGCGTATGGACTTTGGTGGTTAATCTGTGGAAGGGTGGACCTCTTAAGTTTCTATAGAAAACCTAAACGTTAATGCAATTTTTATAGTACGTATGAAGAAAATACATTCGCAGTGTATATTGATACTGGCGTTAGACTGTGGCAGTCACAGTTTGAATTGTAATGAGTTGAAAATAAATGAAACTACAAAAACCACAACCGGCATCATTAATGTTATTTTAAACACGTAAGAATTATAATACACGGATACAATTACCACTTTATACTATTAGACATTATTTGGCGCAGTTGCTCATGTTGTAATACAGACCTCTGTGAACCCCGGTGTCACAATAAACTGACACATGCCGCAGTTTGCTGCTATGGGCGATCAAGGTTGGCACTCAGAAATGGAATCTCATTATTTGCGCATATCTCTTCATGGAGGTCTAAAGGAACTGGTGTGCAAAGTGGGATATCCCAAAATATACACCAGCAGCCAGATAAAATTTAGACCTAAAATGTAGCAATTGTGTATGGCCATTACCATATTATGTAATGCTTTTTATTGCGTGTTTTGTATCACAATTGCAATAAAATGTATAATTTTACTTTTTAAGTTATCTTCCCATCTAATCTTGCCTTATTATTCTGTGTTTTATGTTTATAAATTGTTTTTCTAACCGTTTATTTTTGTGAGCATGTTCAATTTGATATCCTTTGTTATATATTGACAATATTAGACAGTTACCAAATAATTTCCCTAAGTAAGAAATTATGTACAAGTGCTAAAATGATTAGAATAGATACCAAAATACCATTTTAATTCATTGTTATTGGCATTTCCTGGTCTGGCATGAGGTAAGCAGGTGGTGTTTTTCCATCTGGTTTACTTCCAGTCCTACAGAATGAGATCATTTAAGAGTAGAGCGCAGAATGCATTGTGGATGATTCACTGTAATAATTTATTCAGCTGGTTTGATGTATATTTCAGAACCTTCATTTCACTGTGTCTCAAAGGTGCCGGTGCCATAGGTTGGTATCATGTGGGTCTGCTCATTTTTGGAGTTTTTGGATGTATATACAACTGAGGGAGGTAATCACAGACTTGCACGGAAGGAGGGCTGATTTTTCTCCCAGAGTCAAGCTACTGTGGCTGTTATAGGCGTGGTCCAGTCGCTGCTTTGGCCCACGTCCAGCAGGTCCTGGGCAGAGATCTGGATGTAGTACTTGCTCCGCGATAAAAGCCCCTTCAGAGTCATCTTTAAAGACTCATATGGACCAAGCTGCAGGGAGAGGTATCGGGTGTGACACTGACAGATCCATGAGACAACCTGCTGTGTTTATATAAAAAGTCTTCTTACATTTGTTGCCAAACAAGTTGCCAGGGTAACCAAGTGTTGACTAACTCAACAGTCACAGACTTCCTGGAGAACTGATAATTGTTCATGTTTTTAAATTCTAAGCAGCCAAGAACACAAGTTGATAGAGTTTAGAGCTAAATTATCTCAGATTTGTAACTTTTTTTGAACGTTTTTTTGAGCGTTTTATTCCAGAGGCTCCAAACCATGGTCCCAGAAGACCGGCACATATGCTAATTTCAGTCCTAGCCGACATGTAAACTACTGAGACAAGTCGGCCTTCACAAGAAGGGTCAAGAGGTGGGGCACTTACAATGCGTGCGGAGGCCTCGCTGTTCCTGTAGAACCTCACTTTGTATTTGAGTGGAAAGTATAGGAGGTTAGTCCAGGTAGGGGGTGGAGCCCACTCTACGATCAGCTGCTTAGTAAAGCCTGGTACAACCCTCACGTTAACTGGGGGGTCTGGTTTTACTGTGGAGAAGAGCACAAAGATGAGGTTTGTGTGTCACCAGAAATGGTCAATGGTATTTAACTTTCCACACAATGGTGTATAACTTCCCACACAGAGCTACTGATGTACTATAACTTCAGACTTCATATTTAGCTTTTTCACAGTGGCTGGAGCCCCCAAGGTGGTTTGGAAGCAGGGTCTGGCTGGAGCAGTGCTTGGACGGGGATATGTATTACCGATATCCTCCAGGGTGAAAAGCAGAAGGCGGGTAGATGAGCCCAGCGGGTTTATAGCGGTGACGTTGAATATGTAGTGGTCAAAACTGAAGAGCTTCATCCCCTGCATCACACAGCGGCGATAAGCACCTGGGACACTATTGCATGGCAGCACTTCTCTGGAGTGTTGCAAGCTGGGAAGTGAGGGAGGAAGTGACATCAGCACCCACTATCCGAGGAAGCAGTGCGCTGACTGTGAACATTTTACATTTCCATTCAGATTGGCACAAAATATAGTGCATCGAGCTAAGCTAATAACAGATGACTTCCAGGACCTGTAGGTGGCGATGTAGCTTGTTGGCAGCGTTGGCTCTGGTTGTTCATCCCAGGAACATATGACATTTAGAGGGTAATTAGGGGACCAACAGCGAACTTCAGGAGTTGAGGGAGGGTCTGTGCGGAACACATTGTAGTCAATTACCGGAACAGGGAGGCAAAACAAAAGACACACATGCATGCAACAGACTAATTCAGGAATCGTGTTCGCCATGGAGATTTAAACCACACATTGTTCTTCTGGAGTCATATGTAGTTATAAGTAGACACCAATTTTGGAGAAGAAACTCACAGCCTGGTTGCAGATGCAGCCTCTGCAGCACGGTGCCATTGGCAGTGTGGCAGGTGTAAATGCCTTCGCTCTCTAGACTGACGTTTTGCAGAGTCAGGAATCCTCCTGGGGTCAGCACTGTGCCGTTATGCATCCACTCCACCCCCACCTCCCCCGGGCCCTCATCCACGCCCCCGCAGGCAGCAGAGAACGTAGAACCCACACCGAGGTACAGCTCTATCACAGAGTTAAAGATGGTGTTAGAACACGTGACGTGTATTTCTCTGACGGGGGCAATGAAACTGAGGAGGAAAGGGGGTGTCACCTGTCACAGGGGGGGAATCCTTCAGGGGGTGGGGGGCGTCAGCGCAGGCCGATGCATGGAGGAGCAGTGAAACCATCCAGCCTCTCATCACACTGCCAGGACGGCACATCATACAGCTCTGACTGCATCTGGCACGACGCCAGGACAGAAAGGGCACAGGAAGTTCACACGACTGCATGAAAATCATTAACAAGAAGATAAACTTGAAACAAATTTCCAGCTTCACTAGCAAATTAAAATATACAGGGTCCATGCTATGAGAATATGGTTAGAGTGTTGTTCACAAACCACTAACCACAAAATATAAAGACATGTTACAGGTATGCGCACACAATGTTTTTCGGTGTTAATTCCATGTCCCATGTAGCCCATGAAACTACTATCTAGTGTTAAAGATAAAAAACATAAATACACACACAACCCATATTTGTGTATTTTGGCTTGTGTACAGAATGCCTGTAATAATATTTATACTGAATACATGTTAAATTACACCAACATTGACAATAAGTGAATGAGATAGAGGCAGGCAGCCTTACCAAAGTGTTCAGATGTCTGTCTCTGTCCTCTGTAATTTCCAGCAGTAACTCTGACACTGGGGGAGGTATGGGGGAGCTTTTGTGGGGGGGGGAACCAGCATTGCATAACTGTTTTTTTGTGCTAATCAGCAGCAGACTGTATTTTTCACCACACATTCGCACAAATAAGAACAGCAACTGAGAACAGCCAGAATCACTTCTCGTTTATTGAAGGAACCTATTGATCCTGGTGGACAGAAGTGAAAGTATTAAGTGTTATCTGGACATAAAATGACAGAATGTTGGTGGAAGTCTTGGTCTGACTCCGCCCCTATTCCTGGTCTAAATTGTAAATCAGCGACTAGTTCATTATGTCATTTCCACAGCCTAATGCAATAACTACAGAGCTAAGTGATTCCCATCCTGGACCAGTCCACAAGTGGAGCAGAAAGGTAGCGGTTGTGTATGATACGCAATAGAGATTCCCGGTACAGAAGTCCAGCAAACATCCTGGATGGGAGGGGGCCCGGGGTGGGACTCTGCATCTCTTCAGTGGCCCGGTTCCGTCTGGGTCATCCTCAGGATCTGCAGCAGCAGGGCCTGCACCTCTTCATCCATGCGGCCCTGAGGGGTCAGCAGGCGCATGTTAATTCACCACCCCGACAGGAGAAGCAGCAGCCCCCCCCCCATAAGTGAGAAAATAAGCTGCCGGAAGGGGGGGGGGGGGCTTAAAAATGACCATCTTACAAGATTCGGTGTGGCACTTTTACATCATGGTCATACTGCCCATCAGAACCCCCCCCCCCACCACCACGACCTCTGACACAATTCAAACACTGAATGTGCTTTCCTGTGCTGTGACAATATCACACAATACCCCCCCCCCCCCCCCCCCAGACACCGTCACACCCCCCCCCCCCCCAACACCACACCGCTCCATGCCCTTCTTCTTATCTTACGACCACCCACTTTCCCAACATTTTTGGCCCACACATGTCGCGGACGCC
>JAODKE010000047.1:12428086-12447221 GCA_026779605.1 Mormyrus hasselquistii | reverse complement strand
CACCACCAGCACACCCCCAACCCCAACACCACACACCAACCAACTCGGGGTTGTCTCGCGGGAGGGGGGGGGGGGGGGGGGGGGGGGGGGGGGGGGGGGCAGAGCCTATGGGCACAAGGCAGGGAACAACCCAGGGTGGGGCACCAACCCAAGACAAGGCACACTCACATGGAGAATTTAGTAACTCCACTCAGCAGAGGAGAACATGCAAACTCCACACACACGGAGCCATGGTGGGGACTTGAACGGGGGTCCCAGAGATGTGAGGCGACAGTGCAAACCACTGCACCACCATGCTGCCCACAGACTAGCATAGCATTGCCTAAATTCCCCATAGAATATACCAGCTGCACAGATCACAGTGGACCGCATCTTGTACTCTTCTAAACAAACTGAAATGCATATTTTGAAGTGTGGATGGAGAAAATGTTCTTATTGTAAATATTATGTAACTATAATTCACGCTAAAGAGAGGACAGGTGCATCTTAATATCTCAGGAGGTAAATCTGTGCGACTGTGTTCTCACATTAAATGATTAGTGAAAAGTAGCAGTGATTGGATATAAGCAGCAGATTCATGCTAGCAGCCGCGGTTTCTTGCATCACGGTGCAATGCCATGTCATCTGGGAGTATGTAAACAGCATACACACAGTTACCTCCTCACCGGTGCCTTCCGGTGCTTCATGTATAAGTGGGAGGAAAGAGATGGAATACAGACAACAGATCTTTTAAGCCACAGCTGCACTGAGATAGAAAACATATGGTTCCTGATATACATCAATCGATATTAACCATCCATTAGAAATGATTAAATCACTGTTCTGATATGAACTGGATGATCTCACTGACAATACCTTGTACTGTGGGCTGGAGCAATTGATTCAAACACTGTGCCTCATTGGCTGACTGAGGGTTGGCTCCACCCCTCAGCAATGCATCAATTGTCTCCAAATTGCCATTCTTATACGCCAGCATCAGGGCTGATCTGGAAGAGCGTATGCAAGATTAGACTGTGATAATTTTTCCACCTTGGCATTACTCAGAACATAAGCTTTTTAAAGGCAGATATTGTGTTTTTTTAATTGAATTTGGCCTCCATAATGAGCTCTGTGTGTGTCTATAAATTGCAAGTGGATTTTTAAGATGTTGATTCTTTTTAATTCAGAGTGTTGGAAAGCGCCCTCACCTTCCCTGGTGGTCTGGCTGGTTGACATTAGCGCCTTGGTCTAACAAGAAGACACACAGCTCTGGGCGCCCCATTTGGGCTGCCAGGAGGAGTGGTGTCACCCCATCCTGTGGGAGGAATGAGACTGGGCTTTACTACATTTCCCACAATTCTTTCTGTTCGATGGTTGTTCATATGACACTCCAATTCACACCAACATACATGCCAGATGGCAATGACTGCAAGTCTTGTCTACGATACATAAGTAGAAATATAATTGCTTAGAATGCACACAAAGGTTAATCCTAAATTAGTATGGCAATCAAAGTGCAATCAAAAGTGCAATCAAAAGTGCAATCAAGATTCTCTTATGGCTTCAGGAATAATGACCCACCGCATCTTGAGCATTTACACATGCCTTGAAATTCCCCAGCATCTCTACACAAGAAAAGTATCCATGAACCACTGTATCGGCAGCAGGGCACAACAGAGAAAGAAGGAAACAGGAAGTTAAGAGTTTATGGGGCTTTTGCTTGAGGAAAAAGATGTGAAGATGGGCCTGGATTTACAGAAACGGGTTCTGTAGGTCCTACCTGCGTGATGAAGGGCTGTCCTGCCGAAGCCATCGATTAAATCCACAGGGATCCCCTCCTATCACACAGTATCGTCACTAGCGTACATAACTCTATGGCTGTGTTTCCCAACCCGGTGCTTGGGGACCCACAGACGGTCCTTGTTTTTGCTCCATCCCAGTAAATGTGGACTGTCTGCAGGTCCTGAGGACCAGAGTGGGTAACGCAGCTCTATGGCATATCACAGCAAAGAGGAAACTGCCCGATCACAGTCTGTTCATTCAGTCACTGATGGTTTGTACCCAACACCATTATTCAGTGCAGATACAGTATTTGTAGTCAGCCCCCCTGCCTGAACGCCCTGCCTGAACGCCCTGCCTGAACATTGCTGCTACACTGGGAACTCACCCGCAGCAGTCTCCTCACACACGCGGCGTGGCCATTTTTAGCTGCGAGGTGCAGAGCACTCAGTCCTTGGGGGGAAACAAAGACAGTACTCAGCTGATAATTCAGTGGGTAAATAACTAGACTCATTACCTAGGAGGCCTCACTAATAGACACCTGAGAAAAGGTTTGCATCCATAATTGTTTCAGTAAAAAATTGATAATCCAGTTTATAAATGAGGTGATATATATATATGCAGCATATGTGTGTGCGACAATGTGTGCATCCGTATATGTAACCTCAAACGAGAAAGAGTAGGAGAAGCAGTGATGTATTCAACTTACTCTACTCTTGAATACAAATCAAGTATCAGTCAACCAGTGGATAGTCCTAGTTAAAGTCAGAGTGACCAGTACTCAGGTCTCAGTCCAAATTCAAGTCATCAGTGAGCAGGTTTGAGTCCAAATGTAAAACTGAAAAGACCCCAAAGAGTTTCAAAAATAGACAATGACAGAATTGAAACACAGCAGGTAAACCAAAAAAGATTTCTTCTATACTATCTATATCTATACTACCATTGCCATAAATGCTTAAAAAAACTTCCACTCTCATGAACAATTACAAATTCTACGCTTGCTGTGGATGTTGGTGGACATATTCGGTAACTTGTGAGAAAAAGTGCTGAGGACCATTTGATCACTCAGTGTTGCATTCATCCCCAGAGCCTGGTACTCTTTGTATCTGTTGGGGAAAATGAAAAATACTGCTGTGTGAACTGGGTAACCGTTAAATTACTTGAAAAGTAATTGCAAGTATGGCAAGGTGTTTATACGTGTTTATAGAAGTTTGGCTGCATTTTTAGGGGTTAGATCCTATTAAAAATTCAAGACGACAGAACATGTCAGATTGGGTAGGATCTGATCTGTGGATTAGGATTTTGTGCCCATGATCGGAAGGTCACCGGTTCAAATCCCATGGAGGGCAGAGTGATGTCAGTGTTGGGCCCTTGAGCAAGACTCTTAACCTCAGCTGTTCCAAAGACACTCTCTGAGTCTGCTCCCAAATTCTCACTTGTATGTCACTTTGGACAAAAGCTTCTACTAAATAAATAAATACTGTGTAAATAGAAAAAAACACACACACAGCTAATTATCATTCCAGTGTTATTCAACTCACACATCAGCATGGTGTCATTGATGCTTAGCACTTAATTGGCATAGAACATCATGCTTTTTATTGTGCTTTGACTGATGTTTGATTGAGTCAAAGTCCAAGTCAGAGTCACGGGTGTGTTGAGTCTCAGTCTAAGTCTGAGTCATGGTAATCATGACTTGAGTACTACAACACTGGTGTGAAAGATTGTAGCTTATAAATCGGATCAGACCAATCCCGAATCACTTCCTGTCAGTCAACATCTCAGCTCAAAGCTTCTCCTGTTTGCTGACATGCTGGGTCCCAAGTCTTTGAGACGTGGAGATGTTTTACCGCTCCCATCCGGGCTGGTGACATCTACGCCATGTGAGAGGAAGACATCCAGACAGTCCATACGTCCCTTCGACGCACTAATGTGGAACCTGGAGAGGAGAGTTCCTGGAACTGTCACTCATTGTCTGAAGAATGGCTGACAAATAAATGCTGGAGTATTGAGAGTATTACATTGAACTTTGGGAGCATTACAAATTTATCAAATAAAACAAGTTTCCTTTATAACACGGAAAGACCATGTAACAGTGCCTGTCTGACATCCTATTAACTGGTTGTCTGATGATGTAATAGTCAAATTTTAGGTTGTCATTTAACTTTAAAAACACCAGGTAACTGTTTGATCTCATTAAGCAGAGCAGTATTTAATGCCCCATGTAGAAGGAACGCCTGAAGCTTTCTTTGCTGTTATAATTGCTAGAGGAGGTTACTTTGATGAATCAAAGATATGACATTTTCTTGCTAATAAAGGGACTCAAATGATTAATACATTGTAAATGTATTTGTTAGTGAAGAATACTGAGTGTATTTTTAGTAAATGTTAAGTAACATGCAAATGTAGAAAATCTCAGTGTGTGCATAAAACCTTTGACTGGTGATATATTCCACCCAATTTCCACAAGCATTTATCTAAGACATGTTCACTGTGAACCCAGAGACACAGGGCAGGAGATGCCAGTCTGGCACTGGACACATACTCACGCATTTTGGGCAATTGAGAGACATCAATTGACTTAATCTGCGTGAAATAAAGGAAGAACATGCAGAATGCACACGACAGAGCCGAGGCTGGGAATTCATGACCTTTCATGACCTTTAAGGCTACAGTACAATGCCACCCATCACCATTTGCCTCAACCTAATCCATGCATCATTTAATCTGGTTACTATTTATATAATAATAATAACAATAATAATAAATGCATTGTTGTGTTATTATTATTACTATTATTATTATAATAATCCATGCATTATGGGTCTATCTATCTATCTATCTATCTATCTATCTATCTATCTATCTATCTATCTATCTGCAAAGACTGAAATATCAAACTTATCTAAGGCTTAAAAGTGTAATGGGCGTTAGAAAAGTCCACTAAGAAAATATGATCAATTCACAGGCTCACGCAGATTTTCCATCGGGATCTAGCTTGGAGGGGCAGAGCCCCTTCTTCACCAGCAGGGCGGCGACCTTGTCGGGGTTGTTCTGCTCCACGGCCTGCAGCAGCCTCTCATCACTTTTATTCCAGTCCAGGCTCTGACAGAAGGTGGACAGCCACACGCGGACAGACAGCCACACGCGGACAGACAGCCACACGCGGACAGCAAGAAGAGGCAGAAGCATCACGGGGGAGGGCAGACGTCATCATCATTTCATAAGAGTTTCTGCACATTCGTTTTGCAGGACCTGCTTATACATCCTGAATATCTAGCTATGTATTTATTAACTGCAAGCAGTTTTCTGCAAAGCTAAATATAGGTCAACCTGAATAACAAGTGCTTTGGCTTGACAACAGAATGGCTGACTATAAAATACACTAAAATACTGCATTATAATAATGGACTACAGCAACGGTTTGAGATAATAAATTGCTCTTGGAACTTATGCATAACATTAACCTCATAACGTAGCAAACAGCAGAAGCTCGTGATACGCATACATATGAGCATAACTCATAAAACTACATCGAGGCCAGGAGACGGACGTAGTCGTATCCTCAAATGTAATCTTTAGCCCCAGTAGTGTAACATGTGGTCGGAAACATACCCTGAGCGCGCTAAAACAAGGGCAATAGCGCTTCATCCAATTGAGCAGGAGTTGGGAATCCATGGGGTCGCGAGGACAGCGCGCAGCTGAGCTGAGCGCGCTGAGGATTGGAGGACTGTCCCTTTTGGAAACACAGAGACAAACGCCTGTACATGATCTCAAATTCACACACACACACTCAAACACACGTGCCCAGAGAGAAATTGACGCATGCATGCAATCTGCAGTTTCAGACACGTGGGGCGGGGTGCAGAAACTCAAGCCTGAGCAGATGCTGATTTAAGGGGATGCACCATGATACAGATCATCACACAGAGACTACCACACACACTGCCACACAGAGACTACCACAAACACTGCCACACAGAGCTACCGTGGCGCAGACGGACTGATTGTGATTTGACCGATTTCACAGAAAGACCCATCCTACAAGGGCGTAAGAACAGTGCTTTTTACTCTGAGCTGCTTCACCCAAATTAGCCCGGAAGACCGTAAATCACCCTGCGGGTTAATAAAGCAAGACAGGTACCACATAAGCCCCCCCCACCAGGGTGCGATCTACACACCGCAGTCTGACACCGCATGTTCAGACTCCACCCTTCAGAGAAAATAACAGTCTATCCACGCCAGATGCAGATACACAAATTCACACACAGAACACGGCTCTGCACGTTTGGTAGCGCAGTCTCACCCCTACGCTCTGGTGTCCGCATCCGCCGCAGAGTCCGTCGCAGCACTGCAGTCCGTACCTCGTCGGCGTCTCCTCTCCTTCTGTGCCCTTCCTCCTCGCCCTCACATCAGATACTCTATTAAGATTCCCCCCGCTCTCTCTGCGACTCCTTTAGCCTTTTCTGGATCTTTTCGGTCTTCCTTTTCCTCTCGCGAAACTCTCCGTGTTGTTCCTGTTTGTTCTCCCCCTCCCCCGTTTATCTCAGCCCGGTCATCTCTCAGCCCCATTTGCATCAGCGCATGACAGCTCAGCAAAACTGAGCGCCAGCGTCAGGGGACAGAGAGAGCACCGTCGTGAAGGCCCTGAGGAGGATACCGAAGGACACACTGGAGGACCAAACAAGGATGTAGAGAGATGCACTAACGTGCTTGACAGGAAGGGTCATCCTGATCTTTTCTGATGGACCCAAGAGGTGAAAAGAGGTGTTGTGCTGGACCTGTCAGGGCTTAGGAGATGAACCTGAGGTATAGACCAAGAGGTATCGTCTGTTGGACCCTAGGCTGATCTCAGTAGAGTAGAAATAACAAGCTACACAGGTGACTGTATCCATGTCACTTAATACGTAACAGCTGCAGAAAATGCAAAAAGACTGTATTTCTGTATGACTGTATAGACTGTATGTTCACATACGTTATATATGTGTCAACTGGATATTGTTTTTAGCGTAATTTTTATCTTTTCCCTATAATTTCAATACAGACATAAATGTTGTTACACTTGGTGAACTTTTTGCCTGTCGTAGTTTTCTGGTTCAATGTATATTGTAGTTTTCCTCAGTGTGTAGGCAAGACAGGTTCAGAAAAACTACACTGAAATATATGAATTACTATATAGTATGCCAGTGTGTCATGGTCATAAAGACTGTAGTTTTACTCTGCAAATACAAGAAATTACATCATCCTCTAAAAGAAGTTAGAAAAAACTATAAATATGCCCCATATAAGAATAATACTACTCTTGGCCCATTTTTGTGTACAGAACAGCTCAGTGATTCCAGCTCTGTGCAAGATGAATATGGCAGTGTAACCTGGGCAGCAAAAACGACTGCAATTTAAAAATAATTTCTGCTTCTCCCAGAGTGTCATTCTGTATAAAGAATGGAGACTTGAAATGCAGCTGAAGTCAGAGGTGTGCTATGATTGCTATTCCTCACATGCCCCTCAAGTACAAGAATATTACTTCAGAAGTTTTGAAGACCAAACTTCTAATAGTTCGTATCAATGTAGTACTGGGAAGGAGACACGCGGGGGCAGTACAAACCATGATACTGCGCTCTACAGCGATTTCGGAATAGTTTGTAACACCCATTAAGCTGTGATTCAAGTTTTGTTGACAGTTTTCACTTATGCCCTCAATGAGTGGTACAAAAAATTAGCAGAGTTTTTACTAAAGTATGACCAGAGAAGAAAATAAACAACTGAACAAATAATTGTTTATATATTTTTTTTCATTAAGTACCAGATAGTTAGAGGTTAAGGTCTCCCCTTAATCCAATAACAATTAAGAAGTAAAACTAGAGCAGTTCTTTGGTTGGTCACTTCCTGCTTTATTATAAACGCATAGGTCACCTATTTGTTAAACATTGTTCCAAGTTTCCAAATTAAAAAGTGCTTTCTGTAGGGGTAATTGGAGTGGCTGTGATTGTGGAATGAGTTATACCCAGGCCACCTTGTGCTGTGTTTAGTCCGGAACAGTTAATTAATGGGAGGTGAGATTATGGGCGCCTTTAATTTCACACAGAATCACCAGATAGAGTTATTTGATAGCAGATACACTGCAGAAAGGGGACTATGGTACAGTGTAAAATACTGATTTAAACAGAGTATTAACAGTAAGAAACTAAAAAGGGAACTTCACCTTTAATCACAGCAACATCCCTTCAGGTTTTACTTCTGATGTGGATTGGATTTCTTCCAGGGTGTTTTTGCGTTAATAAAAATTATATTTTACAATTTATATGAGACGAATATTTATTTATTATCGTGGCAGCGTGAATGTTACACAAAGTAATGCATTTTAGTGGGAACTTGTTACATTACAATACAAATCGTTTTCTGTGAATTTTCACTTTCCTGTCCCTTATAACCTGCTTAAATCTCCTTTTTTCTAATTTCATGCCAAATGTCACAGCAGTGCTGAACATTATGCCATTTTCCATGAGAGGACAATTAAATCACCGCACTTCCGCCAGGGGGCACACTGTAAGTCCGGCCCACTAAAAGAAAGCCCACATCCAGTATGTAATCGTCGGATTTCTGTGCCCGTACATAACAATGCTTCATATATAATACAAGTGTATAATATCAATGCATAATGTGGCTATCTACCTTTATATAATCACCAACAAGACCCATCTCAGAAAAGCGACACGAAAACATACACTTAGGACGGGGACATTAAATGTCGGCATGACTAAAAATTGACGAAGCGGGCTGTTTACTCCCCTTTAAGGCGATTGTTCCCAATTCTCTTTCCCATTCGCGATTATCACTCGCTTCCTGGCGGAACTCTCCGATGTCTCACCGCTGCAATCCCGGAGTTGATCGTTTTTCCCATTTCCTATGTAGCGCTTGGAACAAAAACTATGAAGAGCTGAAACGCTGATTTTTCCCCCCTTTGTTCGCGTTTTAATCTGAAAAAATACAACGTGCGGAGCAGAAGGCAGCGAACTCTCACCGCGAAGCGACACAATATTCCCTGGATACGAGATTTTTAAAAAATATTTGCATAGCATATATATATCAGATCACGGAATACAAATCGTGTGATTGCATTAACAAATGCTCCAGGAATACTGGTAACAGTGAAGTTCGATATGATAAAAGGATTGTTTACAATAAACATTCCCAGCCAAATTTGTCTCATTGAATATTAACCGAGAATGTAATTAAGATGTTGCATATTGATATGTAGCTTTTTTCTTCAAATTGTTGAACTTTTACGAAAATGAGATGCATCTACTTAGCAAGCTAATTCCTTCCGTACTCCACAATGAAATCAACAGGGCTCTCAAAGCAGTGCACGTAAGCCCCGCAAGACTGACCAGGACACAATTCCCAATGAGGACCAAGCCTGCAAACAGTTAGAGAACACGGAGCATCAAAAGAGGTGAACTTTTTCATTGAAAAATATTTTATTAATCGACACATTTGCTCTTTGGTGTGTATTAATTACATAGCGTATTCAAAGACACACAGCACATTTGGTGTCGTTTTATTGATGCGCTTGCTGTTTCTTATTCGACTTTTTAGACCACAATGGACTTATTAACGTACTGAAATTAAATTTACAGCATAGTTTAGATTTCACCATATATACGAAGCTAAAGCACTATGTTTTGATGTCTTAAGTAATCAGTAAGCTTTAAGTGAACAAGTTGGACTTTTGATGAATCAACGCACGGAGCAGTTGTCACATCGAGTCAAGTTTGATTTTAATCTACGAAGAAGAAAAATTGAAGTATCTTGGAGAATGTTCTAAATGATGAGAAGACAAGGCGTGCACGTTAGTTAGTTCACTTTGACGAATGTTTTTTTCTTTTCGAAGTACATTTTCCATGGGTAGTTAAGAGTATTATTGTTACCCGAAGCCGCAGCCCGCAGATCAAAGCCAGCTGTCAGGGCTTGCGGGGAAAGTGTTGGTCTTGCGGTTCCTCAGATCTCCGAGCTGACTTGCTGCGTCTGTGCGCGTTTGCCTGGTGTGGCCGGATTTCAGAGTGATTCACTATTTGAATCCTACTGTGATGTTTTTCCAAGAAACAGAGGTGTGAATTTTGAATCCTAATTGATTTACTGCGCTTCTTTCCCGTAAGGCTGAGTTGCTCTGCACGTAAGGTTAGGTTAAGTTTAAGCCAGCTACCATCAAAATTAAGGCAATAAGTGCGCAAGAATTTATTCTCTTATCGAGCATTTGTGGGAACCATATTGAATGTTTTTGTGAAGGAACCCATGGCAAAGTGGCTGAAGGATTACCTGAGTTTTAGCAGTCGGCGAGCCCCACCACAGCCACCTAAACCAGACTACACGGAAAGCGAGATCCTCAGAGCCTATCGTGCACAGAAGAACCTAGACTTCGAAGATCCGTACGAGGACGCGGAGAACCGAGCCAGGAACGAGTCTGTCATGTCAGACCTGACGCATCACGGCTTAGGCTCCCCGCTTAAGTCTGTCGGTACGGATGTAAAAATGGTGTCGCCTAAACATCGACTCATCAAGGTGGATTCACAGGAGCTAGGTCGCTGCAAAATACTGCTGAGTGCCATCTCGTTTGAAGATCCGCCGGAGCCGGTAAGTGTCTGTAGGGATTACCCAGAATTGCTTATTATTCATAAACTACTTTAATGGACGCGTGTTACTCTGCAAACTAGTGTTGGGAGGGTCTGCACATGATTACTTTGTTAACTTTGGCACAGGCCATGGAGCTGGATTTGTGAGGCGATTTTGCAACTTCGAGCAAGGTGCTTTAGTAAATTTATAGGGAAAAGAATTTAGAGCATTCTCGTAAAAACCGTCCTAAAGGCACTTAAGAACCGTGGCTGCCGAAACTCCTACTTCATCATACTACATTTTGCCAGTTTATTTTTTATGCATATGCCTTGTGCCTTAATGCCTGGGAAAGAATGAATGAAACTGGTAAAATTGCAGACAGTATGCTTCCCATTTCCCTCATTTAATGCTCTTCATTCAAGATTTTCATCTCCTTTGGAGAAAGCGGTCGCTGAATGTAACAGCGATCACTGTTGCGGATGCAATTATTTCCGTCGCTGCCTCCTTGCTGCGCAGATCAAGACGGCGATAATCAGACCGGAGACACGCGGCGTTCGTGTCTCTCTTCGTACCCTCTGCCCCGCTCAGTCTCGCCACGGGCGGCCCGTGGGACGGGGGATTAGCAGGGCGAAGACATGACAGACTCACTCATCATAAGCATCCATCTTCTAACCGCTTAACCTGGTCAGGGTTACGTGGGGATTTCAAGCAGTATAACTTCCAGGCGGGGGTAGGAATATACAGCAGTTTTGTTTTTCTGTATATATCAACAGTGTGTATATATGATGATACACTAGATTAGGGGATATTCACAGTGCTGAAAGGCATTAAATTATAGCCAAGATGGGGTGAAATTTGAGAAGTGAGTACTTCTATGTATGATTAGCCGGTCAGAGAGATTGAGACGTCCCTAAAGGCTTGGGTCATGCTTCCGCTTGCTGTTAGTGACAAGACTGCCCCTGTCCATCTGCTCGCGCTCGAGTCCATGCAGATGGCTTTTGAATACCTGCTTATAGCCCTGTCTCTGCCCCAGCATGAGGGCACTGAAATAGATGACACCGTCAGCATTCCTTATAAGGTATGCCAGTCCGGAGTGGAGTTCCCAGCATGCTTTGGGAAGCACCGTGATGAGCAGGTGAAGGAATCTGCGTGTCTGTTCAGTGGTTTGGACCAACATTATCCAGGAGGGTTAGGAGAAAGCATTCCGATCGTGCTCAA
This sequence comes from Mormyrus hasselquistii, assembly GCA_026779605.1. NCBI lineage: Eukaryota > Metazoa > Chordata > Actinopteri > Osteoglossiformes > Mormyridae > Mormyrus > Mormyrus hasselquistii. The sequence continues at coordinate 12,435,635 of JAODKE010000047.1, read as the reverse complement.
ACAGCAACCCAAAAAGTGGAGCCTGCATTTCAGACACGCACAGACACACAGACACAGACACACACACACACACACACACATACAGACACACACAGACACACACATACAGACACACAGCGTCCGCGGTAGATCTTTGGAATGCTGCGTGCCCCCAACCCCCACACTGCATTCCTCACTGCGGGCCCAGTGGCACTGCCCCAGTGGAGGTAGTTGCTACACCCAGGGGGATATCTGTGTGGCGGCGGGCGGGTGGTTGCTGAGCTGGGCGTATTAGTCAGGCTCATCTGTGCAGACGTACAGGAATGTTGTAAAAGCACAGCCATGGCCGCAGCTCTGTAGCACACGCCGCCACCAGCGGTCTGGTAATTATTACATCCCCTTTAACGAGGCCAAAGTTTCCGCGCAGAGACGCTGTGCTGGGCTGGCCTGGCAGCCGGAGAGGTCTCTGCGTTTAGGGTCTGTCACAGGCCCCTAAAGAGATGCGGTCGGACCGCTTTCGGGAAAGCCAGAGGTCGCCCCTTCCAGGTGAGCGTGCTGGGTACGGCGAGGGTGAGATCTGAAGGACGCATTTAGTCACGGCTAGGCGAGCAAGTCAAAGACGTGGTGCTTCCTAAAAGCCAGCCGGCGTCGTGCGTTCGTGCGTGTCCTGCGTGCAAGTGCCCGTGTGTCTTCACACTACCGTGTGACCGGATCTGTGCCCTCTTGTCATCCTAGGTGGTCCCGTCGGCACCCCTGGCCAGAGACACAGACTACTCGGACCCGTTTGACGCCCGTCTGGAACTGCGAACCATGAGGCCCGGAATGGAGCTGGTCCCGACCGAAAGCAATGGTTACATGGAGCCGTACGAGGCCCAGCGGGTCATTGCTGGTATGGAGCTCTCTGGCTTCTCTCTCAGCATTAATTGTTATTTCCAGGAACAGTGGTACTGAAATAGGCGCTGTTCCCTCTTCCAGCCTGCAGAGCGGCGCTTAATGCGCTGTGACGTGCTGCTGCCCGCCAAGTCTGATTGTTTCCACGTTCCTCTGTGTCCCCTGTGCAATTTTTTATCCCTCCTCCCTCCCTCTCTCTCTCTGTCTCTCACACTCTCTCCATCCCTCTCACTTTCCCCGTCTCTCTAAGCCTGAATGTCGCACTTTTTTTTTTCTCCATTTGGTGGTCTGGTCTGAAACTCCACACCAGTCCCCCCTGCCAACTTCTTCCTTAATTATCACCTCATCCCTCATCCTCCATAGCAGGAAGGCGGCGGCCATGGTGAGATGTAGTGAACAGGAGAGTGAGTTTGTTTTCTCCCTGCCTCCCGGTTACCGTTTGCTGCCTGCTGTTCTGTTCCGCGCTCGTCTGTTGCCCTCAGACGTTAAATCGGGGCAGGAAGTTTGGGTTTGCAGGCTGAACGAGTGGCGGCTCCTTTTAGGAGACCGTCGCAGACGTATCGACTGACCAATGGGTGCGTTTGCTGCGTTATAATTGCATGTTGAGAAATTTTGGGAGACCTGATTCCTTCCACCTTCCATTCTTCCATTTTAACTCTGTAGAATATGGTCCCATCCCAGTTTTTCATCACCCATCCTCCGCTTTATGGGCTTCTTGAGCTCTGTTCCTTTATTTCTGTACATAAAAATCCTACACCCCCCCACTCCCACCTCGGGGTTTGTCCTTGGGGGGGGGGGGGGGGGGGGTTCTCATCACCATGGAGACAGCAGGGGCACCCGCCAGCAAAGTGTCATCTGAAGGTTAAAGTTTCCCTGGTTCCTTTCCTCCTTCCGTTTGCTGCTCTCTGCGGTGATTTATCCTCTGTCCCTAAGTGCTGCTGCTGTCACTAAATTGTAGTTTCATCCTCATTTTGTAACACTGGCAGCTGTAACTAACTGCACTGGATAACTGAGCATCCTTTTGAGGTTTCACCGTTAGCTTTGGCTAAATGGATTTTGTGTCCAGCAATCTGACGCGGACATTGATCTCCAGCTTCTCTCGTGCTGTTTTGGGGAGGTTGTTAGAGCTCCGTGTTCTGCATTATATGAGCAGTATTGGCGGCAGCCGTGCTTCTGGGTTACAGCGGCAACGTGGGATTCCTCCCTCCGTCCCTCTAGAGGGAACCTGCCTGGCTGTCTTGGGGGGGGGGGGCAGTCTGTGGCTCGGAGGGTTAGGATGATGTCCTTGTGGTCAGAAGGTCACCAGCTCAAATCCCCTGCTCGGCAGAGTGATTCCGCAGTTGTGCGCCGTTTCGAGGCCCCTAACCCCCAATTGCTTTTGGCGTCTGACTGACCCTCCCTCCTCAATTGTGCGCCACTTTGGATAAAAGCATATGTAACCAAATTTAATCATCACTAGGTTGAAACAAATCATCGATTCTCTTCGATTTGAATACGACTTTCATGGATTTGATTAATAAATATCGATTCGTATGATAGAATAACAAAATGCCAAAATGCTGCAAAAAAAAAAAAATCTGAAAAAATTCTCACACCGAGCAATTTAGATCAGGACTCTTCAAATCTGGCCCTCGATTCCAAATCCAGGCCTTGTTTTCAGTTCTCCCAGGTAGTTAGTTTAATAATTACTGACTCTGATTGGTCAGAGGCTTCACACCTGGCTCACGGGTAAAGGAAGGCTGGAAAACCAGCAGGACCCAGCCCTTGAGGACTGTGATTTGAAGAATCCTGCTATAGAGACTGACCTTAGCAGAGAGTAGAGACCAATACATTACAGTACACCTTATACATCTTCAGTACACCTATATTCCTACATTTTCAGAGAGTAATCTGCTGTCCCATCCTGAGCCGATATTAGCATTAGCGTGCATTGTAATATGCAAAATTAACAGTGCGTTTTTTATGTGGATATTCACAAACCCATGTTTGCATCCTCTCTATTCTCTGTCCCTCGCTTTCTCACCGCATCAGAGCTTCAGCGGGGCGTGGAACGGCAGAAGGGTGTGCCGCAGCTTTACGACACACCGTATGAAGAGCGGGCGCGTGGGCGGAGCCTGGGCCGCCTCGGGGTCCTCGACGGAGGCAGGGAGAGCCGCCTGCCTCGAGATGATGAGCGGCCGGCAGATGAGTACGACCAGCCCTGGGAGTGGAAGAAGGACAACATCTCCAAGGCCTTCGCAGGTACTGCCTCAGCCATGCCCCCTCAGCTTCACTGCTTGGCCACACCTCTTCTGTTACTCTACTTAGCCACGCCCCCTCAACTTTGCTGCCTGGTCTCGTGCTACAGTTTCACTGCTTAGCCACACTCCCTCGTCAGTTTCACTGCCTCATCACACACTTTCACTGCTTGGCCACGCCCCCTTGTCAGTTTCACTGCTTGGCCACACCCCCCTTGTCAGTTTCAATGCTTGGCCACACCCCCTGGCTTTTCCAGAATTCTTGAATTTCACGCATAGCGTAATAGGCATTATATGTCTGTGGACTTCTGGGTGACTGTGATGAATATGTTTCTGCGACCTGATTGGCTGTTTGTTGGTAGGTAACGTAAGAATGCTATACTGCCCTACAAAGGCAGAACACAGTAACTACACTGACACTGAACCTGTACTGTAACTGTAATATTCATACACTCTTTTTTTTAAAACCAAGCATAGTTGAACTAAGCTTTTGTCAAGAGATAAAACGGAGCCTAAGAGAATCGATTTCTGTCACCATTCAATTTTGATAAAATATATGCAGTTACTGAGGGGGGCAGTGGGTGTAGCACATGGGTCTGAGATGGGGTGTGTTAATCATGACAGTGAGAACTGATTGGCTAATACCCCCCAGGTGACTCTCTTCCCTTTGATTGGCTGACAGGCCCAGCGATCCTGCCTGCAATGGTGTGTGTGTGTGTATTGGTATGAACATAGTATCTGTATCACATTGCGTAGGCAGTGGTGACTTTTTTACGCAGTCACATTCCTGTTCTTTGACGAGGGAGAGGTGGTACGGAATCACGGTCTGATGGTTTGTCCTGCAGTGCATGCTGGGATCCTACGGCAGGCTCGGCCGCCAGAGCCACCTGTGATTATTTCGGAGGGAACGGGAGAACAGTGCCATCCCACCGGGGTGTAATCTCCGGCTCTGCCGACGTCTCCTTCCCCTGGCCTGCCTGGCTGCCTCGTCGCCGCCTCTCACAGGCACGCGTCTTGTCACGGTCTGCTGAGGTGTTTTTCCTAACATCTGTCCCCCCCCGTTCCCACCACAGTGACGGTAATCATCATCGCGTGCCCAGAGGTGGCGGTGCGGGGGGGGGGATAGGCACGCGCACGTATGGTAGGACAATCTGACATGCTAAAAAAATTAAAAATAAATGTGTGTGCACAGCGGTGGGGGGCGTGTGTGTTCAGATCAGGCCCTTTTGTTCCGGAGACGGATCTGGCATTCCTGCTGGCCGCCTAACGTTCCCGGAGAGGAGCGCAGTGCCGCAGACGCATCCCGCACACGAACAAAGACCAGATTTCCTTTGTCTTTACACGTGCCAAGAAAAAAATAAGCTCTTTGCAAGGTGCCGCTTATTTTTAGCCGCAAAGCCTGTGAGGAGAAAGCCTAAAAAAAAAAAAATCTTAAACCCAGTAAAGCCCCCCAACCCCCGACCCCCCCCCCCCCCGCATTCCTAATGTTCCCAACTGCCATGTTCGGATAAACATCTATGATGACCTGTCTGCACCCAGATAGATGCGTGCGACTGTCTTTGTGTGGCCTTGTGTTTTATGCCGGTGTGGCACTTCTGCATGTGTGAGGTGTGAGGATCTGTGGGTGGGGTGTGTGTGTGTGTGTGTGTGTGTGTGTGTGTGAGAGAGAGAGAAAGCGAGAGGGGGAGCAAGGGAGAGAGAGGGAAGGAGAGGGAGATTACTCCTCTGACAGCTTGCCTGCCATACTCAGTCCCTGGGGTCCTCGTGGCCTGCCTCTGTGGGTCTCCGGGGTCGGGCAGCTTAGGCAGGTACATAACGGATGGTTGGGTGGGGGGGTTAGACTGATGAGCTCTCGGTCTTTTTGCTTTTCCCGTGGCGCCGAGCGGGAGTCTGGCCGAATATCCGGGCCGTTATCTGTGCAGCTGGTGACACTGCATTCAGACGCCTGCCAATTAGCACGAGTAACAGAGGCGGATGCGGAGATAAAGGGGGGAAATTGTCGATAAATGTCAGGATGCGCGCTTTGATGAGTTTGGCCCGTCGGCACGGTGCCGGGACGCTCACTTTTTGGGCCGTACGGGGGGGTGAGGACCCAGCAGCTGCCTGGTTAACAACATGGGACTCTGAACACGGTGACGGGCCGTCATTAGCTGCCCTCATTAGTACAAACGGCCCGTTCGGTGTTCAGTAGCTCGCACCCGCACGCACCGGTGCTCTGGGGGCTGTCGTTTAATCTAGGCAGCGAGGCCTGAATCGCCGCATGCAAGGGGTCACGGTTAATGGAAGGTGCCAGAGTCGCTAACCATCAAGGTTAGAATTGAGTTGGAAAAATGTTTAATTTATGTTTAAAAGCCGTAACAGCTGAGACTGATGCTGAGAGTGTTATGAGGTTATGGGGGAGTCACTTGCGCTGTGGGGAGTGTGTGTGCATGTTCATGTGCTGACAGGTGTGACGGCTGCTCGTGTCATGAGGGAACCACGGAAGATCACATGAAAGGCGTGAACTGAGTTGAACTGCACACACAAACCCACACACCTGCACTGACACATTTAACCGATTTTTTTTTTTTTTTTTAACCATTTTTAACAGCTGAATAATTTATTGGAGTTGTGTGGGTTAACCGTCCTATTCAGTGCTACATCAGTAGGGCTCCCAGGCACTTGGGCTGGTTTAGCTGGTTAAGAGCTAGTTACTACCATGAATGTTGCTGTTCCCATGGTCTGAGATATACTGTGAAATACCTTGTATTAATGTAGCAGATCCTTTTACCCAAAATGATGGAGTGTTGAATGTAGGGTCAGTTCAAGGGCCCAACGGTGAAATTACTCTGCTGACCTTGGGATTTGAAGCAATGACCTTCTGTTCACAGACGCAGCCTCCTAACTGACTGAGCCACACACCATACCCGATGAGTGTCATCATGTGTTCTGCATGTCCACGATAGATGGGGGGGGGGTCAGGTTAAAGGTGGAACGCACGCGGTCCCCAGATGGACCTATTGCGCTGAGCCGTGGATCAAGGCCCCCCCAGTGAGGCTCCAGCCCCCACTCACTAATTAACCGGGGGCTCCTGCGGGCACGTCCCGCAGCCTAGTCTTACTGATCGGCGGTGCAGGCGGCTTGACGCCCCGTTCCTGGGGCGCCGGGGGTTTGCAGAGCTGTGGAGACGTGAGCCCTGCTGGTGGCTTGTTCTCCTCTCGGCCCCCTTCCCCCCCCCCCGACGACGATACCGCCTGTGAGGTCTGTGCCGCGGCCCGTGCGCCGAGGGGCTTCCCGGTCTTCAAGGAGCGTGTCTTAAAAAAATCAAAACAAAGCCCCCGGCCCGACAAGCGGCACCTTTTTCCTTCGTTTCCGCTGCTGTTTTGTTCTTAGGCGTTCGCTGCCCCCCTGCAGCCCGGGGGCTGGTTTCCTTCACTGCTTAATGGCCTTTTTCCACATTGTCTCCTGTATCTCTTGTCCCTTTTCTCCTTACAATCCCCCCTCCTTTCCTCCAATGATGTGGAAAACAAGGTGACCTCAGACTCTGCAGTGGGGCCCCTACCTGCTCCCGCCCCCCCACCGCCCCCCCGCCTGGCTCTCTGAACAGCCACAGTCTTAACAAGACGCGCTGGGTCATGGCCAAACTGGAGCACTGCCCTTTAATGACCCCATCCAAGCTCGCCCCTCCCTGGCCTTCCCATAATCCCCTGCAGCATCCACTTTCCATGCCTTTGCTGTATGTGCGTTTTAAAGCCGGAACCCTGGGGCTGTGGATACTGGGGCAGTTTTATCGCCGTTGTGTTGTTTGTCTAAATATTTCTCCCTCCCCAGATACCACCTCCTGTCCCACATTCTGCCCTCCCTCTCGTCTCTCTGCCAAGACTCTCTCACTAATCTCTTGTACCTTCTCCTTTTTCACTCTCTCTCTCTCTCTCTCTCTCTCTCTCCCCCCGTCTCCAGTGCAGTTTGACGGGGGTGACTGGGAGCGGCCCTCGCTGCAGGCGGAACGCCCCCGGCCCCCCAGGCACGGCACAGCACTCGGGGGGGACCCCAAGTACCGCAAGAACCCCCCGATGCCGCTGGGCGAGCGAGTGGACCCCACCTTGCCATTGGAGAAGCAAATGTATGTGCTCGTCAAGCCCCCCTCCCCCCGCCGCATGATGAGTCGGTTCTGAGGTTGACTGATGAATGTTGACACCCCCCCCCACCCGCCCAGATGGTATCATGGAGCCCTGAGCCGCTCGGAGGCAGAGGCTCTCCTCACTCTGTGTAAGGAGTGCAGCTACCTGGTGAGGAACAGCCAGACAAGCCGCTTGGATTATTCGCTTTCCCTCAGGTACGTTCTGTCCCCCCCCCCCCCCCCCCCCCCCCCGCCCCCCCCCCCCCTTGTCCACAGCTCTCGCCCAACCCAGCCGCCGACGCCCACGTCACGGCGACGGCGGGGGGGTGGGGCGGGGGCTGGG
>JAODKE010000047.1:12407375-12427986 GCA_026779605.1 Mormyrus hasselquistii | reverse complement strand
GCAGGGGCGCCCCCCCCCCTGGGTAAGGGGTGCTGCCCCCCGGTGGGGGAAAGCCACCCCACCCCGTTGGATTTTTCCCTTTTCCCCAGGTAAGTTTTTGCCCCCCCCCCCCCCCGCCCCCCTTCTCTCGGCACTGTTGTGAAGACATTAAGGCAAAGCACATGTCTGAAGGTTAAACGTCAAGGGGCAAGTGTGTGGTTTAGCGGGTGTTGGAGGTGCCTGTAATCGGAAGGTTGTGGCCTCAAATCCCAGAGTCATCTGGATGATTTTGATGTAAGCATTGCTCTCCGAGGCCGTCGCACCGCCTGCTCACGCGCCTGCCTTGCCTGCTGCCCCCTGCTGGTACTGTCTGTATGGGTTCACGGCTCCCCTGTGCATTGGTGACCTTTCAGTGATGCGGCCCTCCTCAGCTGCCAAGACAAATACTGGCCGGCCCTGCTGCCAAGCCGTGGTGTCCCGTGTCACCTGTGGATAGAAAGGAAATCCAAGCTGGGGGTGTCCCACCCGCAAATGGCCCGGGGCCGGCCCACAGTGTCGCGCCCTGAGGCTTAATTGGCACCGAGGACACAATCATGGCAGTCCGTTCACCCAACTGAATTTTCCACCAATTCGCCTGACCCATTTTCCTCTAACCCTATTTCTTACGTAGCCTTTTTGTCATTTGTGTGCGGGAGGGGGGATTCAGCCCAGCATATAATGGCCGAGGCATATCAAAGGCATGCTTGGTCTGTTTCTTCCCCACCCCCGAACAATAGGTGATGGAAAATCTTTTTGGCGGCCCCGTTGGCTGTCTTTGTCCGCTCCCAGTGAGTTCTCGAAGGTGTGCTGCGTTTCGCGTGTTTTGGGGGGGGGGGCGGGCACGGTAGAGACGGGCTCTGTTCGCTGTAATGACTGACTGCAGCCGGCCAATTAGAGCCCTATTCTCTTGCTCGCTATAATTAGAACAACAGCTGGGCAGCGATCACTTAAAGGGGAAGTGCACGCCCATCCGGCTCCACGCGCGCTTCCTCACTTTCCCTCGCTGTTGTTTGCTGTTTTGTTTGGCCTTTCGCTGTGCTTTCGCTTTATTTTTCTGCTTTCGGCCGTTACCCCCTTTTTCTGTTTCTGCGTTGCGCTGATAAAACGTCCGCGCGTGTGCCTTAAAAGTGCGGCGGGTTGCGTGGTGCAGGGCTACTCGCCGAGTGAATGACAGCTCTGCAGCTGTCGTCGGTGGAGAGATGCCCCTTATCCATTTTCACCACTGCCTTGTTTAAATTCTGTGCCGGCTGTCCTCACCCTTTTTCCTTTGCTCTTTCTGCGATCGCGTGACCTTAGCGGTGCGAAGGGAGCCTAGAGCTCTGTCCAAAAGCTGGTACTCATTCCCTTTCCATCCATCGTGCATGTTAATGCCAGTCTGCCTTATGTTATATGTACATAGTTAGGTCATTGTGTGATGTTTGCCTCTGTCTGTCTGTGTGGGTTTGTGTCCACATAATGTAGTAAAACCAGATACTTTTTAGCTTGTGTGTCTCCGCAATATCACCACAATTTTATAAAAATCTGTTAATCCAGTAAAAAACTAAAAAAGCTTGTATTTTGTCTTCCATTGTAGGAGTAATGATAGGAATATATGAGCTCTGTGTGTGTGTGTGTGTGTGTGTGTGCGCCTGTTTCTTGGGCTGTCTCTCTGTATCTGAAATGACTGCTAACGGCTCCTTTCTAACATCCACACCCTGTATCCGTGCAAAACTGAGCCAGGAGTGTGACGAGATGGGAGTGCGCTTTTCAGTTACGTGTATGAATGTGTCTGAGAGCCTCCGTGTATTTTTAATAAGCCCCGAGCATGACTCGAGGTGGCTATCGGTGCACTTCTGCTGAGAGAGGCACAGGGCTGCAAGTGTGAGAGCTGGAGGAATGTGTGTTATTAAAACTGGGTCTAAAGGTCAATCTTTGCTTTGCTTCATTCTGTAGGAGCTGCCAAGGATTTATGCACATGAAATTCACTTTGTCCAAGGAGGGCAAGTACATCCTGGGTCAGAACAGCCCGCCCTTCAACACCATCCCGGAGGTGATCCACTACTACACCACCCATAAGCTGCCCATCCGAGGAGCTGAGCACCTCTCCCTCCTCTTCCCCGTCATGGTGCAGACCCTCTGACCGCTTCAAGGTGCTGGACGCCAGCTGGGTCTGCTCATGGGAATTTTACTTGCATAAAAATGTTTTGAGGGCAGAATGAAAAATGATTGGTTCAGAGAGATAACCAATCAGATTGTAGAGGAGGTGGGTCCAAGCAACTAAAGGAGGCAGGACCAATCCGACGTCTCGGTCCTTCCTCTTCTACTTCTAGCTGCTTGTACCCACCTGCTCCACAAACTGATTCAGAACATCTTTGTGTAAGTAAGACTCCCACGAGTGATGCGATTGGCATTCAGGATGGGCTGTAACCATTATGAATTTTTATGACTTTTTATTTTTTTTTCCATGGATAAGGCAGGGGAAGTAACCCCTCTCCTAGTTCTGAGTGCCAAAGTGCGGTGGATCTTTGATGTCATATCATAGCGGGCTGTGAAGTGATTATCCAACATATAAACAAACACTGGACCTTGACCAGAGACAAGAGCCAAACCGTCTACGATTTTGCGGTTGCAGGTAGCTGATTCCAGGTCAGCTCCCGGGGGCGGTCCCAAGAAGTTTATTGGGTCACGCAGACTTTGTTTCGACTGGGTGACTCTTTTTGTTTTTCCTTTTCACTTCTGACGTCAGATTGTCAGTTCGGTTTGACTCGCTGCTGCTGTCCGGCAAACCGTTTTCACTTTGCCCACTGAGATTAATCAGCATAATCACTTTGCTCCAGCCTTGTTGATCTTGTTGATCATACACACTGCAAACGTTTTCTGTACGTTATGATGCCACAGATCCCACTACACAGAATGTCTAACTAAACTCTTCCTGGTTTTGTCAAGCTCTTTGTCAACTTCCTGTCCATCATTCAGTGAGGAATTTGTCCTGACAGGTGAAAATCACTGTCTTTTAATTTCCAGTTTGAAGACATTTCTCCCTAATTAAGTGTTTCACAGTTTAATATTAAATGTGATTCATCATTGTCATTTATAATAACAATGATACTGATAATAGTGAATAGATTTAAGTTATTTGTTGGTACTTAATCTGGACTAAGTGATTAATATAACCTTTCTTACCAGTATTATGTCCTTTTTCTGACAGCAGCAAACGACTGTATTAAAGTAATTCTGTTACTGTAATTGCATTGTTGTCTTCAATGGCGTCTGTCAGCAGCTTGACTCAGCTGTGAAATTGTGCACAAGGTACACAGGGCAGAAAATCTTTCCAAAAAATGTTTTCTGAAGTGCCTGGAGCGAAACCACGCAACGCAAAAAAATGTGCAAACTCAACTTGCCGGCAGGTGACAGAACCACGCCCGGTTGCCATGGCGGCAGGACACGGGGCCAAACCAAGCAGTGTGTGCTCGATGGGTGGGTCTCTCAAAAAACTTCCTCTTCATCAAAGGCAATGCGTGATACTGTTGAGTCATTAAATGGTGCCTTGATGGGACTTCATGTGAGCTGTGCCCTTAGCGCTGTGGTGGACTATGTCCTGGGGGTTAATTGTTGCGCTGATAACGAGAATCGGCAAAACTTTGACGGAGAAAGCTTGGGGACGGGTGGTATATGTGTGGGGGATACGACAGATGTGTCAACTGCTAAAAGAGTCTATTTGGGAGTTATCCCTCATTCCACTTCTGCCTAATTCTGGCCCGGAAATCCCTTAAAAGCCCTACTGTGAGTGTTACATCAGTAAAGCAGCTCGCGGTTTCTGTTTCCACAGCGACTCTAAGTCGCCGCTTGTAAGTCATGTGACCAGCTGGCTGGGAGGGGTCCTTGGCACACTGTCAGGGATTTGTCAGCATTATTCCCGCTTCAGTCATTAGGGAGTTGCCGGCCCCGTGTACCAGGCCCTCTTTGCTGCATGACCCTCGACCCTTCCACCTCCTGTGCTGCTTCTTATGGGCAGGATTTTCAGTGAATCTATTTGGCAAACGTTATCCAGTGATTTGAGTGCATTATTTCTTTAAGCATATTTTGTTTGGTAACCCTTAAAGCTGTCATCTATAAAGCAATATAGTGGTTGCTATTAGAATTTATAAGGCATGTTGATTATAGTACTTCATAAGCTCCAATGAAGCTCTTATATATAATGCACAATAAATACCTTCGTAATGCATTATTATGGTTGGTATAAGAATTAATAAAGTATTACAGCATCATCTACTAACAGTCATAAGACAGTATAGTGTTGATTATAATACTTCATAAGCTCTAATGACTGTCACCTATAATGCACCATAGATAGCTTCATAATGCATTATAATGGTTGCTATAAAAATGAACGACACTTTGTATAGCATTATGAAAGAATCTATACTGCATTACAAATGAGCGCTTCATAAAGCATTCATGATGCATAATAAACATGACTGTGATGTATTATCTCTTTTCATAAATATTTATAGCCATGTTTATAATGCTTTATGAGTGCATTGAAATGTATTATGAATGTGTTCATAGATTCTTATAAAAAGTGTTATCTTTTATCTTTATACTTTTGGGCAAATGTAGAATTTTATTGAAGAAAAAGTTTTTTGTTCAAAGGTTCAACAGCTGGCTTCATCTGGCAGCCTCTCAGGTTCTTAACCGCTGTCCCATCTGCTGCTGGGAATGTCTAAAGTCTGGCCCAGTTGCTTGATCACCTTCGGTAACCCAGCCTAATGGGCATCGCTGCCTGGGAGGCAGGAGAATGGAGCCCGAACGCCAAAACACCATCACCTTCTTACATGTTTCCAACAGTATGTCTGCATATCATAAATGTAAGACAGCAGTGGAGGAACAGGACGGGCTTTTCCGGGCATGAGGACAGTGCTGGCCAGGAGGCTCAGCTGAGGGTCACAACCTCCATAAATTTAGCTCTCATGCCCCATTAGTCCCCATAGAACCATAAAAGCTTCACCCTCCTACTTATACAGAAATACCCCTTTCAAGGTGCATCTGTATTGCTCTGCTGCAGTGGTTTAACCTACATATCTCATAAGAAACCCTAAATGGTCACCCATTGGGGGTTGAGGGCTCCACCCATTGAAGGGGGCGCAGGGGCACGCGTTAGCCAGTTTTGATTATTTGGGGGGGGTTGTCCTCTGGCGTTTATATGCTTACACGTTGCTTCAAATTTAAGACTTTCTTAGCCATGTGACTTTTGACCTGTGACGTAAGGTGCAAAAGCTCCACGGGCAAAATCCAAATATCTTCTGTTTATCTACAGAACAAGCGTATCAGCTGGGATGTGGGCAGGTGTCAGCGGGGGCCTCTGGCACTTGGTTACCTTTTTATTTTTTTCGTGTGGCAGCAGATAAGACAACCGACCTGAAAGTCGCGTCAAGGACAAAGGCATTGGCCCTCACCCATGCCGGAGAATCACTCCGGTTGGCTCTGCCGGCCCAGATGCCGTCCTGCGAGGCGTGTGGCTCCGTGCCCGACGCTCGCCATCACGCCCGAGATGCGGTCCAAGTCTCACACCTGACGCTAATGGAAAAGTCTTGTTTGTGGCTTGTGCCTGTTTCTCCCCGGTGTGCTGGCATTTTGCGACCAGCACCTGCACTCGTCTCAGAGGCTGCAGACGGGACGGAATACCAAAAGCCCGGTCTGAACCTGACAGGAATGCTTTCCGAGGTGTGGCGTTTAACCCTCCGTATAATCAAACACGTCGATTCCGAGAATGCGTGTCAATTATGACTTATATTTCAATATTAGAATTTTTGTGTGACTTGATATTTCATAGTCAAAATGATGGACGACCATGACAAATCTGCTTTTCTGCGGAATGGACAGCGTTGACCTTTAAAGCAGACATACCCCCCCTCCTCCCCCCACATTCCTCCATTGAATAAATTGCTTTTCCCAATTTCGCTTTTCTTCCAGCCGACGACAGTGTCCACATGCTGCCGGGAGGCCAGCTAAGGGTCCCCCTGATGATGTCATCTTGTCAGCAGTAATAAATAAAGTGCCATCATTCCATCTGCCCTTTTCCCACATTTTCTACTTGCGCTGACGTTCATGCTGACTCTGCCTTCCGCTGCCATCTTCCTTCGAGTAACAAACGAGATTTGAGGTCATACCCTGGACCCTGGGGACAGGAGAGAGGTGGTGACCTCATCATTTGCCAGTGCTGTATGAGTCACGTGAAAGGCTGCAGGCAGGTTATAACTTTCTGCATTTCTCAGCAGTCTTGCTTCTCTAATACAATTTATTCAGAGCCCAAATTAAACAACGCAATTTATTCAGAGAGTATATGTCAAACAAAGACCTCGGTTTGATACCTAATTTTTCTTGAACTGCGTATGACTCATTGGATCGGCACCATTTTTGTGGGTCCTGCTCTGCCCAGGATAGGAAGCCAGAAGATGGCTGAATTATTCATCCTGCATCGTGATTTATTTTACAGTTCTTCTCAAGAACATCACAGCAAACTCTCAAAACATTGCTGGACATGGCAGTAATACTTGTCGTTAGTTGGTTAAGAAGTGTTCATCACTTGAATCACTTATTCATCACTTATGAATATTATTAATATTATGTTGTAATATCACATTGATATTATGATATTACATACATTTCTCCAAGGCCAGACTGAAGCACAAATTAACCTGAGCAGCAGCCCAGGGCTCCGAGTTTAGAATTTATTCCTGCTTCTTACAGCGGTATTTATGTAGGGTCCCAACCCCCCCAAAATTCACCCTGCGTTCATATTTCATTATCCATTACCGGGCTGAGGAGCCAATCCTGAGAGGCACGGGTCATGAGGCCAGGGGGTCTCAAGGTGAGTCCCATCCCATCACTGGACACACACACAGTGTGTGCAGTCTAGAGACGCTATGTCACCCAACCGCACCAATAAACCGGAGTAGGCGGAGCAAGGCACAGGAAGGGCACTTGAGTAGTGAAGCCACAGTGCCCCCCCCCGCAGCACACAGTGGGATTTTAAACAAGCGCTTCTGCTTTTATTTTACTACACTTTAACGCTTTACATTAAGTGCACCTTCATAATGCATTCATAGAACATTCAATGCACCTTCATAATGAATTCATAGAACATTCATAAGCAGCATGCAAGTACACCTTAACATCCTAACATCCCTTTACAGCGTTAATATACATTAATAACAAACATTACATGATTATACAATTCTAATGTTTGGTGTTAGTATATGATGCTTGTTTTTAATGTATATTACAGCTGTCAAGGGATGTTAGGATGTTAAGGTATACACACATGATGTTTATGAATGTTTTATGAATACTCAATGAATACATTTTGGTGGTGTACTGAATGTTTTATGAATGCAATGAAAAAGAATTATGAAGGTGTAGTTAATATAAAGCGTTACCAGATAACTAATCTGTCATATTTCATTTGCAAAATTCAACTTTTCCTATTAAATTATCTTTAACAGAAGGCTGTAAGTGTCCATCGATTACAAATTCGCTTATGATGCCACAATAGAATGTAAGTAAGACCTGAACAAGCTCCAGGTCTCCAGGTGAGCCTCCTGTCGCCTCCCTTCACCTCATTACCACAGTCTGTCCTTGTTAATGACGTATTAAAGGCTGCTTTCCTGTGTCTGCCTCTCCAGGTCAGGACTCTGTGCCCGCGATCGGAAGGTCGCCACTCCAAATCCCATCTCCAGTTGGGTGACATCAGCGACGGGGCCCTTGAGTGAGGCCCTTGGCCCTAGCTGCTGCACAGACATGGGCTGAGCCAGTTCTCTGATCCTCACCTGTATGTTGCTTCGAACCAAAGTCAAAATGTTTCCTACACGCTGCTATGAATCGTCAGTGTTGCATGTCAGGGCATTGCTGCGATAGTTAACTTCACTGCTGCATTTTATTACTGCGGATTTGCACCCACACGCCGCTGCTTTGCAGCCAGTCTTACACGTCAGAGCACTGACTTCACACAGACGTCAATCGTTTCTTCTACATGCAAGCTGGTCACTTCATTTTCATGTGTTTGTCTGTTTGTTTGCTTGTTTATTCACTTGTTTGTTTATCATTTTACCATTGTGTCATTGTGTTATTGTGTTATTGTTTTGGATTCATTTCGTTCCCTTTATGCACAATATGTTTTGGAATAACAATAAAACATCCTTCATCTTTTATCCTTCATCTTTTATCCTTCATCCTTTAATACACAGATGCATGACCACGTAAATAAAAGGCGAATATGTACTAATCGCCCCAGGTCAAGCACATAAAGCTGGATCCGAATGTATCATCAACGTACATGGCAATACAAGGTACTACCCTGCTGATGAACAATAATTGTGATTTGCTTCTTCACACATAAGCAAATCTCGACCATCTATAGTCACAGTTATAAGTTATAACCACTCGTCAAAGTTATGGATCTGGGTATATGATATATCCCAGTGTGATGCAGTAAGTCAAATCTCTCACTTTAACCAATGTAAAGTCACAAAATGAATGTACTCTTTTAATAAAAATGTCAAAGCTGTGCGCGATATGTGGCTTTCTCCTCTGTTACGCTACAGGCCACAACTAGCATTTTAAATGCTAACAATCTGCTAGCAAAGACAAATATGCTCGCTGATAATATCTTAGATATGCGTTTGTTTTATGAAACTACTCGACCACAAAATGGAACGCAACGATATGAAGTTGAAATAAATTGATGGTAACTGGATGGGTTTTTCAATCAAGGTAACAAACCAGTCACAGCACAATATAAAGATCTCAGTGTGATACAGTAAAGCCAAATCCCTCACTTTAACGTATGTACATGTTACAAAATGAATATATTCTTTTAATAAAAATGTCAAAGCTGTGTGCGATATGTGGTTTCCCTCTATGTACTGCTGCCGGCCACACAGAACTTTTTAAATGATAATCTGCTAGCAAAGATAAATATGCTTGTTATAATAACATTTGCTTTGTTAATTGGTGTACAGCTACTGTACCACAAAATGTAACGTAACGATATGAAGTCGAACTAGGCTTAAATTGAAGTAAACTGGAAGTAAATGACCAAGTAGCCCAAGCAGGTAAAATCAGTCATAGAAGGAAGAGACGACAGAATCACTGTGTAGTGGGAGAAATTAATCATAGAAAGTTTACGCCCTGAAAGCACGATTGGACTCACATTTTTCTCGTCCCTCCCATAGGCCAGCTAGTAGAAAGTAGTGAAAGTTCCAGAAATGCGCAGCAGTTGGACAATTTAATGAAACACCGGGTTTTACGCCACAATCATTTATTAATATGGTGTAGGGCCTCCTTTTGCGGCCAATACAGCATCAATTCATCTTGGGAATGACAGATACGAGTCCTGCACAGCGGCCAGAGGGAATCTGCTGTAGATTCAGCAGCTGTGGTTTTATGCTTCTTGGGTACAATCCGGGTCAGTGTCCGGACATCCCTATCGGACAGCTTCCTCTAGCATCCACAGTTACTCCCGCTGGATGTGGTCCATCCTCCGTGGTGATATGCTGACATTAGCCTGGATACCGCGGCTCTCGATACACCACGAAGACTTACTGTCCTGGTCTTTTGAACTCTGACATCTCTCCCATTGCGCTGCAGGGATTTCAATATTTTAGCTCACGGTAAGGTATTAGCATGCTGCTATCCTCCACAGCTGTGTTATTGCTCTGCTAATTCAACATTCACGCTCTGCTCTTACTGATGGAATGTGCAGTCAGTGAAGATTGGCTGCCAGGACGAGCACATAAGAGTGAAACCTCAAACACTTTTTTAGTCAGTATTTCAGTGTCATTGTCCAGCCCCTGTAAGTGATCCGTTAGCTATTGCACTCTTCATTCTCTAAAATGGTCTGTGCTTCCTACAAACCATAAGCCTGCCATTACACGAAGGACCCCGGAGAGCGGGTGGGACACAGTGCCATATGTATCTACATTAGTCACGAGATGAATGGCACGTCATTCACATGAGACACAGACCTGAGGAAAACAGATGCGGAATAACCTGAGGCTTCATGCAGCGTGTAAAGGGAAATTAACTGCTGGGCAAGCAGTAAAAGTGTGCCGACTGAAAATGACAGGATATTTGAATACTGAAAAGAACTTAATAGTGGGTTTGAGACAAAGTTATATTGTACCGGGGTTGCCAACTCTCAGGCATCAGGCACTCAAGCAAGAAATCAATATTATTTCATTATAAACCTAAAATTAGCTACATCAACATCGTTCGGGTTAGTTTACAAGCACTACAGACTTTACAAGGAACACCGGTCTCGAATTGAAAATCCACGCCAGCCAGCTGATATGTAAACCTGTGTAGTGTTCTGGTGATGTCTTACGTTTCTTATCCTGGTCGGCTTTTCCAAATGATCCAACACGACAAAAATGTAAATGAATGCGAAACGTTTAAATTCATAATACATGCCGTTCAGCATGGGAAGATTCCGTACAGGTAGACTGAATTAAGATTGTCTCGCAGTCGAAATTAGTTCGTATAGCACCAATATTGCAACTTCAACTTAATAGCCTATTAGGCAGCTTCTGTAATAAATACGTTATTAGTATTATTGTTAGTATTATCATGCGGATACACATCGTGAGACATATTGCACAAACCGGGAACCGTACGACCAGCACTTCGCATCGAGGAGCAAGTAGTCATCCAGCCTAGTTTTCTCCAAATATATGACGTCTGACTCTGCTGAATTTGCGTGTTTTCTGAAGAGTTGTAAATGTAATGACTTGCAAAAACTGCCCGGCAAAGACAACATTACAAACCAAGCCGGGGGTGGAAAAAAAATCCCAGTCCGACTTTTATATTTTGCAAGAACAATGGCACCTCCTCATGGATCAATGGGTATATAGCGTTTGTTTGCAGAAAATTAAAACGTGTTTCCGAACCTGTTGTAAATTACACAAGAGAAACAGGCAACTGTAACAAGAAATTGAGTGATATAATTACTATGTTTTTATTTTATTAAAAATGAAAATGATTTAATGATGTTCAGTTCTGGATCTTTCAACAGAATTGTAATCATTTTATTGTTTAACAATAGAAAAACACTGAAAATAATTCATATGGTTAGAAGGATTGTTTTTCACATAATTATATAATGGAATCAGATGGTAACGTATATTTTTGTTTTATGTTTTATTATTGGCTGATTGAGGGGTCACCTCAAAAACCTGCACCCCAGGGTAGTTTGTAGCTATTAAAAAGATTGGGGGCTAAGGGATTATGCTTAAAATATGACCGGAAACCCATGCTGCACCAACAGCCGGCTCTCCCGTGAATCAGGTTCCCTTTGCCTGAAATAAATGTTAGAGAAAATGCGAAAGATTAGAAACTTGGTCCATTTGCTAGAATCCCTCCCCTGACTCTAATGGCGGAGCTGAGGTCTCTAAGGACCCCCTGCCAGGGTTCTCTGCTTGTCTTTGCACCCAGATGATTTGCATCCTGAGGTCCCTGAGCTGCCGCAGCAGGGGTTCGGCCTGGAAATCAGGCCAGGGAGCTCCGGAGCGGGAGGAGAGGAGCTTCCTCAGCTGCTCCCCATGGACCTCATGCGCCTCCTCTGGCGTCACTGGTTCCTCGATACGAGATACAACATATATATTGTCACTGTACAATGACATGCCATTTGGATCAATCTTGTAGAGGCCTTAAAAACTATACAAGCTAAATAATAATAATAATAATAATAACATAAAAATAGAAATGTCTAAATACAACACACAGAGTACTCAGTTGAAAGTGCAAGACAAATATTGCACTTAAATTAATGCACGTGTGTTAAGAATTTAGTGATCAGTGGTCATTGTTAACACACCACAGCACAAAGTGTGCAACAACGAAACGTGTCCTCTGCGTTTAACCCATATGTGACTTTCGTGACATAGCAGGGGGCAGCTAATTCAGCGCTTGGGGACAGTACCTTAGTGGTGACTTGCTGGTGGGGGATTTGAACCTGCAATCTTTCGATTACAAGTGTGCTTCCCTAACCATCAAGCCAGCACTGCCCAAATGCCCTAAATGATTGTGCCTGAGGTAGACAGCATCTGGGAGCTGTAACACTGCTGCAATGATTATGATCAACAGTATTTTATTGTATAGAACACAATTGTGCTAGGATACAGTGAACGTGGGGGATTGTGTGATGATTAGAAGCCAGAAGAGTAAAAGTGCATATTCCGTGTGTGTAGAGGGAATAAGTCTCAGTTCAGATCAGTTCAGCCTGTGTGCCCTCCGGCCACCCACACCAGCTGATGCTGAGGGGGGAGGGAATACAGTTCAAGACGTAGGAGCAAATTATCAGGTGTAGACATTTGTTGTCACTCACCAGCTGTTGAACCCACCATCTGCATCTCTTTGAATCTGTGATCGCTTGTTTTGCCTTATAGCACAGCTCCTTTGGTCTCAGTCTCAAAGGGCCCCCAGGCATTAGTATGCGAGGCTGTGCAGTACAGACGACAAGGGCGGTGAACAAGTTGCTTGGTCATGAGGACTAGGTCGGTCGGATGGACCGCACCTCCACGGCCCCTACACTTTGCTGCAGGATTCCTGTTACGGGTGTTGGTCCAGTGCTGATCAAAAATCCTGCTGATACCTGTAGCTGGGTGTTCACTGGAAGCTCCGCCTAGCTGCACTCATGCCTAGTTGACTCATCGCCAGTGTGAATGTTTGCAATATGCAGTTTGTCTCACTGTAAGTTGCTTTCATACAAAAGCACCTGCTAAATACGTGAATGTACAGGTTATACGATAAATCCTCCCTAGACATACATTCTCGTCCCTGCCTCTAAAATTCCAATCTATTAAATTGACCAACAACAGACCATGACACTGTCTTCTTCACGGCGGAAACCAAGCTCTCATGCTCATCCTTCTGGCTATTAAAACTCTTGCGACTGAAGGTGAGGTGGCATGGCCGTATGTTACACACGACTCCCAGCATCACGACTTACACGACGGGTTTGTTTTTCTACACGTTTGCAGTTCAGGGACCTTTTACTACAGGAAATTAGTGCTTTGGGATGCTCTGGTCTTGGTGCTGAAGTAGAGCCAGGGGATGGTGCTTAGCAGGATAATTTCAGTGTAGAGTGCACCTGAGACATATAACCCATTGAGCAACAAACAATATCACATTAGACGGGAAACAGCATTACCTAGATAGTTAGCAATCAGCCTTGCAAGTGGGACGGCGATGTAGAGTTACCCAAATCACAGGCAGGGTGTGAAATCTCACAGGGACAGCAAGCTGCCAGGACACCCCAAGGGAAGGGGTGAGGCCCAGGGACCGTAAGCTGAGGCCCTGCTGCAAATAGTGCATATTTCCAGAAATGAGACAGGTGTACGCTTAGGACGACCCCCCCCCCCCCAATACCCAATCAGGGGATTTAATACATCCCACAATTTTATGTCATTTTTACGTTATTTACTGCCCTATGTAAATTAAAACGATAGACTTCATTAAATGCATTGTAAAATTATGGCTATATCATGTATACGACTTCAAATGATAAAGCTATAGGTGATTAAAATTGTATTCCAAAAAGCTCAGAGAGCAATATCTCTAAAGAGACAATATGTATTAGCAGGAGACAAGGAAAATCATTAATGAGTGTATATGAAAGGTTGCTAGCAGATGCTCTGTGTCCCTGACTGAAAGAGTTTTCTAAGGAGAGGAATTAAAACCTTATGCAAGAGGAGCCAGCGGTATTGATCCGTAAATATGATGATTGGGCCCAATAATTTCCTCTACTTGATAATTAGTAGCATCTGCATCGCTTCCTATTTGCATCGCCCATTTTTGGAAAAAAAAAACGTTTGTTTCTGTATTTTCGGAAGACTAAAAGAATGAAGTTGGCAAAAGTTCCACTTGAGGTGATTAATTAAACCTTTCGATTGAAGTTCAGTCAGGGTTCTACTCTTACAACCGCTTATGCTAGTCAGGGTACCATAAAACGCTGAAAACACGCTAACAAACATTTAAGTACAATGGATATAACTAAAATCTAGGCCAATATAAAAACCCCACACTGGTCGGCCCACGTTGCTATGGTACCGGGTTTAGCGTCTTTGTGACACAGCGATCAGGTAGGATATGTGCATGTATTTGCATTTCTCAAAACAATTAAAACATGTATAATTGCACGTTTAAGCGCTTATTAAGATTAATTAGTTAACATGTCGATTTGCCATTCAGAATATGTTAAATGCTACTTATACGGCGATGACATTTTGAAATAAGATACGACCGATTGTCGTTCCACAGATAAATAAGGCTTAGACAGTAACATGCAGTGAAGTGCCGCGGGCTATGTCGGCGCGAATCGAACAGCTCGCCCAGCCGAAGCCGAACCGGCTGAAATACCCCGACAGGTGCCGTATCTTGCCGCGCCGCCTCGGGGACACCCCGCTCACTGTCCGCTGCTATAAATAAGGTACATTTCAGCAGCGATTACAAAAGCAGTTTCTCCGTGACATCATGACATTCATCACAGCAACACTGCAGTTTCCTTAATTTCAAATGTTCGTAATTCGTTTATGTGGCTCGCATACGCGCCTGTAAGCAAGGGCTCGGTATAAATCAGCTTCCCAGGTTATGTGTTATACTTGTGTTCTCGCTGGGGGCTCATTTCTGTCTCTGTTCGCTGGTGAAGGAGATCGGTATACTGGCTAGATGAACTTCCCGTGGAATCAAAGGGTTCAACAACCACCTTCGGTAAATAAAATCTCTCTCTGCTTTCCATCTGTGCTCATAGGCATGTAAATCACTTTTGTATTGCTTGTATTCGAACAATGGCTCTCCACTATACGAAACCTGGTTAGGGTTCACTGCCATTTTAGCTCTTTCTAAAAATAAATTTTATTCTTAAGGCAATAAACTATTATTGATGCACGTATTTTTAACGTGTGTCCAGATCTGACACCACGCTGGGCCCAGCTCGCCCTTAAGAAGCTGGTCCACCCCAGTTTCCTGGAGAACAGGTGAAATGAAGTTCTGTTGTATCTCCTGCTTTATTATTACCTGAACACCTCCGTAAGAAATATGTATTTTCAGGTGTATAATAATCACAACCTTATGTTAATAATAGGTTAGCTGCCATGCTTTTGTGCCTGTTCACTTTAATAGTTGATGCACATTTCACGTATAATGGGTGTTTTTTTTCTTGTGAGTGAAATGTGCCTCTCATCACGCCACAATACAAGTTCCTTTAGGGCAACAGCCTTTTTGTCTGCACTTGCCAGGCTGTTATAATTTTATCGAATTTCACCTGCGGTAAAACCGATGTCTCGTGTGTAGCTACTGTTCCATTCTTTGCAGGCGGTCTCCGGCATGGCAGGTGACGGCCGCAACCCTGCAGGCTTCCCCCTCGGAGAGGGTGTGCCACCTGGCTATACCCCGCCCGCCCGCTGTGGGCTGGCAACCAGATCGCCCCCTGTTGGCCACAGTGAGTATCGACTGTACTTTCATTTAGCTGATGGCTTGATCAGCTCTCCAGCCTAAGCTACTTCCGGTTTTCACATTGTTTGCGGTTTTCTTTTACTTCCTTTGTGTTGTTACAATATTGTTTGTTCCAAGTTAATAAATCATTGAAAGAAAAGACAGTGTTTTATGGGTTTACCATGCACTGTCAGTGACTACCTACATTAATCCAATACAAACCACCAAAGCTACCCATGAACGAGAGTCAAACCAGTCCTGACTAACAGCACATGATGTATGGATGTAATGCATGCATATTAGTAAAACTCCTACATGTTTCATTACAAAGCCAGATGGGCCAGATTGTGTAAGTGTTGCCAGGCCTGCAGAAAGAGAGAGTGAAGATTATTGCAGTCTTTGTTGTCAGTAGCAGGTGAGTAAGTCTATGGGAACAGCTGCTCCCAGCCCCCGAATCTGCCAGTTATCCCAGCCTAGGAGAGTGGCGGCCCTGCTCCCTGATGATGAGCACAAACCATCTGCCAGAGGGCTGCGTCTCACCAAAACGCCCCCCCGAATACACCTCCTGGCCAGTGAGTGACTATGAATTATCAGTATTAATCACAGTCACAGTCCCTGGTATCACGACAGCAGGTCCTGGGTTGGTTTCTGATGCTGCATTTCGCTTAAAGTATGCGGCACGGAAGCTGGATGTCTTTATTATGGCCCTGCTGAGAGAAAAAAAAATTAACTCTTGGCTGAAGATAAATTCTGATGAATGGAAGCATAAATGTACAAAGATCAATGGACGGAAATTAAAATATGTGTGTCTGTGACCCCCTTCAGTTCCAAAGTCTGACCACCCTGAGCACCAGCAGGATCGGCCTGTGCTGTGGACGGTCCCAAGGTCAGCTCTACGTGGGGTTCCCAGCGAGCGGATACAGGTGCTGGCCCAGCCCAAACAGCGGAGGGCGCTGTTTGAAGGACATGACCCCTACCGCGTCAGTCCGGCCGCCCTCTATGGTACTGCCTCCCTGCGGCTCCTGCAGCTGAGCACCCCGCTGCCACGCAAGTGCAAGAAGAAGTAGCCAAATCTCATCCGGGGCCAAGAACCCAGACAGATGACTCCTGTGTTTTTGCTCAGAATAAAGTCTGTGAAAGCCACTGTCGGCAAAGTCTTCTGCGTCTGAAAAAAAAACACGCGTGACGATGTGCACAATACGGCTGCTTTTAACACGCTTCCAAAGATGCTTGCATGGTATGACAGAGACAGAATAAACATTTACTGCTGGCTGCTCAGGAAGAAGTCATGCACATTTAGGTTACTTATATATATTAAAAAAAACCTCATGTACAAAATACACAGTAAATCAGGGGTGACCACTCATCCGCAAAGGGCCGGTGTGTATGCAGGTTTTTTGGGTAACCTGTAGGTCAGCTGTTCAAACCCAGGTGTGAGGACTGTTCAGCCAATCAGTCCTCTAATTAGTGACCTAATTATGGAGTTGCAGCGAAAACCTGCATAAACACCATCCCTTTGCGGATAAGATTGGCCATCCCTGCGGTAAATAATGTTTCCGTATAGGCTCAGGCATTTGTGGTCTGTTTTTATCTCTGAATCATAGAAGCTACAAACGTTGCAGATTAAGTCCTGTAGGTCTGTTCCACATATTTAATCACATTTAAACACTTTATTTCATTACACTGTTATTTGGGAAGCTTGTTATTAATACTATGCGCATTTCTGGATTCAGTTAACACATTACAGCGATTGCTTATAGTGTCAAGTGAATCGAATTTTTACAACATCAAAAAATTTAAATAGTTTCTTAGGTAAAACAATACTTTAGGCGCATCAAAGTCACGTTCAACATATGAATATTTCTTAATAACCCTGTAACTGAATCTGTACTGCCACTGCGCAGTAATAACTGCTCAGTGCTTCGGTCGTTGTTTTCATATTAACACAGCTAGATGGGGAATGTTAATCGAGCTGTTTTCCTTTTATGAAGTCACCACTGGGATCTTGTACCTTGTGTTAATGCATAGTGAGCCCGCTCAGTACGCTACTTGATGACGGGGCGATCAGGAGTATTATCACAATAATTATCTAAAGTGCAGCCGGACGTCTTTTGTTAAAACGAACATAATTTATAAGTCGCATTAAACGTTTATTGGCTTTTCGCTAATAACGTGCAGGTCTACACGTTACAGAAAACCCAAAACACAGACGTATAGTCACAGCATCAGAGCGGACTGCATATCTAACTATCCGCCAGGGAAGTTTCTAGCTAAGTCAAGTTTACCTGGGGCTTGACTTTTTTTTTTTTTTTTGAGGAAGACTGGCATCGGTGCTGAAATACTCGATGCTATAGCCAGAGTGACCGGACCTAACAATGGCCACGCTCTCCGCTTCTGATTCATCATAAATGCGAACAGGTGATCTTGCAAACTTAATCAGAGGAGTTAAAAGCAATTGAGATTGTGCGGAAAACTGCAGGGACCGCCCGCTGCTATGAGAAGTAGCTCACCGTCGTCAGTTCTAGCGGTCTTGTCACATCATTTTCAAAGTAAGCGGGGAAATGCGTCGTTTTAAGGTAATATACGTTTTCTTCCGTATAGAACAATAATGTATTCTGTCGCTTTTATATTATACTACCGTACCTTTTATCTTTCAAAGTCTTGTATTTTTCTTTCTTTTTTCCCTTTTTTTCAACCTTTTATCATGCATGGATAAACAAGTATTTTTAAAATGAAGCTAAATACATCTGGTACTCGCATAGCATTAAAATTCGCGCTTTTATTTCATAGCGCAGTCGAGTGTTACACGCTAAATAACATCCTTTAATAACGCATGGCATAGATCGAAAGAATCTCCTCGAACTAATTTCTAAACTTTCAGGAGTGTTTCGAGACCACACCCCACCCAAAAAAATTTACTGGAAATGGGTTTTGAGAATATTGGAAAAAACTATTTGACCACCTAACACCTTTTTTTCTGTTAATACAGGTGTTGACACTCAGTCATTAATAGGGACCAGACCTGCCGGTACTGTTCTACCTCTGCAGATAACTGTTTTATAACAGTAAGAGTAAATATTATACATAAATTGTTACATGTGGACGGAAATGATGGAGATCAAATCACTGGCGTGAAATGTTGATGTAAATTTGATCCGCAAATATTACAACAATTTAAAAAAAAAAATGTGTGTTAAGCTTTAAATGTCTCGCCTTCCCTTCATGAAAAAATACGTTAGTAGGTTTATCCCTGTTGTCGGCAAAAGATTTTTTCGCGATGTCCTAAAAAGAAAGATTATTAGGTAAACCAAAATCTCGAAAAATAAGATTTTTTTGTTTTAATTTTGAGTACTTGGATGACTGGTCATTTAATTATGGGGCACAGTGGTTAGCGCTGCTGCCTCACAGCAAGAAGGTCCTGGATTCGGTCCCGGGTCCTTTCTGTGTGGAGTTCGCACGCTCTCTCGGTGTTCGCGTGGGTTTCCGCCGGGGGCTCCGGCTTCCTCCCACGGTCTAAAAGCGTGCAGGGTAGGTCCTTTGTCGATACTAAATTGACCCTGTAATTTTGTGTGTGTGTGTGTGCGCGCGCGCGCGCGCGCGAGTGCACGTGCCCCGGGATGTATTGGCAACTGCCCAGGTTTGGGTCCCGCCTTACCCCCTTGTCCCCGAGTTTGGATCCAGTGGTTATGGTGATGGATGGATGGATGGTTTTTAATTATAGTAAAATGTGAGTAATGAGGATGTTGGTGTGCAGATTGTGGGTCATTGTGAGTCAGAAGAGATTCAGAAGGTCTTTCCTTCCCACAAGGATTATCTAATCTAATTTGACGGTGCTTTACAGGTGTCATGATTGGACCTGGAGACACGGAGACATGACTGTGATGCATTGCAAGGTGGCTGGCTGCCTCGCCCTCACAGTGGGAGTTGCTCTCATTGCAGGTGTAGTGGGGGCTGTGGAAATTGGGATAAATTGGTTATATGCAGGGATGTCATGGGGGTGGAGTTAAAATGAGTCTGAGATCCTCTGAGTGACGGACTCTAAAAAAAAATTAGGCCATATTTCTTTTTTTCCCTCTCTTTATTTATATCGTATGTAAATATATTTTTCACTGTAATCACTGCAACAGGCAACTTGTGAATTGTGTTTTTGCGGATATATCCTTAGTCTCCTGCGTTGAACTTATTCATTAATTTCAAGTTGGTCTAACCTGATCTCTTCTTGCCTCAATAGCCCAGCCCCTTCCCTCCCCAACCCTTCTGGACTGTGAGTTCCTGGAGCACAGCAATGCCACCTGCTGGTGGGTCTATGGCTATGACAGCACCATCCCGGGAACCTCATATATCCTGCAGATCAACGAGTAAGAAGGCGATCACCCCCCGACCCCCTTTGGTTACCGGAAAGTCCTTGCGCACAATATTTAATGACAGGCCTTGCTAATGGAAAGTGCATGCTGATGGCGGCAGTGACTCCTCCTCTGGAGATGAACTGATACTGAGCTTCAGACTGGCGTAGGGACGTCACCCCCCGCCCGCACCGTGCCGGCACACTGGCGCTGATTAGAAACGGTGCAGCGGCGACGAACGATAAAGCTCAGCGAAGGAATGCCCTCGGAGCAGATGCTAATTATCTCCGCCCACGCATATGCCAGTAGGGGCAGATTCATGCTCGCCTCGTTTCTGCAGTAACTGCCCAGGACTAGGTTTTTCTGGCCCTGTTGCAGCTCAGGGATTAGTGTTGGATTTATTACAGTCTTGTCCTCCATTTTATCTCCTCTGTTTGCAGAAGGCAGGCATTTATTGTATAGTTTTCTTGGGTGCCTTGCTGAGTCCGTCCATCCATCCATTTTCTGAAACTACTTGCCCTACTCAGGATCGAGGAGTCCAGAGCCGATCCTGGAGGCTTACGTGAAAGGCAGTGTTTTAATCATTAAGTGATACAACTTTCCTGCTCAATGCATTGAATTGAATTGTGTATAGATACTGTCCTCAAGATCAAGCAAGGCTTTTTTTTTTTTTTTTTTTTTTTTTTTTTTTTTCTTCTTCCTTTTTTTTATAAAAAAAAAATAAAAAAAGGGGTGTCTCTGCAGGGGGGGGGGGGCGCCCCCCCTTTCCATTGTGAGAATGG
>JAODKE010000047.1:12377716-12398284 GCA_026779605.1 Mormyrus hasselquistii | reverse complement strand
TTCCGTGCCTGTGATCAGAATATTCATTCTTATTAGTTCTTGTCTGGTGACACATAACCAGGCCCACCGCTTGAGAATTTGAACCTCACGAAAGCATATATTGGGTGTTTATTTTAGGGCCCTGGTCACTCAGGGGCCCTTGGACTCGTCCTAATCTTCCCCTGCTTTTACGGCACCCCTGGGCAGAGTGATCCATCGGTTGCGCTCTTGAGCAAAGTCTTAATCTTAATTGCTCCATGTACCAGCTGACCCCGTTTTTTCAATTCATCACTTTGGATAAAAGTGTCTACTAAATAAATGTATACATAGAGATCACAAGACATTATCTTATTATTGTTGTTGTTATTATTATTATTAAGGTGTGTCTGCACATGGCTGTTTGTTCTAATGAGGCTGTTTTATAGCCACTGCCGCCCAGATTGGCCAATGGTAATGTTCTGGGGTATAACGCGTCATGTGGGTGTGAGGACACCTCCACACAGACACGGGACAGGGGCTGTGGGACTGTTTCCCCGAACTCCACGTCCTGCAAGCTGGACCTGCCCCGGCAGCCCTGCTCCTGCAGCGTGTCCGCGGTCACCTCCGCCGGCGCCTCCCCACCTGCGTATATCGGGGTTCCTGCTGCCACAGATCCAGGTGACCTGCCAGCCCCTGCTGCTGTTTTGTGACCCCTCGTTGAGTAGCTTACAGACACACACTGCTTCTTTAAGCCTCCATTTATGAACGAAACATGAGAAAATGACATTATACAGAAAAATGAGCATGGAATCTGAATCTTTGAACAACAGTAATGTAGCTTTTAGTAGTGATGAACAACATGACGCCTCAAGAACCATTAACTATATTTTTCCAACACCAATAGACGGTGCTCTTGGTTTGCTGTGGAGCATGTTTTGTGCCTTCTTTGATTACGGAGCGCCATCTAGTGGGGTAAAAAAAATACAGCAAATGGTTCATGAAGCGTCATGTTGTCCATCACTAGCTGATAGTGATAAAGGAGTTTATGCCATTTTTTTTTCTTAGTTGGCCCGCCTCCCAAGAACATCAGCGTGCTGCCATTGGATGAATTCAGGCTCCTGGTACGATGGACATTGCTAGAGAGCCAATCGGCAAGCCGCTATGTGGTGGAGTGGTTCGCAGTGACCGAGTCTGCACCACGCTATCTGTACTGGCAGATGCTGGAAAACGGGGCTAATCACACTGTCATCACAGGTTTGTTGGAATTAAGAGATTCAGTCCTTCCTTTCAACGTTCTCTGACAAGAGAAGTCTGAACCTCCCGTTTTGTTTCAGTGTGGAAAATGGATGTCTGGTGACAGTAGAGTGGTCTAGTTCGCAGTTTGGGTACATTAGATGTGTGAAGATAGGATGTTCTGTCTTGGTATCCTGCCCAAAATGCTGCCTGTCCTGCATCACTGGCTCTCAACCGCTTTAGCCTCAGGAACCCACATTATTTCTTGGCACAATAATATGAGAGGAAAATTTTGTTACATTTGCCAATGGGGGGAGGGGGATGGGGATGGGGGTGGTTCTGGCGGCGAAAATATCCACCCACGTCGCGGCACACTGACAACGGTCCCGTGACCCATTTTTGGGTTACAACCCACCAGTTGAGAAGCAGTGCCCTGTGTTTCCTGGGACTGGATCCAGCTCACCACTATAATGACAGGATAAGTGCCTATTAAAAATGTATGGCTAAATAAATGTGTACGGTCCAAGCCAAACTGTTATGTGAAAGCTCAGCCCTTCAGGTTAGACTCTGTGTCATTCTGCAAACCGAGTGGCATGTTTATTACATTTTTATGGCTGCCGTTTTGCGTGGGGGCAAACGGAAAGAGGCGGCCAGTAGTTGGCGGTCATGGATTCACAGCTGAGCAAAAACACTGCAGCAATGACAGACGGTTGCTGCGTCTTTAGATCCAGAAGGTTTATTGTCATCTGTAGTCGTACTGGGACTGCACGATATCACATCGTGATTTAATCGTGATTTAATCGTGATTTAATCGTGATTTAATCGTGATTTACGTGGCGCATGCACAACAATCACCAGGACTTTGGATAATGGATAAGACATTTGCCCGGACACTAGCTTCTCTGTGCTATACAGATATATATTTGCATCCACAACTTGGTAAGAAGTTTAGTATTGGGCCTAAAATATTAACGATGTGTGAATTGTGATGCCCAAAAGTTAGTTATCGCCTTAGAATTTCATCTAACATCCAAAGAAATGTGCAGGTTCAGGGGTCGGTGTAGGAACCCGGATAATCCCACCATGCTGCCTTTGTGTTTCAGAGGGGATCGGGCCAGTGGTTCGCTACGACGTGTCGGTAAGGGTCCTGTACGGATCTTTGCCCGGGCAGGAGCAAGCGGTGGAGATCTACACGCGACAGGGAGGTACGATAGCCTCCTCTTCCTCCTCTGCTTCCGGTATGAGACGCTGATCAGGCCTTTTTTTTCACTCTCGCAATGGTTACGCTCACGGTTACGCTAAAAGGATCAATCCTAGATTAGCAACTAAAGGTAGTTTTCACACAGTTTCCAGTTGGACTCAGTTCTTTGTCACTTTCTTTGCCATCCCATCATGACCGTACAATATTGTTTTTCTGTAACTTCTTTTTCTCTGGACAGTACTGTCACGTCACATCTCTCGTTGTTCGAGTGTTGGTTTTGGTTCTGGATTTCTCGGGTGTATGACCTCTTGGTTTCTCATTTTGGACTTTTGTTCTGTAAGCTCTGTTTGCACTTTATCTACCCGCACCTGGCTTTCAAGCCTGAACTGGGATATTGGATATTAAATTGTAATTAAACCCCACACCTCGATCTGAACCTGCAAGTTACCCATCTGTGTGACTAATGAAATAACAGCTTCATGGTCTCTGAATTAGATACTTATTCCATTCTTTTGCATATTGTAGATCTGGCTCAGGCTTCTAAAGTGGCAGTAACAGAAAACGGTGTGTTTTGATTGACATAAAATCATTGGGATGAGTGCAGTCAAATTTGTGAGGGATGAGGTTATATACAACCGTTGAAGTGTAGAGTTCTCCATTCTGCATTGCAATTTTCCCTGTGGTTTTGATATATCGCGGGGGTCGGCATAAGGAATTAAATGGGAATTTTTGGGAGTTTTACAAAAGCCGCAGACGACATGCGAAGGCCAGCATGACATGCGAAACATCATAAATGCATAAAATATACGTACAGTGTTGGTTTGGAGGATGAGAATGTGTTTGGCCGCAGCCTGCCATGTGACCTCGCCGTAATCTCATAGTGGCTTCTGTATCTTACGTTTGTCGTATCTTTCAGCTTTAATTCACTCTGCTGGCATGCTCGCTTTCCTTGGAAAGGGGGCCAAAAAATTATGCAGTTCTTCTAGATCAAGGGGGGGGGGGGGCCCGCGCCCCTAACCCCGTGATATGGCTGAGTCAACTGTAAAAATACAGAAGCCTCCGGTCCACACGCGTACTTTACCTGATTTCTTAAATCAACGTGCTCTGCAGTGCCATCTGCTGGACCGAAGCTGCAGGTTGTGGAGCTCAGAAGCAGCAGTGTGATCCTGCAGTGGGAGCCCATTCCCGTGGAGCAGCAGCACGGTTTCATCCGGAACTACACCCTGTCCTGGCAGCACGTGAATGGCCAAGTCGGAAGTGAGTCTCCCTGATCGGAGGAAGTGGGTGAGGGCGGAGCACAGGGCTCCCTGCTAGGAAGGCCTGAGGAACCGCCAGAGAGGGTTAGAGCCTAGGGTCTTGGAAAGAGCAGTCTTGTTTAACCTTCTCCCTATACTTCCTTAAGAAGGAAAAGTGGATGCATGGATGGATGGATGGGTTGATATAATATGGATTTAACTATTGAACATATTCAAATAATATAATTTGTAGCAGCGATGGGCGATCTTATCCAAAAAGGGCCGTCATGTGTGCTGGCTTTCATTGCAACCCCCTAATCAGATTACTAGAGGGCTGATTGGCTGAAGAGTCCTCACATCTGGCTTTGAACAGCTGACCTAAAGGTTACCCCAAAAACCTGCATAGACACTGGATCTTTAAGGGTAAGATTATGATATAATGCATCTGTCAGAGTCACTGGAGGGGCTGAATGTTATCTTGGGTGGCAGGGAGCACGAGGAAGGTGTTTTTTGTGGGGCGCCAGTCCGTTATAGTGCATCCATGCCCAGAAACATACATTACTGGCCATTGAGAGATGCCATTTACGCTAAAAACGCGTCTCTTCGGGCGTGTGGAAAGGAACCAAAGTGCCCAGAGGAGCCCCGTGCAGCACAGGGAAAACATACAAGTGACACACACGCCCAGAACGCCCAACCCTGGAGGTGTGAGGAAACCGTGCTACCCCCTAAGCAAACATTCCGCACTTTATAATATTAAAATTTAATTGATCAAATGATGGTCTAGTAATCTGTACTTTGGAACGTAGACGTAATCAGTGCCACTACCCCCATTTTTCCGCTAGGGGGTGACAAAAGCAAAACCTAAAGCAATGACATAAGGTGGAGGAGAGTCTTAAAGTTTTGCTAAAGATTGGCTCATTAAGCAGCTTTGAGTGAAATATATATTTTGTGCTTAAAATTGCATTAAATAAAATACCAGAGCTGAAATCTTTATCAAAAAATAATTCACTGTCCTCCAAATGAGAATTCAACAAATTTCTGTAAAAACGTTAGAATGAAAAATTTTGTACTAAGAATCTATGTCCTACAGTTGTACCAATTAATCAATATCGTAATTATATTATTATAGTTGTCTTGGACTGCTTAAAAACTAGAATTAGAAGATAAATTCACTAATGAATCATTTTATTTTCTTCAAGTATTTTTTCAAATTAAATGAATTTATGCAAATACAAATATTTTTAAAAATATTGTGGCCACCCAGAAACTACTGCATTGACAGCTGAATTCCATTTTTTTCACGATTTAAGAATTTATAATTTTTAAAATTACACGTGTTGTACATCGGTAAACAATTGTTTTGAATTACAATAGCAGAAGGTCAAGCTTGCACTGCGCCCAGTATGCACGTGTACTGTGTGTGTGTCATAGGGATTGTGGTACCGGCCGACTGCCACAGGCACCTGCTGAGCGAGCTATGCGGAGAGTATAACATCCATGTGGAGGTCAGCACAGATGTGGGACGAACAGCTGGACTGCCAGTCACTGTGGTTGTAGGTGAGGACACTGAAATTTTACTCCCCCACCCAAACCAGACCCTGACTCTCACCCTAGGAAATGTGATGACTAAATGAACCTTTGTGAACTATTTGTTGTATTATTTGACCCCACTAAATTGTACTTTTTAGTTTGCTTTGGGGCATGCTGCTAGATGTATTTTTTAACAGAGCACCATCTAGTGGGCATCTTATAATACAGCAAATGGTTCATGAAGCTTAATTTGTCCAATACTAGTGAGGCTCATTACCATATTAGGAAACCCTGTTCTGTGACAGACACGCCACTCATCCTAATAAGTGGACAAGGAAGCTTAATAGTGAATCAATCCAGCTACCAGCCTCTTTCCTGTGCTTTATATCCCCCTTCTGGAACAATTTGGTCTTTTTATGTCCTAGGGCAGGGTGATGTGTCACTGTTGACCATCCTATCCTGCATCATCATCTCAGTCTTCACAACATTCATACTGATCACCATCCTATGGCACAGAGAGAGGTGAGAGTCTGATAGTGAAGATCACCACGTGGGCACCATTGAATAATGGCACCATTCTATCCTATAGCTCAGTACAGTGCTCTTCATGTTACATATTATCACCTTATAACCTGATAAGTCGTGTCGTCTTCAGGGTAAGAAGGTCCCTGTGTCCAGTGGTACCTGATCCAGCCAAAGGCAGCCTTTCTCTCTGGGTGCCGAGGATGTATGGGAAGGTAAGATAAATCAAGATTCTTGCGGAGATCAACCTTTGGCACTGAAGCACTGTGATGTTACTTCAGGAAAAAGAGTCAAGTCTTCCTCACACTGTTTTCCTTTCATCAGCTGTACACTTGGGAAATAACTTTCATGGTATTTATTTTGTCAGAGAAGCACTTCTTTCAGAGCAAAGACTTTACAACAATAATCTTTTAATAATCTTTAATATCAATACATCCTGCTAATTGTCTTAGCTACAGTCGCTCAGCATGTCTCAGAACAATAAAATCTGACATTGTTTTGTTAGTTGGGTCCCAGTTCATCTGCCATTAAAAACACCAGCAGGTCTCATCAACATTTGCCTGATGTATAATGGCTTTTGTTTTAAGTGAAAAATAAATGGCTGGATTTACGTTCGCAAATGCAATTGTCACTAATGCAAAGATTTTAGTATTTCCGGCTTATTGAGCAACTAATGAACTTAATTCTTGAACTCAGTGATTCCTCTTTCCTAAAAACAGATGAGCTGAATGTCCACTTTTATCATATTATTTATGTTATGCAAGTCAAGTTGCAGTAACTCCCTGAAGATTTCTTGCACAAAATACTGAATGCCTTTCAGGTTTTGTATATTGTACCTGTTGAGATGTGGTTTATGGAATGTTTTGTAACAGTTCATAAATTCTCATCAAATAACTTCCCAAGTTCAGCAGGACTAAAACAGAAAGCATGCACAGGTTAGCATCATTGTATTAGCCTGCCTGCTGCTTCAGTTATCCAGGATACGCAAGATGTCCGTTATCTGCACATGCAGAATGTTTATCGGTCACTCTCTCCCTGTCAGGAGGATATCAGCAGTCCTGAGATGGAGGTCAGCATGAAAACCTGTGACCCCATCAGTGAACTTGTCACCTTGGGGGAAAATGAGCACCAGCGACCCCTAATGGTCATTCCAGTGGGGCAGGATGAATACATTAATTGTTCAACCATGGCCATCTACAATGAGGTGGGCTGTGTACTACCTGGTGACCAGGGGCCAGCCAGGTGTGGCCTGAGGTGTTCCTATCACTCCTAAGCAACCCTTATGAGAGAAGACAATGCTGATCATTATTATCCCTGGATGTTTGCCCCACCTCCTGCCTATCAGCTCTTCAACAATTTCCCCAGGGACACTGACTTCGCTCTGCTACTACAGATCCTCCAGCAAGACTTGGATGCCTCATCCCCTGTCATTAAGATCTCCCCTCCTCGGAGACTTGTGACACACAATTTATGAAGAGTTCAGATTAGGAAAGCTGCCGCCATCAGTATTTTCTACAGTCTGTGTGAGAGATGGCACAATTTCCATAGCTGAAGTTTGGGCAGGCGGTTGTCCCCCATTTTATTTGACACTTTTATCCAAAGCAAACATTTTTGTGAAAGCAGGGTCAGCCAGTCCCTGTGGCTTTTGGGGGTTAAGGTCCTGGCTCAGGGTCCAACAATAAAATTACTCTGGGATTTGAACCAGCAACCTTCTGGTGACAGCCACACTGTTCTAACCCACCCAACCACACACCACTCCAATTGTTTTGTTTGGCCACAGGGGTAGCTGTGAGAATCCTGCAGCCCATACACTACTGCTGTTTGGAATATATACCCAGGCACTTTCCAGAAACTGAATGTTATTGTTGCAAGTATGGCGTATCAGACTCTGAAAGCTAATACAGAAAACCCTGGATTTGGTCATATTATATAAATAAATGGATTTATGCTAAAGATAAGTCTGCAGGCTTGTGTCCTGACAGGTAAATCTTATTTTAACTTGACCTGTTTAATAACAGACTGCACGTCGTGTATTCGTCAATCGAAGAGAATAGAATGATACATTAAATTCACAGCAGAGGGCGCCGTTGGCTGAACATGGAATACGGTATTGTATGCCGCTTGTTAGTGAAGAAAACAACGGCACAAATTTTAATTGTGTGAAATTATGAATATAATGTTCATAGGTTTGATGAATAAAGCTGATATAGTACTTGAAAATAATGTATAGTTAAATGTAATAAAAAAATAAATAAATGTAGTCCTATGTGTCTTATCTGTAACTGATCAGTCTAGATAAAAGAATTGGCATCAATGGAGTTGACTTTGGCTTGTCACGGTACCCAGAGGGCCAGGTCTATCTATGGGGCTGTCCGCAAATGTTTTTCTGCAGAACAATAGACTGAGACGGGAACGTACGGCAATGTCACCGTGTTAAAAAATGTAGCTGAGACAGCGGCTTTGTGCAATTCGATATGTCTCATAAACACAATGAGCCGCTGCGGAAAGGGGAAAGAGGAGAGGTCCCTCGCTGGGACAACAGGCTGCGTTTGTGGGAATCTGAGGGCGATGCGCCAGGATTCAGTGCCGCTGGGGCTGCTTTCCTGAGGCTTGGATTCCTGACAAAGACGGGTTTTGTTTTGACAGCGAATGGCTCCATGGTGCCACATCCATCCTGCAAGCACTGCAGATTAGCCGGCGTCAAAGAGGAGATAGGCAAGGTGCCAAGAGTGGCCACACAACAATGGGATTTCTGGAAAACAGATATCCCACAGAGAGCTGTCGTCGTCTACGCTTCCATCTTTGACGTGCATGCCAAAGAATGCCATTCTTGGCATCTGAATCTCTGAATCCGTTTTCCAGCAGAACTTGGGCGGATTTGTGGAAATGCGGAGTTACAGCACCCTCTATGGGCCATCGTGTGAAACGTTCCTCCGAACTAATGGCTCTAACCAGTGTGAAATACGATTTGGCAGCAACGTTCCACTTGATGTTGGTCGTATTACGATTGAAAAATAATCCAATGAAGACCAGTAGTAAATATCCTTTCAATAAATCCAGAGGGCTCATAAATATTGACAATATTACAAAAACAATAGACGTATGGATCCAGAATCCATAAACAACTATACCGATTTCACTTCGCTTAAAACAGAAAAATGTCAACTCAACCTCAGCTAATGTGACAAGGACCTCATTTATGCGATTACAGCTGATTGTCTTTTAAAGGTAGGACAGTTCTGTGTCAGACTCCAAAATAAATTCTACTCATTTCTTCTTGAAATAATTATACAAGATTATCCCTGGGTATCATTGCATGTGTAACTGAACTTGAAACAGGCTACACGTTTAATGCAAGTAGTAAACCTCAGATGTTTATTTCTCACCTCAATAATCTGACGTCAAAACCTTGGGGCGGGAAGATATGGAGAGCGAGAGGGATCGTTGCACGGAGGTAGCTGTTCTTCTACAAAGGATCAGCAGGCGGTTCGCCTAAAAGCAACCACTGGCTTTTTTGTGTCATTACAGAGACGGAAAGACATAATGCGCACAGAGCTTTGAAAGCAGCAGTAACATATTGCCACCCACCGACCGGGCTGGGCGTTCAAGTGGCTGGAGTCGAGAAGTTCCGTGAAGCGCACCTACAGCTCCGAGACAGGTATGGGGCAGGAGCCGGAAGAACCCGCAATTCAGGTTGCACTACATAATACGGTTCTACTACAATCCACATGCATTGGTTTTGATTGCGAGTCTGTCGTACATATTATAATGAAAAACGTTTTAAAGGGGTCCCAGGGATCAGAAGGGGAAACCATGACGGAGCAGCGAAAGAAGAAGCTCTTCGTGTTAGTGGATGTGCTCTGCGTGGTTGTGGGTACGTACAGTAAACTTCATTCCTGTTTTGCCTAAGTTTTTCTTTTAGCTAAATCTTAACGCTTTCCTTGCCCCCGCTTCCTCTGGAATAGTTTGCAAATTATACCCAAAAACTCCGTTTATCGGTCCTTTTAAGTAATGTGTCCAAGTACTTATCAATACTTGAAAAGAAACTGGTTGCTCAATGCAAACTGGGTCGTGAAACGTACAGTCCATAGCATTGCTGTGTTTTGAATCTGACGCGCAAAATAGACTTAAGCTGTCAGTGAATGTTGCACGTTGACGGTTTTGAATCCAGAACAAAACTGAAGTGTTTTCATGACGAATCCATATTTTGACATAATTTAATAATATACACTGAATATTTTTACATCAATGTAAAGTATCCAAGTAATACATGTTAATTTACTATCATTAATCACAACCCTGGGAATGTCAAACTTTGAGAATAAATGGTTTCTGTTTTGCCAGAATTTTTTGGACAAAGTACATAGTCTTGTGTGTGTGTGTGTTCTTTGTGTGTGTTTTGTGTGTCAGAGAGAGGGGTAGACTTGGCTTCTCTTGGCTGTCCTTCTGGCCCTAGATAGGAAGACTTAAAAAATGCTGCTACGATTTACTATCAAAGCCAATATTTAATCTTTCGTTTTTTAACAGTCTTAAAATCTCTGGTACCCTCATCTCGTGGTTATTACTGTAAGGTTTTAAGAGTTAAAAAAATCTGTCCTCTTTTTTTGGGTTATAGTTCAGATTTGTTAACTATAATAAATGTGGTTGTGTATTAGTTAATGGAACAGTAAATGTCAGTTATGTAGTGGGTATACACCTATCAGGACAGAATTGTTCCGGTTTTTAGCCAAATACAGTAGCAGCTGGCTTCATCTTTGTAAAATGCTCTTCTGATCATAAACCCTCTGGTCTTGCGCACATCAATTCAGTATCAACGAGTGATATCTGGGTCATTTATGGTATGTGGTTCTGCTGCTTGTGACCCAGACGTGTGGGGAAAAAAGTTAAGAAACATGCCCTGGAAGTCTCCTTGTTTTCAGAACTCTGACACCATGCCCTGTCCTGTTTGGTTTCTGTGAGTTTTGGGTGGTTTGATAAGTTGAGAGACTGGAAAAAACTGCAGCTGCTCCCTTTACTGCCCAGTGCGGATGAGTCCCTTAAACTACACTAATCCAGTGCATTGTGCGTTGAATCCCTTGGCTTTGCTGCCTGTCACACATACCCTGGAGTACTCTGCATCCCCAGGTGCTTTGCATCATCATTTAATGGGTACATTTATCTTGCATGATCCCCTGTGACGACTATATATTGTTACTTCGTGTGCAATCTATGAAATATATCCCGTGAACGAAACGAGATAAGTTTATAAGAGGATTGTGAAGGGTTAGGTCACTTAATTTCATAAAGAACTGATGCGGTTAAAAAAAAACATATCAGATTTTATTGTTTTGCTTGTGGGACAATGGAGGGAATTAATTAAATCCAGAGACTAAAGCCCTGTGCAGTGGATTAGCTGCCTGGTGTGATGAGCTGATGTAGTTCTTAATGTGGTAAAGCAATATAATGAAGGAAAAATTCCATCACAGAAATGCAACGTGGGGGACCGTTGTTTGATGCAATTTCTCTCGTATGAAAATCAGACCCGACGTCGGCCACCAGTTGAGATGTTCGGCTCCCATCCCTGGAGTAACTAACTGCGAGAGTGGAAGAGTGACACTTTATTAATTGCCATGGGGGGAAAAAATCTCTCTCTGCCTGCCTTATCTTGTGCTCTGCGAGACGCGTATACAGGTGAGTGCAAGACTGGGGGTCACAGCACGGGGTCAGCCAGTATGCGGAGGGGGGGGGGTTAAATAGGCCTAGGGACATGAAACTATTCTGCCGAGGTCTGGGTTCAAACCAACAACCTTCCGATGACAGGTAGAGACTTAGCCTGCTGAGCCGCACACTGTTCACTGCTCAATTGTAAGAGCATCTGCTGTATAAATAATTATGAGGTAATGAAACTCGCACGTAAATGTAGCCCCCATAGGAAGGCTCTGTACTCATTTGGTGAAAATTCTGTTATTGTTTCTAACACAATGTGGGGAAAAAAAGACACGCAGCAAAGAATCAAAGAGGAAAAGCAATTTCATCTGAAAGACCTTTGAAACAATTGGCT
This sequence comes from Mormyrus hasselquistii, assembly GCA_026779605.1. Taxonomy (NCBI): domain Eukaryota; kingdom Metazoa; phylum Chordata; class Actinopteri; order Osteoglossiformes; family Mormyridae; genus Mormyrus; species Mormyrus hasselquistii. Next base: position 12,386,565 of record JAODKE010000047.1, on the reverse strand, counting down.
GTGGAAATGGCCTCCATTGGGGTGTGGGGGGGGGCTCCGGTGATTCTGGTAAGTCATGGTAACTGTATTGTTATTTCTTGCTTATGACGCATCATTGCCATAATCTTGGCGTCGAGCGGCTAATGCAAGGTCCCTAGTGCAGGATGCCAGAAGGTTCCTGCTGTTGTACCTTTTTAGTGAGGTACTTCACCAGAATAGTTCAGCTGTGAATATTCCCAGAGGGGCTGCTAGAGATTTGAGCCCCATGAAAGCATGTCATACCAGACCCCCAATCCAGACCAACCCACTTATGTTCCAAATTTTTTGTCACCCATGGGGCCTCTGGATTCATCCTTAACTGCCCCCCCCCCCCCAGGACATGGCGTCCCTGAACACTCCCCTTGTGTCCACATGGGTGTCCTTCCAGCACTCTTGTTTTCTCTCATAGCCTTGCGATTTCGGTGGATCACGGTTCTCCCGTTCGTGCCCTCAGCTTCCTGGGATAGGGTCCAAGTTTCCCTGGAACCCTCTGCTTATGACGGCCAGCTGTGGAAAATGGGGAGATGCATGGACCGGTGGCAGAATGGTAACCGCATATGAACGGCTCTGCCCTCTAACCCGCTGAATAACATTTATTATGACAATAAATGTAGGACAAGGATTCTGTTCAGCTGGCACTCAGTGGCGTGAACACTGGTTAATCTATATAGAGGGCAGGTTGGGAAATTGTGAGACAAGGCAGTTCACCAAAACTGTGTACACTGATTTTTAGGAGGGTGAGACTTTGAAGGGATTTAGCATCCTAACGTGTGACCTACCAGCTTAACTTTCAACCAACTGCTAAAGCATAAGGTGATTTTTTTTTTTTTTTTTTTTTTTTTTTTTTTTTTTTGATAAATTCCATCCGTCCAGTAGGTGGCAAGCGCCTGATCCACAGAGGGTTCACTTGTAATTTATATTAGTACTGGATGTCTTTTATAATGTCACACAAAGAACTCGAGAGATTTTGTATGTATGTGCAGGAAAGTGCTGCTTATCTGGGAAGGATGTGGAACTTCTCCATTGACGAGGCACGTCGAGTGACAGGAATGCCGACACCTTGGCCTTCCTGTAACGGAGCCCCGTGGAATGTTTGGTCAAGTCTGTGCCCCCGGTGCATTGTGGGACAGCTTGAGTCACGGTTAGAGGTTGTATTTTTTTTTCATTTTTTTGCGACTTCCCGGGAAGATTTTTCTTCGGTTGGATGTCTCTAGGGAGGCAGAACTTTTTAATACAGGTTTTGGGAAAAATATCCATTCCGACTTCTCAAGCATTCCGCTCATTCACTGACCATTTTTTATAATATGAATCCAGAATCCCCCCAGGAACGGGAACTGAACACAAGGCGTGGAAACCTATGTGGGGCAGACAATACGATGATGAACAACGGTGTCCACAAATCTGACAATAACTAAGCTTAATACTTGCCCAAAGACTGTGATGATCCAAACAACGCATGTTTCTAATTGGACAAAGACTGAAGCTTGTGACGCTATGAATTCTTGCAATATCCCCACTGGATCCAGTAAAAACGATCTTCCTTTCCCCCGGGTACTTATCAAGTGGAAAAGTCCTCAGTTACATTGTCCCGGAGTTAATGTGCTCTCTCTTGGCCTGTCACAGACTCCTTTCGAGAGTCTAAATTATCTTTTAGTTTTCTTTCCTTCTGTTTTTCTTTTATCTGCTATTTGTTTGCTGGCTCTTTATAGTTTTTACAGTTGATATCATTCAGATGTTTTTTTATCAGACACTTTCTCACTAGTTCCATCAGCGTGGAGGCTGTGAGTAGGAGTGAACTTCTACGCGTCTTTGCCGTCACCCCAGTCGGATGTGAGAAGCGGTGCATTCAGGGAGCCGAAATCAGCTATTTCCGGTCATCCATGGGTCTGGGAACCTTTTAATGTGATGCACTCACTCTGCCATGGCTTTTTTTTTTTTTTTATTTTTTTGGTCTGATCGAGGAGTTACCCCAGAATGCATGAGTCAGAGCAGCCAAACATCTGGCTGAAGAGTGAGGATCATAGAGGGAGCGAGCAGGAGGGAGTGCCGGTGTACATTCGACTGCCAGATCCAGTATTTGCAGCTCAGATCCAGCAGTATTTTGTCCATGCAGTCAGCACATACTTTCCACAATACTCAGCCTGTTGTTTAGCTGCTGCACAGGTTCTTGTGAAGGCCTGGAGAGTGACGGGGAGGAGGTCCACGAAGGTTTGACTTCACCTAGAGTGGGCGGCTAATGTGCGCAGCGGTAGGGGTTACCATTACGCCACGGGGACGACGGACAGTTACCCGCCACGGTGGATTTTATGGTCCCAGAGTGCCACTGAAACACAACACTCTTGCGGTGTCAGAATCTGACCGTTCATTAACCGCACAACAAAACACCAGCTCGCACCACCGACTAAAGCAGCCAACCGGAGCAGAATCCAGAATCCAGGAGTGCGGCGAGGTGTTCGGACAGAAAAAAGTGTGGAAATGATTGGTGCAAAGTAAAATGACAAAATCACCTTATTGTTCCCTTTTCGTGTTGCCTTTAGGGCCGAAATCAAAGCGTTAAAGGGCAACGGTTCACTTATAGTATCCGGGTGCTGGTTTATTTTTTTTTGAACAGCACCCTGGAGGGGAAAAACAAGAACCAGCTATTTTATTTCTCCCTTGTCAAGTGACTCAGCAAAGGAAGACAGACAGAGGTGTGTGTCACAAGGCCACTGACTTACTGCATGTGTGATGGTTCTTCATTATTGTTATTGCTATTCTTATTAACACAGTGCCAATGTCAGTGACTACAGATCATTTCATATTTGCTTCTGAGGTCTAATATAAAGCTACTTTTAAGCAGCAAACAAGAGCGAAAAGCAGCTATAGCTCATCGTGCCTTGATCTTAGACCTAGTTGCGCAGTCGCAGGCACCCTGCCGTCCCGTCTGCAGTTTGATTAATGAATTTAACTGCTGCGGTTCCTGCTTTTCCTGATGACTGTGCCCATAAGGAAGCAGCAGTCAGAAAGCGTGGAATCGTGTCAATCTTCATCGGGAGGGATCTGCAGGTCTGCGCTGGGCGGTCGAGCAGCATTCTGGGTAACCTCAGATCATGTGAGGTGATTACCGAATGAGACTTCGGTGGCGCTGTAGACTTTCACCCTGCGTTGTCCTGTCCATAATGTCCTATCATCAACAAACAGTGGATGATTCAGGCTCAGTAAGTAAAAATCCAGATCAAGATTTTGTTTCAATCAACCAGTTGAGTATAAAGAATCATGATCACAGAATACTCAGTTGGTTAAAACAAAATCTTGGTCTGGATTTGTACTTTCTGGACCTGAACCTTGGTCAACAATGGTACTGACTGCAGGTCCTTTCCTGCAGATTCACTCCTGTTCGGGGGTCAGCATGTGGCTCAGTGGGCTAAGCCTGCGTGCCTGTAATCACAAGGTAAATCAGCATGTCTGCAGGTCCTTGAGCAAGGCCCTTAACCACCAGCTCCCTGGGCGCCCCAACAGGTGGCAGCCCGTCACGAACAGCTTACTCTACAAAGAGCAAGTTGGGGGAGGCGTAAGAAACAATTTCCCCATGGGGATCAATAAAGTTGTAATTACTATTACTACATGAAGCAGGATGGGGGTGGTTTATTCACATTTACCATGTGTTGTTTTCTCCTCTACCCGCTTTCTGCTGCCATTTTTTCTTGTGCCAAGTGAATAACGTGGCGGATTTCAGGCGGACTCAACTGATTCACGATGATGCCGGCATTCGTGTGCTATTCGGAAAGGGCGGAGTGCTCTCTCTCTCATCGCTCCCATGGGTGTCCTAGCCTGACAGCTGTCACACGGTATCTGACTAACATGGTCCCTTGTTCGGGCTTATGTGGGTGTTGGTTGGGTACGTTTGATCCTGTTTTTTCCAACAATAGAATGTCTGTAGAGGGCTGGGCTGGTCCTTTGTAGAAGATGCTGACTTAAGGTTTCATTCTTTATACACTTGTTTGTCCGACTCTCTGTGCCGATTGACTTTAGGGATTGGCACCGGTATGTTTAGGGAATCCTAGCTGTGTGCTTTTCTTCAGTACGTTCTGTCATGCTTGTCTCAGATCTGTTAGCTAGTTGAGGTTACATCATCACAAGACGAAGTGGCGGAGTATAACTGTCCTCGTGATCTCTGGTATCCGCTATTTTCCGTCTTTGTTGGTTTATCAATGGAACAGATGTCTTAGTAACAGAATGGTTTGTTTGTGCCAATGGTTCACAACCTTTTTTGCATCAGGATCCAATGTTTATCATGGCAGCTCAATTGCGCCCCTATGTGAAGTATAGGTTTAAATTAATGCTATGATTAAGCACACGGCGCACTCCGCAATTTGCGGCAATCGATGCCTACGCACACATCTGATTGGATGTGCCAGTTAATTTTCAATGAAGCACTTGTGGTTTGGCTATTTGGATTGGTTAAGTGTTTACTAGATTTGCACTAAGCGTTTGTAGACCCGAAACTGGTTTATATAGGTTAATTTTAATTTCAGTGAAATCTGATCATGGATCAGCATAGGAGCTCGCTGGTTTTAAATTGCTCGCATTTCCAGCTCTGCCACACGACCCTTCTAGAACTTGCCGCGACTCAAATTTGGGTTGAGAATCACTGGTGTATGATGTTTCCAGAAGGCAGCGTAGAGGACCTGGGCCTACAGGCTGTAGGAGCAAAGCCTTCTGGGCCGTGACATGCGTGCATCACCCACCCCCCGCGACCTGAAGCCATGTTAATGATCAACAGGCTGGTAATGAGGATTCCAACCGGGTGAATGGATGAAGAGGAACGGGGCTTGACTGGGCCATTCTGCTTCTCACAGGTTTTTGGGGACACATCATTTTTTATCACTGTCATTGTTCCGTTTTGCTTTTTTGAATCTGAGGTTTTATACATGTAACTTCATTAATGGATTCCAATCTTTTTTTTTTTTTCCAAAGTTTAAAAAAAGAACTTGTGGTCTCCTGGGAACTAGAAACTATTCTTGAACTGTGTGAGACCTTAAATGTCACCAGGCTACCTGTACCCGCCTAAGGATCATTGAATCACACAATTCAGCGTCAAGTCAGGGCTTGTTTGTAATGATTCAAGGGAAATGGAAAATCTTCTTTAAACTGATGGGTCTTTTTTTTTTTTTTTCCTCCATCGTCACCCAATAATGGGATTCTTTGCAGTCGTTTGGGCTTTTCGCAGTGTAAGTTGAGCGCCGTGGAAGTCTGTCATCCCATTGTTACGCCGGGGAAACACCCCTTCTCTGCCCAAACAAACTCACGCTCAGCATATCAAACTGTTTTCTCTCTCTACGGTCAAAAAAAAAAATAGATCGACTTGCTTACATGCGACTTTGTCAATCGAGAAGAAGCATCCATCCATTTTCCAGTCCCTTATCCCGAATGGGGTCGCAGGAGGACTGGGGAAAACCCTGGACGGACTTAGAAGTGATTTTATGATGTTTTTTTTTAGTTTTATTTTGCTTAAGCCAGGTGTGACCTTTGAACTCAAAGCGGGGTTCTTCTTGGTCTTCCTTTGATGGCTCCTCTCGCCATTCCATTCCTTCATCGCCGTGGCCTGAAACGTCCAGGCCCAAAGGCTGAGATTTTGGCTTCTCCAGATTCGTTACACTGGCTGTACTGCTGGTGCGGTTTGGCACCGTGGTTGTTCCAGTCAGACACCCACTACCAGTGACCAGACCATACCACACGCCAAGTCTGTATTTACAGCTCTTGGCAATGGTGAGCGATATCATATACTCCCATACACTTAATGCAAACAATGACGCTGAAGATCACATGAAGATCACATGACCCTACACACCCCAATCTACAAGGTTCTAAATGAACATGAGTGTGACATTCGTACCCAGTCTTTGTCAGTATGCCCAGTATACTGGCTGGACATGGCCATATTTAATCCAAGTTTTATAGGAGAGTGGGTTCTCCCAGATATGAGGTAATATGTTTGGGCAGGTTTTTCTTCGGTTCACAAGGCTGCCTGGTGCCACATCAGTCAGCTGGCGCCAGAGTTTAACAGCAGAGCAGCAACGAGGTTCATTGCCAGGCTTGACCCGAAATGGAAGTGATGCTAGCATGCTAGGCTAGGGCCTTGTAGGGGAAGAGACGCCGCAGAGAATGTCACAGAGAGCGCAGAGGGAGAGCATATCCTGCAGATAACAGTAGGTCTCCCACGTAGCGTTCATCCTCTTATCAGAGGAGATGGCTGCTTCCTGGATTGTCAGGGGCTCTGACCTACAGTAGCTCACTTTGTTTATGCATCTGGATTATACTGGTGTTCCAGAATCATCGTTAATCACCCTTATTATTAGGATTTCATTAATTCATTCGGTGTTATTGTTTTTGCAGCAGAAGCAGCACCGCTTTACTGCAGCCATATCCAGCAGCAAAGGGCATAGCGGTGAATGATCACCTGAAGGTTATTGGTTTGAATCCTAGGAAGAAATCGCTGCTGTTGTACACTTGAGCGAAGCAACCTCTGTTGCATAAGTGAAAAATTCAGCTGTGTCCAAGGGGCCCTTCAGGCGGCTTTGGCTAAATTAATACATGCGATGTTTCCCAGTACTTGACCCGTAGCCTCTTTTTTTGGTTCCTTAAACCCACAGGAGGTGTGGTTATAATCTTCAGGATCAGATGAACATGGCACCTTATGAACGCCGGTAGCTTGTGTTCCCTCGTTGCCATGGACACCACAGTACAAGGTTTCAGTTAAATAAAAATGTGGTATCCTGCTTTGTTGGCCCGCTTTCCCTGAGGTGCCCTCCTGGCGGTAAAAGGGGAATTTGCAGGAATGGCTGCCTTTCAATTATGGTCGGTTGCACCGTCCGCTAGAGTCGATGAAAACCTCAACACTGACGGCACCGCCTTGGCTCGATGGGCGCCGCGATCGCAGGTAAGACAGCGAGGAGCGGGAAACCCCATCTGCTTATCTGATCCGTGCACCTCCTCGGTCACCCTATGACACGCCGTCGGCCCAAGTACTGGTCGGAGGAGAATCGGCAGATGTTTGCCGATAGAAGCAGAGTGAGTGCTGTGGAGTTCTGCTGGGAGTGGAGTCCATGCCCTCGCCATGGCGACGGACTGAGTCAAGGCCATTCGCTGCAGACGGGGCACTCCCACGCTATGATTATCATGGACTTTTTGTTCCACATAGTCGGCGCTGCGCGCACGTTGCCCGCGCCTCCTTCGCGATTCGCGGCTGCGCTGCGGCGAATCACAGCGCCTTTTGAAGGATACCCTAAACGCTGCGTCTCTTTAATGATTCAGATCACGGTATTCTTTTTTTCGGCTTTGACTTTCTGGACTGCTGCTGAAAATATTGAGGTCTTTGCTTTTCACACTGAAGCGCTGCGATGGTACCGCGGCCGTGACTTCATCTCGCCATTCAGGAGCTGTTTATAGTGCAGGGCTGTTTGCACCGCTCCATTAAGAGCAGCATGTCTCGAGCCGGTAATTACCTTAACGACGTGTAATCGCCCTAAAAATGTGCTAGGACTTGTGTCATTTATATGCGTCGCTCAGACTGTTCTCCTGCCTCCACCTCGTCACACAGCCTCGCTGCCCTTCCTGATTTTGACCATCATCTCCAGCCCCTACAAGCGGAGAGTGCACTGTGATGACGAGAGCATAAAGTATCCCTACCTGCCGGACACCATCACGCACGGCCTCATGGCTGCCGTCACCATCTCCTGCACCATCATCATTGTGAGTCGCTGTAGCCACGCCCCCTTTTTTTTTGCTGCTCCATCTTCCGCAGTCTGCTGCTCCTGCAGGCACATGGAGCACGCATTCGCACATACCCCACTTATTGTCCGTCAGTCAGGAAAATCGATTAGTCAATCAGATTCTATGTTCTACGCTGATACCGTATATCGGCTACGGTGAGTCAGTTTGAGCACAATTCAGCTGTGTTTAATTACATTATAGGGAGGGGCACAAGAGGGGCCATAATTCATACAGAGGGGCCAACCCCCTACCCTCTGATAGGAGAAGAGACACTCTGGAGCCAGTCAGCTTGCAGCTAGTCTCCTGTGGCCCCGCCCCTCTATAGCTGGTTTTATATATATATACAAAGTTAATCACTGTAATATTTCACAGTAATACCAATCACTTTGTTTGTTTAAAGTTGTTTTTTTTTCCTTTCTTTTTCAGATTACGTCTGGTGAGGCTTACCTGGTCTACACCAAGAGACTGCATTCCAACTCCGACTACAACCAGTACCTGTCGGCCCTCTACAAGGTGGTGGGCACGTTCATGTTCGGGGCAGCGGTCAGCCAGTCTCTCACTGACCTGGCCAAGTACACGATTGGCCGGCCCAGGCCCAACTTCCTGGCTGTGTGCAACCCTGAGGTCTGCGAGGGCTACCTCCAGGACAGCAACTGCACCGGGGATCTCCGCAATGTCACAGAGTCCCGGTACGGAGCTGCGATTATCATCCGCCTCTTTCTTTACTAACCAGTCAGTGTATCAACTAGTCAGTCGGATTTTATGTTCTACACAGTAGATGTTCCTCAGAGACCAGTAAGAACCAGCTGGAATTGAGTAGGGATGAAAATGTTCTCCCCAGCTTCATCTCTAGCACTGGTTAATTTTTTTTGTTTATATAATAGTCAATGGGGGGAAAAAATGCTGGCAGATCTGCCCGTTTTGTCCTGAAAATCAGAACCAGACAGCTGAGACTCAGGCTGCAGTGCTGAGCTCTCCTCTGGCTCCTCTGGCTTTGTTCTTGGTCCCAACCCCCCCCCCCCCCCCCCCCCCCCCCAAAAAAAAAACCCCCCCCACACCCCCTCTGTCCCCATCTTTTC
>JAODKE010000047.1:12276597-12300836 GCA_026779605.1 Mormyrus hasselquistii | reverse complement strand
AGGGGGAGGGGGTCCAGCTGTTGGTTTCTCCGTTCTTTGCAAGTGACCCCCCGGCACCCCGGAACCCCCCCCCTCCCCAATTCACCCCAACCCCCGGGAGAAGGACCGGGGGGGGGGGGGGGGGGGGGGACGGGACTGGCACAGACCTTAAACACACAGGTCCGACTGTTTCCAAACGCATGCCACGATGGGGTACCAGGAGAGCATCGAGGACTTGACATCAAATATACAGGACGTGCATAAATGCATGGGCAGCATTTACACAGGCACATTGGATTAAACACAAACGAAAGGACTAGAGTTTGTAAACCGTGGGGCATCTTCTACCTGAAAATAATGCTTTGCAAGTCGAACGGGTACTCGATGATCCCCGTGGTCGGTATGCGGACCCTGAGTACATCTTGTTGGGTCGGCAGATAGGACGGTTCGGCGATACGATCCACATCGCTTAGATAGCTATAGACAAGGAGAGATACAGAAAGAACACAAAAAATTGAAGTATGACAGCAGTCAGGGCAGCCCCCTGCCCCTCTACTGGAGCAAGTGGTTTGGTCCGGCCCTGGAGTAGAGAAGCCCTCATGGGCCACAGCACGTGGCATTCTAAGAGATGCGGGGGTGGCCACTTCGGTTTGCTTCCCTCCACCACCAGTATGTTAACCCCAAGATCTCTCAGAAAGTGCGCACCGAGCCCCCCTACCGCCGGCCCCCTCCCTGAGACTCGCATGGTGCCTGCAGACTCAATTTAGAAGAGCACTTTCCTGTCAGTCAAGACCTGGTGAATATGAAGCCAAATTTCACAAAATGACCTATACAAGTGATTAGCGAGAAGCCTGATCGAATGAATGATTCTGTTTAACAGCAAATCCATCTTCAATATGAATTATTTAAGCATTTACTGGCTGCCAATTTCCTTCCCACGTACTTGGGAAATCATCCAGACCCTTTGTGGCATTTTTCAGCGGTTTCGCGGATAATCTAAACAGCTGGAATGATGTCACATTTAGCGATAAGCGAGGGAATCTCACCAGCTGAACTAATGCGGGTCTGGAGCTTGGGACTGCAGCCAAGCCTTGGGCACGAGCTCAGAGAGGGGAGGCTACCCGGGGCAGCTGGACAGACAACAGAGCAGTCGCGAGAGCAGTGGCGGCAGCGGGAACAGCGGGCGACGGCGGTGGGCGGCAGCCGTGGCAGTGGCAGCATTCTGCACCGATACCTGAAGATTATATTCTCCAGGTCAAAGGGGTACTCAATGATGCCGGTAGTGGGCACTCGAACCCGCAGCACGTCCTGCTGCGTGGGGATGTACCCCGTTGAAGACACGCGTTCTAAACTGCTAAGGTAGCTGTGGAATGAAGGGGGGAAAGTGTACATATGTGTATACAGGCGTACACACACACACACACACGATGCAAAAATACACAACAAACACAGAATGCAATCTATAACACAGCTGACATACAACTAACACATGAAGCACATCGGAAAGGGCGTTAAACCGAATAAAATCATACAGAGTCCACTGCCACTTCAGAAACGGCTTCATCATATTCATAACAGCTGACGGAGCGACATGGTGGCAGAGCAGACTAATCCGACAAGGTGCTGCAGAGAGGAGCTCGGCGTCCCTCCGCCATTCCACACGTTACTGGAATGGCTTGCCAGTGATGACCCATCTGCCCGGAAGCCCTGGCTCCGCCCCCAGTCTCACTGAGGTCACTGACTGACAGGCTGACTGACCAACTGGACACATTCATGATGCAAATCGGAACTAAACTAACAATATCAGTAAGATCTAAGCATTTTGGCCTTAACATAGTGCAAATGTTTAATGAACTTGGAAAAAGGGTTTGAATATTAATGCTACGCTTTTCATCTTGGGATATCACCCCAACCCACAGAAGGCCAGGATGAACCCCCCCCCCCCCAATCCCCCAACTCCCAGTGTTGGCACCACTCACTTTGTCCCAGTTTTTCCTGCCTTAGTGGGAGGGGATGGCCTGATTGGCCAAGCACTACCCCTGCGGGAAGTCAACTGCCCTGCAATTGGTTCGCACAACTTGCAGGACCAATCTGGCGCATCAGCAGGGGGTTTAGGAGGTTGGGAGGGGAGGTGGGTAGTTTTAGGCTCCACCCAGAGAGTAAAAGACAGCTCAGAGATTTGACACAAAACAGGGGAATAAATAGATTCAAAACAGCCGTGTAACTTAAGTCCCATTATCAACCGAGCTCAACAAGCCGACCAACAACCAACTAGTGACTAACCACACGGAGCCTGCCAGTTTCTACGCATAGGAATGATTCTGCTTATGGCCTGTGCTCCAGCAGAATCAACCGTCGAATCGGCCGCCAGCCTGAAAAGGGGCCTTCTGTTCTAAATGTGCCCCATTGTAATTGAAGTGCCACTAATGAGGTAAGAATAACCAGGGATTTTTAGGTCGAAACTGGCAGTCGAAGGCTGCCTGTCAACACCGAACAGTCAGGGATCCTTCCAAACTCTTCAGAACGAAGTCAAAAGCGGGTCGCTCTGGCGACGACAAACAGACCCTTATACTAGAAGAGCTGTTTCTCACACCATGGCCACAATCAGAAGTGGAGCTGTTGCCCCTCTAGTAAGATGGATCACAGGCCAACTCTGCTGTGTCAAGGACCGGTGCTATGTTTAACTAAACCAGGCAAATGAACCAGAAACCAAAGTGGCCTGAGAGGCAACAGTGCAGAACAGAGCGTTTCCAGCTACCTTGCCGGGCTGAGAACAGTAACTGGCATCGACTTTCAATTGACCTTCCGACACCTCGAGCCTTGGAGAGCACCCAGCGCCCTGTCGTCTGTACGTACTATTTGGTGGAGTCAGAGAGCTGGTATTCCCGCCGGCGGTCGTACGACTCCTGGATCCCAGGGTCCGCCCACAGCATCTTTATGGCGTTAACGTAGGGCTGCTCGAAGGATGACACCTTCTCGATGTCCACCTCCTTCACCAGTGCGGCGTTAGCCTGGACAGACGGGAAAGCATAAGATAGCATGCAAATGAATCATTTTGCCTACAAGCTTTCAACCATAATAAAACACTGCTGATATGCATTAAAAACTTATAGCACTGCCGAAATTTCTTTTGACATTCAACGGGTTTAACATCATTAAAAACAAAACAGCAGCTGTAAATCATCCAAAAAATACGATTTTTACGGTAAAGATCTTGGGTTGTCCAAAGCTTCTTGCCCAGACTCACCTTGTTCTGCTCATACTTATACTGAATCTTTAAGGTCTCCATGGCACGGATCATGGACTGCATGGAGGTGAAGATGTTCTGGTACACCAGCTTGGTGAAGCCCCGCTTGTCCTCATCGGTGTAGCCGGCCCCATGGATGATGCGCATTTGTTTGATGAAGGTGCTCTTGCCGCTCTCTCCGGTGCCTGGTGACGCATGCGACCGGAATATCGACGTTATTACAAAGACGGTGCGGCTGAGTACCAGGCGGGAAGAATGGGGCGTCATGTTGGCCAGGCAACTCAAAGCTGACCAGATAATTTGGGACATTCGGCTCCCGATTAGGTTAATAAATACAACAAAAACTGAATGCTGATCTATCAACCTGATAGAAATCGTCAGAGCCACAGCACAAAATCCTTTTTAACTGAAGGTGTTCGACTCACTGACATTCAGGTTGACAGGCTGACTTACACGCGTGAAGATGACCTTGTGGGGGTGGACAACAGACACTTCATTTTCTCTAATAATTTCGAAGAAATTACTTACTGGTTAAACACAGTCAAGCCCGAACACGACGACTGCGCAGGAGTAGAAAAACAGGTGGAAGGAGGCCCAGGTACGAAAGAACACGCCGGATCCATGTTATGTGGCATTAAGGAACCCCCCCCGCGCTGCACCCAGGCCACATTTCCAGTAAATGATCTCCTCAATCCTTCTATTTGCCATACAGAAGCCATCAGTCCTGCCTTGCTAATGCACAGGTGGACGTTATAAACCATCCTGGAGTGTTGGTGCAAGTGGTGGTTCCACGGATGTGGATGAGCAAAGCCGGGCCTTGTTTTCGGGATGGTAACAGTGGGCTGATTTTCACATCACCCACCCACCCCCCATCAGACCGGCGTCTGGAAGACGACACCTCAGCGGCTCCGGTGTTACACACTGCGCTCTGCAGCCTGAGGGGTTGTGTGTGTGAGAGTTACGTAATCCATGTAACCCACAGTGCCAGCTATATATGGCAAGCTGGCAGTGCCGCGTCGAGCTGCAGAAGCGTACGAGTGCGCTATTATGCAAGTACGCTGGCACACGACATGCAACATCTACACGCCAGCTGAGCCGATCACACACCCCTCAGAAAGGGGAGTGACCCCCCCTCCCAAGAATTAGCAATGCTAAAGCAGAGGGCAGCATCAGGTAAGGCCTGTCAAAAGCAGACACTATCGATTGTCGTTTGTTCAACTCAAAACCCCCCAGGAGTGCATAAAAAGACAGGGGAGGGGAGTTTAAAAAGGTACTGCTTTTGCCCCCAGAAAGGTTTTTCTGACCATATTTATTCTCTGGACTTGCTATCAAAGGTTTCAATGTCATCATTCTTCACCAATGCACTAGAACAACCAGTCGAGCCCCCCTAGGTAGAAGGCTGCAATAAACAATAAATCATTGTCTCCATTAAATCATACACAACTTTTCAAATTGAGCTTTCAATCTTCCAGTTGGTTCCAAGTGTGATGACCCTGGGGGGGGGGAGGTGGTGATAGAGGCCGGGTTTCCAACCAGGGTCACATTGTTACACAGCCAATCGAAAAGGGCAATGGAGGTGAGGACAGGAGTAAAAACACCGCTGGAGAAGGGTTACCCCTACCAGGACAGAGCCACCAGGGAAATCAGAGACTGGCACGCACTTCCTTTAGTTCTGTTATGTTATGATCTGCTATGCTACCCACCCTCCCCCATACCCACTGCTAAAGAAAATAAGGGAAAAGAGGAGGCCTCTGTGTGTGTCTGGGATGGGGGAGGGAGAGTCAGTCAGACCTGACAACCAGCTCACATATACCTATGCACACAGTGACACATGAAAAACACATAGGCACACGTACCACCAAGCACCTGACTTCTTCTCTCCTCAGCATTAAACCGCAAAGGCACAACAGCTGCCGCCGACTGCCGGCAGAAACTGCACGGCAAATAGGAAACGGACCGACACCAAATATTTGCAGTGCGAAAAACGCACGCACCTACATTCGCCGTTTGAAGTCACAGCAATTTTAGTCGCCACAGCAACCTGCTTTGTTTTGCGAAGATGGCAAATATGATTGACCGCTCATGGCGGCTACTCTGCTCAAGATCATAATCCGGCCAAATCTACTACTTCGGTATCTTACAGGCATTATAAAAATGAACAGGACTACTGGGAGGCATTGACCGAAAACAAAGATCTTTCCTTCTGATCTACATTGGTGTTAAAAAGTTGGAATCCATACATGAAAGCGGCGGCAGCATTTTTTCGTAAGGCTGCCCGTCCTAAAAACCCTTCCAGAGGAGAAACACAAAATGGAGCCAAGTTAACTGGCCCAGCAGAGTCAACGTTGAAGGCTGTGAGGAGGCAAAGCCGGACGCCGATCACCAAACGCTTCTAGGCCGACTATGTAAGGTTTCACACAGAACTCGCCGCTGGCGCTTGAACAGGGGGCAGCGCCAGGTTCCCCTGCTCGGGGACATTTCTGCGCTGCAGCTGGATGGGCACAGCAGAGCGCTGCCACACTGGGTCACTACACACATGCTCCCATGCGAATCCACCTAAGGGACGGGATTCAAAAAAAAAAAAAAAAAACAACATGGCACCGGAGCGAGGGCTGGGCTTGCCATGAGGATGGAGACAGACTGTTCCTTCCAAAAGGATGTTGGGCCACACGCTTTTCTGAATGCCATTTGGAGGGTTCCTGGGCCTGTCTACCAGCTAGCAATAGAGTAAGAGAATAATCGTAGAACCAGGAGTCCCCCAAAACAAAGCTCCCCGAAAAGCTGCTCCGACCCCCACCTTTATGATGCGTTTCCCTATTCTCTTCACTGGCCTCACACCCCCTCCTCCTGCCTGAACAGACATTAAATTTAACGAACAGGAAGCCATAACCAATTTCAGCTGTGATTACATTAATAAAAAAAAAAAAAAAAAAAAACATAACACGATATCGAATCAAAGAAAAGTTGGTTTATCCTGCGCAAGCCAACTGAGCGGATGAAATACCACTGTAGGTACAGCTGAAAAAGGTGTGTTGCTGCTTTGTGTTACAGACACTTGTTTTTAGCCGGTCAGTTAGCTGCTTACTAATTAGGCAACCGTGTGGCTCTCTCTTATCTGCATTTTTTAGGGTAAGCTGAGATTATAAAACCATAATAATGTCAAGGGTTAGTCGATAAGTGCATTTTGAATCAACAACCCCTAATATTTTAAACGTGGCATCAGTCATTAATCGAAGCCACTTCTCACACGCATGAGGCCCCTTGGCTGCGCCACAACTACGCAGTTAAGGAAGCAGACGCATCGCACATTTAAAGACTGGGGCCAAGCAGGCCCCAATCAACCCCCCAACAAACAGACGCATGGAGAATCGCTCCCAACCCCCAGCACACGCACACACATTCACGCAGCGGATCTGTGACACACTGGCGCAGAAGTGTGCGTGTTCAGTCTCGGCAGCGCGGCGCTTGGAGAGACGCGAGGCACTGTGTAGGAGGTGGAGGGATTTGAAACCCATGTTGCCGTAGAGACAGTCCTGAAAAGCCTGGAACCATACCGACTCGCAGGCAGAAGCATTTAACTGCCTGTGTTTCGGCAGCACCTGTTTGCCCACTGGCCAGGCTGGATCGACATCCGGCAACTGGACTGAGGAGGTTCAAATCCCAGGATGGGCCCCAAGAGACTCCAGAAAAGGCCACCTGTGCAGGATAAAACACAAAAGGGGCCACAACAAGGTCCCACCTCAGAGGTCCTTTGCTACAAAAACTGTCTGGTGCTCCCATCCTGACGTTTGATAGGCTGACACACATTCACAGCAGCCAATCATGGACCTGTTCCATTTCAACTGGCTTTTTAAAAATAAATGCCAAAGAACACACCACCGGCGTAACACGCTTCTCAAATCTGTCCCACCGCAGCACTGAAAGCGGAGACCCAGCCGCTAAACCAAAGGCCGAGTCACAATACGCCGGGGCAGCGAATCCCATGCCGCGCAGCCATTTGCATTGCGGTGGCCCTTACGCAAATACCTAAAGTCAACAAGTTAAGATCAACAGGGGGCTGTGCTCCACAACTTCCCCTGGCTGAGTGCACATCATTTCTACGACATACTGAGAACAAAAGTGAGATAAGAACCAGTATAACAACCTCACAAAAAAGGGCTGGTAACTTCAGGAACCAGGACAACAGACCTCTGACACAATAGAATATACCCAAGTAGGCGAGTGCAAGTTCAGAGCGACTAAATCGTAAAAGGTGGCCTCCAAGTCCAGGTTTATGATGACACTGTATTGATCCCCGTGGGGAAATTCTAATTTTCCCCATAAATTCTATTTATTTAAATATGGGAAAACAGAAATAAAAATGACAAAATTTCAGAGAAGTCAAGCAAAAACCACAGATTTCATGTTATTAACACCAAATGGGTGTTTTTTTTTTTTTTTTTTTTAAATCAGATACAGTGATCTCCTCGACTCAAATTCAGCAGTAAGGCAAGCTTCACTTGCACATCGCCGCACCCATGTCCCAAGACAAAGTGCATATCTGAGGGGCTTTTAACACGCTACAGCCGCCCAGGATCAGCACACGGAGGACACACAATCTTCAGTGTATGACATAAGACTACAGCAACAGCACTTCCGTCAGCAAACGCGTATGGTGGAAATTTAGCCCCCCAGATGGAAGCGGCGCTCCTCTGATCACTTCACAGCACATCCACCTCAAAGGCACGCAATGCTTGGGGTGCTTGGCAGCACAATGGTGCAGGGACATGGGCAGCGAGCTCCCGGTGGAGGTACGACAGCCACAAAGTGAGCATTCACGCCAACCGTCCCAGACGGGATTGAGTAGTTCCTCTGGCCTGCCGCCATTACACATCCTCCCACCCCAAGCGGTTACAAACTTCCACATATCAGACACCATAAGCAGAATCTCCGAAAGGAGACGTACAAGAAGCACACAGGACACAGACACGCATATCCGTAAGGGGATGCGTGCTAAACGACATCCTTGGCGGAACAGACTAAAGCGAGGAGCGAGCCAGGCTGCAGCTAGGAAGCATCCTGACCCATTTCTAAGGATGTGAACGTGCGAGCTGTTACATAAAGGCCCGCCAGGGTCCGTCTGTTTCCATGTCGATAGCTGGAGCCGGTCGAGTTGGGCGGATATCAAACAGCACAGTTTGCTACGACGCTCCTGGCTCAACCGCTCAAATAGCCCCAGGGCCCTGGGGCTTAAACGGATTGAAATTCAGCAGGTGCCTTGGGGTGCCGTCCACGTGAAACGTGATGCCCAACGACCTGGTACTCCCCACTAACGACCAAAGACGTCATTAGGGCTCATGCTATGAGTGTCAGAGATCAGGGAGATACTGGCAGTCGGGCTTCACTGGACGGGACGTGCTGAAGGAATTTCTTTATTTCCTTCCAAAAAATACATAGTGGCATTTGTGCAATAACTGTCCTGTGTTTGAGTTCCAACCTTCCATTTCTAGAGGTTTTAATTTTGGCAAAAACCAAAGTGGAACAGGAGGACAGTTTCTCGGGCGGGGAGAGATGGGGCACGATGAGAATTGCAACCACTCTTTGGATCATGGGATAGCATGACTCCTGTCCGCCATGCTTCATAGGATGCACAGCCAAAGGCGAAGTGTGACACCAAGAGAAGCTGCTCCATCAGAGCAAAAAATTTTGAGTCTGAAAATAAATAAATCCATTGTAAAAATTCTATTGCAGCCAACAAAATATGCCAAGCAGCAGTGTGCTATCTTACAAAAAGGAGGAAAAAATGGGCGAATGCAGAAAGCCCCCATGACCCAAAATGACCCCCAAAGCCCCAGCAGCAGCTGTTTAAGGCTTTTTTCAAACGGGAACCACACACACCTTCACCCCCGTCGCAGCCCGCCCCCTCCCACAGAGTGGGCTGTGTGACCCTGCATGTCAAGCCAAACGAGTCCCTGCTCTGGCTCTGGGCCTTGGCAAAGACCAGCAGGCGCCTCAGCACCGGAGATAGCTGCTGTCTGGTGTCACACAGCAGGAGTAACAAGCGGCGTGTTGCTGGTTTATGAGCTGCAGCCTGACAGGTCTGTCAGCTTAAGGGTTTGATAAAGAACTCAGGCGGCCTTGCCACACCTCTAACTGAATAAATAATTGCTTAACATATATATATGGATGAATTCACAGACCAGCTTCATGAGAACGAATCCTTTAGTTGGTATTTGCACAAGTACGAGTACAGGTATGTTGTACTTCTCACATATCCTATCTTACTCTCCTTTGCAACACACACAGAGTTGAGGATAGCGGGCCAGGCCACTTATCTGGTGTCCATGGAGCACTTTGGTGGGGGGTGGGGGGGGGCTGTACTTATTATGCTGAGGCCAGGGCTCAAACCGATGATCTTCTGATCACAAACACAGAGGCTTTACCTGCTGAACCAAACACCACCCCCAACTGCAATTCATATTTAGTGCTGCCAATCTTTAACACAGCTTTACGTTCCCAATGAGTTAAATCTAGGATTATATAGGTTGCGACCCAACACTGATGGATATGCACCTGGCCACCAGCACACAAACCACTGATTGGTCCATTTACACCAGACACTAAATCACCGATTATAAAGCTTACAAAGAAAAGCCTTGGAGGTAAAAAAAACACACCGTACTCCCCAGGTCAGGTTTTACCACATTTTTTTTTGGGGGGGGGGGTAAATACCACACCGATGATTAACAACCAAAACGTATCTACAGAACCTGATGTTAGAGTTAGAATGTGCTGATGACAGCGGCAATGAACTGACAACCAGGCAGAAAAGCACAGTGCACAGAGTGTCAAAGCCTCACGGCTCAGGTGCGTCATGGCCGCCGTTCGTACTACGGGGAGCGGGTGGGTGTCTGTTTGGCACAGGTAAGCCCAGGGCGTGGCGAAAAACCAAACACCAGCTCTTCAAAAACCACCTAAACCTGTAGGCTAACTATGTCACCGCACATCATAAGGGAGAGAGAGAGGGAAGAGGAGAAAAAGAAAAAAAAAAAAAAAAAGGCAGAATGAACCGGTTCGCTCACGCAGCCCCAGTGTGGACGCAGCCCTGCATCACAGGACCCGTCTGAAAGGATCCTCTCCCTCCCTCCCCTGCTCGCTCTCCGCACATGGAACTGCTCCACATTCGGGTGGCATTAGCCCATTTCGCCACATCCTACACCCCCTTTGCGGTCAGTTCATGGTGACAAAACGTGGTGCTTCAGATTCACTTCAGTCAGAACCGTCACCGACCGGGAACAACAACCTGCTCCCAAAGAGAGCTCATGAGGCACAAAGGCAGGGTTACAGAATTGTGCCACTGAATTTATTTCTTGATGCATTTTGCCTTCGTGCTCCATAATGTCTCTGCCCTAATTTAAATTCCTTAGCATTCTTGTATTCACCCCATGGGCATGTAGCCGGTAAAGTGCAGTGGCGAGCAGGTGCGTACACTCAAGGCTGCTGTAACTCCCAGCCACCTACGGCCAGGACCGAGGATGGAATATGGGGAGACACCATATACCCCCCCAACAAGGTTTCCACAGGAGCTCACTCGACGGGAGCAGTTTCTATTTATACCAACCAGGAGGACTACAAGCACCTTCAAACGTTCCACCAAGGAGAGCCGGGAACCTGGAAGGAAGCAAGGGGACGGAGGGAGGGCAACGACAACGACCTGCAAGCAAGTTCAAGCGTCTGCACGTGCATGTGACTTAAACCCACAAACTGCGACACAGAGGTTGCTGGGGGCATTTGCGCTTGAATACGGGACCATAGAACGCTGGCTGGTCTGCAAGAGGAAACTCATGGACCTGTAGAAGCAAGCAAGCACTGGTGCCAGCTCATATATGGGTATTCGAGAACCAGAAGTTCCCCTGCACATCCAGAGGGCAGACATGGAATGCCACTCTCCTCTGCAAAGTTCCTGTCTCATGACCCCGCTTTGCTCACTGACAAAACGTAACCAGACAACCATGCCCCCTTCCCCCCCCCCCCAAAACTACTACATTAAGACAGTTAGGGGATACAGCCAATTAAATGGACTTTCACACTGCCTGCCTGTAGAAGATAAAAGCTCAGCTCTGAGAATTTCCTCAGAGACCTGGTCAAACCTTACAGCCTAGTCCACGCGGCCAGCAGCTATGATGCTTCTTGCAGCACAGACATTAAAACAGCAGCACACTGACCGTGTGACAGAACCGGCCAGAACTGACAAGCCGAGCCGACCGTACCAAGCTCATGACAAATTCCCAAATGGCTTCATACCTTCACTTCATAACCAAACTCAAATGGCACACGACTTCGACTACAGCCTAAGGCATAACTATAAAGAAACATTCCTTATTAAAAACTTAAAACCAGAACAGTCCCTTGTTATTACCAAACCCATTCTCAGCATTTACAGAGAGGTGCCAGCAAGTTCCAGGACGTATTTGCTTTGGAACCGAAAGTAAAAATGCCTTTCAGATGAAACTCCACCATTCGGGACAATGTGGCAAACTGCGCTTCTTCACATAACCTTAACTGAAAGAGGACATCCACTGACAAAGATTACACTGGCACGCATCACCATAACAGCCAGACAGGTGACACACACAGACAAGGGTGCATATCGCTTTTCAGATGACTGTCAAAGAGATGGTGGTGCGCAACTTGGTGAATTAGGGCTCCTCGTCCATGGGCAGAATGTTGCGGGTTCAAATCCCATTGCTATGAGAGGGGTTATAGCACATTTGGAACGATGAGCAAAGCCCTAAAACCTATGCTGGATGCTGCCAGATCCTGTTCTTTGATCCTAAACTTTCTTCGTCTGTATGTGACTTTGGACATAAATGTGCACTAAATAAAGTTAAAGTTATGCCTCAGAGCAGGTGCAGTAGTAATTTGGAGAAAAGGTCTGCGAGGTGAGAAAAAGGTGGAATAAAAACTGCACAAACATCTTTTTACCCCCGCTGCTATAGTTCAGGGATGCAGATCCAGATCAACAGTCTCCAGGTAAAATTTTCAGCATGGCTGTACTTATTTTCAAATGATTACCAACAATGTTTTATCCAGCAGAAATAGAATTTTGCGACACTATGAAGAGAATCCTGTCTGTCAGATGCACTTCCTGCCCTCAAATGCTTTTACGGGAATGATATTCACCACCCACAAAGCCTGTCGGCAGGCCAATAAATCCCCTGTCCATCTCGAACATGAGAGACCATCGACCCATTCACCGATAAGCACCACCTAAGGGAGATGCCTAAACGTCACACAGACTGTGCTGGTATCTCCACTGGACGGAAACTTACGATCTGGCCTCATTAGAACAGCTTGTACCACAGCACGGCGGCCGAAAGCTCAAGACGGGGCAAAACGTGGCGGGAAAATGCAAAAAACCCACGTGCGTCGTGCTGCAGAGGACGTCCTAAGAGAGGTGAATTTGTTGAACCGATGCTGCTATAATAAGAAGCGACACACAGGCTACCTTTGTGTCCACCAAGGGGGGTATTTGAGACCCTGCCACAATGGGGCTTCTGAACACATGGCGAACACAGGCTGTACACTCATTCTAAAACATGGGGCAAGTTTAATAAAACCTGTTAGCAGAGATTGTTAAATCAGCAGACAGCAACTTAACCACCTTAACCTGTTAAGGACCTCACAAAGACCCACTACACGCCCGATGAGCCGATGGACACTGCTTGCCTTCCTGCATGCCGGCTCCCACACCATAATCAAGTAGAGCACATACAGCCATTGTGAGGTCATCTATTCCCAACAAGCTGTCCGTGTTCCCCTCCTCCTATATGCATGACATTTAAACAAACGGACTTGTATTATGAAGGTTGCCTGTCTGAGGCCTAACATTGTCCTGGCTGTTGTTATGAGGACACTTAAAATGGACTGTCCCAGTGGAACAAAAATCTAGCTATACTGTATAAGCAGACATAACTGAAGTGCTATGGATAAGTGTTGGCTAAATCTTGAAATAGAAAGTGATGAGCTGCTTTCGGGTCCGATTCGTGGGAAAGGAGAAAAAAAAAAAAGAAAAAAAAAAAAAGAGGCCAATCAGAATTTTGTATGACACATATCAGGCTCGATTGCTAGCGACTATGCCCAGAGAACAGCAAATCACTTTAAATAAATACATAACACGTAAATGAAACAGAAAAATACATCATAAAATAATTAAGATTATCATATCTCAAACATACCCTTTTTTGTGAATTACAAGCATCTATCCCAGAGTGTCATGCGGGTCCAGAGCCTGCCACAGAAGCAACGGGCGCAAGGCAGGGAACAACCCAGGACCCATGAGAGAATTACAAAAATGTAGAAAATAAGTTTTACACTTAGGCATAAGAAAATCAATAACTGCTCCCTGCCCCCCCAATCTAATTACTTCCCTAACTGGCCCAATTAAGAATCCCACTTCCCCAGTCTAAAAGCTTGCATAATATCAGATGCAAACCAGTAAAATTATAGCACTTGCATTTTAACAATAAAGATCAGATTATATAGGGAGATCACTTACCCTATATTATATCCATTTCTACAAAGTTCGAATTGCTCACAGTAAGATCTAAATGACTGCACATCCACTAAGAACTTAAGGAATTCCAGTGAGCAGTCTCCTTTACACTAAGCCATTTCTTTCTGGGGAGGGTGGCTGTAATTCTCCTTATATGGCTTTTAAATCAATGATTTTTAAAATCGAAATCAAATAAACTGACTTCCTACAAGAAAATATTGAGAATGGCAAAGCCACTGCCAAAGCGGCCATTCCTGTTTGTTGCAAGTTTCTGAAATACGGACAGATGAGGACAAAGAGAAGGGCCATCAACCCTGAACTTCAGTTCTACCCCATAAACACCTCTCTCTGACCTGCATAGGGTCACCATGCAAAGGGCGACAGAGCAGCCAGATGCACCAACGGGTCCCCCACCCCCTGTGTCTAACTTGGCAGATTTCTCACTTCGTCTTCTGCACACACTCATAAAATCTTAATACTGCATGATACTCACCACTGTCATGCACCTGTGATGCAGTTATTAAAACGCTGCCAAGAAAATCTGTAATGCTGCTGATGTTAAAAGCCGCGTTTAAATACGAAAACGCTACACTTCTGCCACTTAAAAATATTTGCATGATAAAGTATCTAGTTCAAAAGTGAGATAGCGAGCCGTGTCCCCGAGACAGACACCCATCTCCCACTGGCCGACAGTGGATTTAAAGCCGCGCAATAAGTAAATTCTCGAATATGAAACGCTGATAACTGACAAATCGCA
The DNA here is from genome assembly GCA_026779605.1 of Mormyrus hasselquistii. Lineage (NCBI taxonomy): Eukaryota > Metazoa > Chordata > Actinopteri > Osteoglossiformes > Mormyridae > Mormyrus > Mormyrus hasselquistii. The sequence goes on along the minus strand of JAODKE010000047.1, from coordinate 12,286,319 downwards.
TCTTCTAGCAATTTCAGCGAGAGGTGCCGAGCGAACCCGACACCAGCGTTTCCTGCACATCCCGTATCTCATCCGAAAGCCATTTACATGCGGTTCAGGAGAGCGGCTCCGTTTAACCAGGCCATGAAAATGAGATACACCACCTCAAGAGATTCATGTAAATATACCACCGGCGGAAGCCCAGTATTAATTCAGGCATCGGGGATATTTAAACCCTACTCGGATACATCGTTATAACCGGGTATATGCCCATATTGAGCGCTTCTTACAAAACTTCAGTCATACCCTTATATAGGATAGGTTGGCCGAGAAATAAAACACGTTCAGATGCATTACGTCTATTAAACCCAAAAACTTATATCTGACAGAAATGACCTTTTCCGCCCCCTAAATTGTCAAAATAAACAAAAGAAATGTCATTAATTCCTAAAGGCGCGGGTAAGAGACACTAACGCGAACGAGAGCCCCAGCACGGGCCGGCGTTTTTGGCGGTAACGCCCGGTAACGCTCCCCACGGCTTTAGTCACCAATCGGGCTTTTTAATCCAACGTAACGCGGAAAGGAAACGTTGGCGGATTACGGTCTTCCAGGGCGGAGAGAGCCACCGACATCCACAGGACAAACGCGCGGAAAACGACGCCGACGGAGTGCAAAAATCACAGACGCCGTGGCAAGCGTCGACTGGGGGGGGATATCCATGCACGCGCTAAATCTGCGTTTATATTATGTTATATAAGAACCTCAACCCTGGCTGCTTTAGCATATGACACTGGCTCTCAAACCAACACCCCTCCCCGGTACCCAGCATTTTTCTAGCCGTGTTGGTGAAAGTGAGCCCCGGCAGCCCTGCGCTTTGCCACCGCCTGGGTGCCGCTGTCACCCGGACATTGCATAACGAGGCGCCGGGCTTCATATGCATATAACGCCCAGTCCCCACACACCACACGTACCGTATTATAGGTATTTTAAACGTCTCTGGAAAGGCCCACCCTGACTGCATACATTGCTAGCCTATCGATCCGGCCAGCCCCGTCTTGTTTACCCGTCAGCGGCCGTGTGGAGCCGCGCCTGTAAAGTCTCTCCAGAGCCGTTTCTCACCGAGCAGGAGCAGCTTTAACTCCCTCCTGGCGTCCCGCTTGTCTCGGCGGAGCTGCTTGTCGATCTCGGCGTTGATCCTCTTCGACTCCTTCGCCTCTTCGCTCAGGCAACAAGCCATCATGGACTCCAGAGTCATCCCCCCGGTTTTTCACGGGACTCCACCGACGCGCCGACGCTGCACTCGGGGCTTGGTCGCGGGGAGTCGCGACTCCCCCCCGGTCCGGATATCGGGAAGAGAAAACGATGGCCTGGAGAGTGGAGGGGATGGAGCGGGGAGTGGGGGGGATGGGGGGCCGGGGAGCTGGGGGGAGCGGCCTCGCTTTCTGGTAGTCCTCCCTAGGCGAGCTGGAGTCCGACCTCACTGGAGTGCGAAATTCGGCGGAGCGGCGAAGAGGAGGAAGGAGCGGGGGAAACAGGGATAAACGCGGCGGGAGGGGGCAGCAATCAAGCAGAGAAGGTGGGAGTGGGAGGGAGGCCCCGGTGTCCGCCTTCGTGTCCGAATGCCTCCGCTAACTACCGAAACCGCTGATTCGGAGAATCCCCTGGCAAACCCTCGCCTCTGCCCCTTCTTTTTTCCTCCTACGGTCCGCCGCCCGTTTCACCGACGCGATCGCCAGAGGTGACGGGACACGCTGGGCAGCCGCGACATCCGCACCGTAGCTCTCTCCACCGACCGCCCAGCCACCGACTCCAAAAAACCGCCCCGCTTAACTAGCAAGGCAGCGCCGCCGCAAAAATGGTGTCCATTCACTTAAAATCCCCCCCAGTCAACGGAAGGTAAAATAAATACAATAAAAATACGCCCTCGTTGATTTAATAAAAAAATAAAATAAAAGGCTGTGCGATATGGCGAGATAGCAGCCTGATTAGTAGCAAGCTAAGTAGCTGATAGCTACATAAAACAGACGCCTCTGATAGCTAGCCGGCAAGCTAGCCTATTTTAACCATTCTGATTTTAGCATTCGTTTACTGCTTGCTCGAAGGCAAAAGGTTTACAGGTTAAAAACAAGAATCTCAACGTGGATTGGGGACTTATCTATACGCACTCATTTCTCCCCCTTTATTATTTTTTTTCCCCCGATGATCGCGTCTCCTTCAGCCCCCAGTGAGAAATTGAGCAGAAAACGGGAGGGTATGGCACACACTAGCCTGACTCGGACCAGCCTAGGCAGTCAACGTGACTGACAGGAGGAGACGAAATGGCTATAAGTCCGTGTGGAAGTATGGCTAATCAGATCGAAAGGGGGCGGGATGAGGGAGCGGATTTCCAGAAGTGTCAAGTTTGGTCGAAACGCTATTTAGATCGAGCCCGTTTCTTGAGCTGTGGTGTGCGGATATTCAAAGTGAGTCGGATGCGACGAGAACCGCAAATTGTTCTTTATGTTCTATTTGCAACTTGTCAACTGCCTATTAAATAAAATCGTCCAAAATGTGTTACTGTGAGCAACATATGGAATACCATTTCCTGTATCAACATATCCTGCTCCGGGTAATCATAGAGAGTTCATAATAATAATAATAATAATAATAATAATAATAATAAGCTATATTGCTACTTCATTTGTGCGGGTGATACCTCAACAATTAACTTTGTTGAACTATAAATGTTAATTGACTTACGCCAGTAGTCTACTATCCTTGTCGTTGGAAGGATCCTTTATATGAGTGAAAGCAAAGAAGTGACCTATTTTTTTGTAGAATAAGCCCATTAAACGTTCTGGATTTGTAATTGCACCTGTAGCACTACTGGATGTTTGGTGACGAAAAATTACGATGAAAATGTAATTGGCTTTTATGTAGGGCTTTGGGGTTTCATTAGTGCGCTAAGACGAATGCTGCGGTTGACATTAACCTGAATATAAGACGATATAAAATGATCTGGTCCCATATGAAAATGCGTGTTCATTGTGGTCACGAGCATTTTGTACATATTAGCACAATTTTATCTTTACTTACTGTCTACAGTATTAAACATTTGTTTTCACATAAAGAATTAGACCTACTCTTCTTTTTTGTGTTCATTCCAAATTAGGTCAACTTAATTATTTTTACCCAATGAGACTATGATGATTTGATTGCCTTTGGATATCTGTTGAACTTTATCCATTTACTTGAAACTTCCAGGAGGGACGTGACTTGTTCCTGGGATAAAGTAATTTCCAAAGCATTTTTTACATTTGAAGACACTGCTGTAATAATCATTTGTATATACGAGTTGATTTCATTTACCCGGTATTTAACATACCAATCAGTTATCTTTTAACAAAAAGCACAAATCATAATCCCCCAAATTAAACACAGACCTAAAATATGCACTTTTTCCAGAAAAAAAGGTAGCATTGCTCTGTCACTCCAGTTAATTAGTTTTCTTACTTTAGACTTGGTATTCAATTTATGGAACCGATTAGCTATGTTTAAAAAATCCACAGGGATCTTTTCTATGTATATAATATTGTTTGAAAAAGTACTTTTTCACATTGTACTCCATACATCTACTCTACTGGATTTACACCAATTATTTCATAGTGGTTAATACCTGAGGATCAATAGTAGTGGGGCAGAATGGTGGTTAACACTGTCTCCCCACACCTCTGGGACCAGGGTTCAAGTCTCCTCCATGGCTCTGTTGTCGTGGGGTTTCCTGTGGGTACTCTGACCCTCCCAGTAGTTACCAAATTGCCCATAGGTGTGAATGGCGTGTGAGTGTGCCCTGGGTTGGCACTTGATCCTGTGTTGTTCCCTGCCTTGTGCCCATAATCTCCAGACTTTCCATGACTCTGAATAGCACAAACAATTGAAGATGGATGGATCAATGATAATTTTTCGCAATGTTACACTTGCATTGGGGTAGTGTGTACCTGTGATCGGAAGGTTGCTGGTTCAAAGCCCGTGGTTAAGAGGACACTTTCATTGTAGGGCCTTGGAACAAAACTGCATTTGCCAAGGGACTGCCTGACCCTACTTTCTCAATCGTCTGTGTCTTTGGATAAAAGCATCTCCTGAATATATTGATATGTTATATCGACAGTTTTATAAATAGCGTTATATTTGTGTACAACTAGTACTCTTCAGGTAAAAAGGAAAAGACACTAAGATGTTGAGGCATACTAGGATGATCGTGCTGTCATTAGCTCAGCTGCTGGTTAAACCTGGTTAAAACAAGTTCAGTTGAATAGTTTTATTTATGTCCACAATGATTAATAAAATAGATTTACGTGAATGATGAACGTTAACTTTATGACTATCATAGCATTCCTTTTAAAACACAATTTTAATAACATATTTGCATTGTCTAGGTGTCATTTTGAGGCATATCCAATATAGGACATTAATCAAATAAATGATTATAATTATGTCATCTATAATATATATTTTTTTTGGAGCCCCCCGCACAGTGGTTAGTCCTGTTGTTACACACCCTTGGGGCCGGGGTTTAAGTCTTCGCCCAAGCTCTAAGCGTGTTATTGTGGGGTTTTCTCCAGTTTTCCCCCACAGTCCAAAAAACATGATAAGGTTAATTGGAAGTTCCAAATTCCCCATAGCTTTGAACAGTGTGTGTGTCAGTATGTGTGTGAGTGTGCTTTGTAACGAGTTGGCACCCCATCTTGGGTTGTTCCCTGCCTTGCACGCATACCTCCCAGAATAGTCTCTGGACCCCCATGACCCTGAATAGGACAAGCAGGTATACAAGATGGATGAATGGATGGATGGTTGATTGTGCTGTCATTAGCTCAGCTGCCGGTTAATCCTGGTTTAAAACAAGTTCAGTTGAACTTGAGTAGGGGATTGAAGCGGATGAGAAATTACTTGATTGTTTCATCAAGTAGACATATCTGTTACGTTACTGTATGAGCAACAGGCCTAATCAAGGAAAATCTTTTGAAGATGTGCTAGGTTGCAGTAAAGGTCAGGTAACGCAAAATGTTTGCTTTTAAAGATTAAAAATTAGGATTAGCAAGTACAAAGCGTAACTCAATTTCTTTAAAAAATTCAAGCCTAGTTCCTTAAGATTTTAAAGGTAGTAAACCTAGCCCATCAATTATACACAAATTTGGTTCAACGTTTCATAAGGGTTCCTTAACACATTTGCCTACAATTTGAAATATTTGAAATTACTAAATTGTTTATTTGTAACGTCTGATTTTGGGACATATATTAACTGCGACCATCTCTCCTTAAACTGCAACCATGTACAGAGCTGGTATGAACTGAAGAAACAGTGAACTGAAGATAAACAGTGCCCACTAGTGGTGGTTGGGTGATTTCTTAAGGGGCTCTGCAATGTTGTTACTTTAAAACGGAGGTGCGATTTAAACTACAGGTTCACAGGACACAGAAAGAGAATTTAATGGAGACTACGTGATACGAGAGTTGTCTCGATTTAAACTCTGCTTAAACAGTCATTTAAGCTAATGACAGCGCAAGTTCCGCGCTGACAATAAGGACAAATAACTAGAGTGACACCGCGTGGACATACATTTCGACCATTTACCTGAAAATCACGAATAACGTTTGCCACTAGATGGCGATAGATCAGACAATCCCATCCCTGATCAGGTGTGAAGGAATCGTTTACCTGTATGAAATATCTTATTGGGAAAACAATTGATAGATTTGATATGGATTAAAGTGGAAATTGTAGGCGCCAATGTAAAAGACAACATACTTTTAAAATACACGATATTAGAACAGTTTACGTTTAATTTAAACATCTTAATTAAGCATGCAGTATAAAGCATGTCATCAATGTAGCATAGCCTGCCCTTCTTGGTGAAAGTCTCACTAAACCAGTTTTCTTTCTAAAGGAGAAAAGAATTCATTAGTGGTATTTATTTAGCTTTAGTCACGTGAATGTTTGTTTTGTCATTTTCCTTCGCTTGACCAACAAGATATTGCTGTTGGTTGTTGTATTTCGCCATCATAAATTGCATACTAATAAATGGAACCATACACAGTAGCTCAATGGGTATTGTAGTTTCTCCAGCAGTAACGTTCATGACTGAAAAAGTTCTGAATGAATTGCGAAACAAACATTCCTCCAGAAGATATAATCACTTAAACTTTCTACGTCATACATCTAGTCTAAAAGCGAAAACGCAGCGTTTTCGAGCGAGCGTCCGGAAAATGATTACACCCAAAAAGTGCTTTCGTTTAAAGTACGGGTGATTATACTTCCTTGAGGCGAAATAATTAAGGTGCCTTACAGACTGTCAGCCTCTTTCATCGGAGCTACGCTCGGTATCGACAGACAGCACATTCGACATAACACGATGTTTGTACCTGCACTGTGTGACAGCTACCGAAACTACCGTAGGATACGCGTGGAATTTTCATACTCATCTTAACACACTGAAGGTTTTGCATAATACGGGAAGGAGTGCAGAAATGTGAACTTAGTTTTGTAACTGGGGAAGCACGATGTTTTGAAATGAACACAACTAGTAGCGGATCGTTCTTGTTATAGGTGAGAAGAATATTCCAGCGCGTCTCCTAGATGTTTTATGTGGCCTTCCTATGAAAATATTTACTTTAACACCAATCGCAGTTAAGAATTCCGGTATAGTTATATAGGTATATTTCTGACTACATACTTTTTTTGGTGGAGTTTTTTTTTTTTTTTTTTGGTGGAGTTTTTTTTCAAGACTAAACAAGCAGGCCGCAATATGGTTGTATTATTTTTTGGAAAAACAACGGGTTAAAACTCAGAACTCGTATGCTTGCATCGGTTTTATGAACAAGCTATGGAAGGGTTTTGGCAATGGTGCCACCGAACATGCATTTGCTTCCTATCTGAAGAAGAGAGGAAGGAGATCGCCTTGGACAGAGAAATCGAAAGGATCTTAAATCTTCAGAAGGATAAAGAACGCAGGGAAATCAAAGTACTTTTACTTGGTGAGTCTGAGTTTGTGAAGAAATGTAATATCACTTGATTAATTCGTGTGTTTATGTTTGCGTACATACAGTAGTGTAGTAGAGTAGTGAAATTCCCTTTTTTTTTTTTAAAAAAAAAAAAGCAGCCCAATCTTTTTTAGAACGCGGTGCATTTGCAGCACTCCTCAGTCGTTGTTTATTGTTTTCTGTTGTCCTGTAACAATATATTAAGGTACTGGGGAGAGTGGTAAGACCACCTTCATCAAGCAGATGAAGATTATCCATGGCCAAGGGTTCTCGGAGGAGGAGCGGCGAGACTTTGCCAAACTGGTCTTCCAGAATGTCTTTACTGCTGTCAAGGCCATGATACAGGCTATGAGCACGCTGAGGATTCCCTATGGCTGCACTGAGAACGAGGTGTGGCTGTGGGGTCCGTAGATACCCCATCTTCTAGTGCCGGATGCTCCATCCGTGAGTGGGACAGGTGAAGTGTGACAGGCGCTGATGCATAATGTGAGCCTGTCTTACCCTCAGCTGTACGCTCAGTGGGTGCAGGACGTGAATCCGCTGAAGGTGACCAAACTGGACAGGAGTTACGTTGATGCCATCCGTCGCCTTTGGGCAGACCCTGGCATCAAGATGTGCTACACCCGCCGCAGAGAGTACCAGCTTCTGGACTCGACTGAGTAGTAAGTGCCTAGTAGCGCCTGTATTTATGCACAATGCTTCAATAATTTTCACTGAAACAGCTTCAGTCACTAGATATACAGACTTCCCAGTGGCCTCAAACCCCACATATACAGGCTTTAAAAGAGTTAAAAATATAGTCCTACTATATTTTTTCAGTTGGCAGACAATTGGTAGTTTTTTTAAAATACAGATTTTTATTGAGAACAATGCCACATTCAAAAGTTATTTCCAACAGCAGAGTCAGAAATCACAGCGTGGGGGTGGGGGGGTGGGGGCAGTAGAAAATCAGGTGGGCCGGTCCCATAACGATTCACACTACAAGAAATCACACTACAGACTGAACTACATATTTTTAATCAGTTTTTAAATGACCCGCGGCGTTACTAAGACCAAACGAACAGACGAAGAACAATCCATTTACCTCTCAACAGCACTTTTCCTCTAACCACACACACATACCTGTCAGACACAATCGCTTTATAGTACTGTATCGTACTGTATCGCTCACTGCACATGTGACGCTGAATGGGGGAACCTGAGTTCAGTCTGGGTGGACCCAGGATCACCCTGATCGCCTGTGCCAGGGCGGTATTTTCTTTCTGAAGGAACAGGATCAGTTCTGCAGTGATCAGAAAAACTATGCACATGCCGAAATGAGCCATGTTCTGCCAGTAGAGGGAACCAGATCTGTGCAAACACATGCATTCAGATCGGAGCTTAACCACTTCATTCCAGAATATGGAACTCCTTACTTCCATTAACATTGTCCTGTAAGTCCACAAACTGCTGTGTGCTGACCAATTGTGCTCAATTGCTTGAGGTACGATGTTTATATTCACCTTACTTATATGATGCCTTACCAAATGAGAGGAAAAAGATAAGAATTATAAGAAAATGTAATTTAATTCATAGCTAGAAAGGATTTTATCGGCTGTTAGCTACGGACGGGGGGGGGGGGGGCAGCCTAGATTCCTCTGTTTTGTTTTTCTGTGTGTTTTCCAAGTCGCCATGAGGACAGTAGACATACTGCAGATTAAATCGTTCAAATTAACCTTGGCAACAAAGGGAGGCAGATCGAATGAACTAATCACGTTATGACTAATTGTAGTAAGTTTAAAACAGAAGCGTTTAATAGTACTGTTCAAGCGTGGGTGCAGCCTGTCACCATTGACATTTAGCCGTGATATTTTGCGCCGGTCGCCATATGTGCCTCAAACGACAAGGAATCTCACAGAGCGTTGCGGTCGCCGTTCTTTGTGCTCACGATCGCCATTATGACCACGAGAGCAACATAAGTCGCCCCTTCCTTCCTGACTAGCTTCATGACAAGCTTGGAGCGCTTGGCCACCCCCGATTACATTCCCACGGCTCAAGATGTGCTCCGAGTCCGGGTTCCCACCACCGGAATCAATGACTACTCCTTCACACTCGAGAAGATCTCCCTCAGGTAGGTCGCTGAAGTACCTCATTCGAAAAAAAGAGACTTTGCCACACCCCGCTGGATCACATTGTGTACTTGATGGTGAGATCCCATCACCTTCAGATAGTTGACTCTCCTCCATGAACACCTTTTAGAATTTAGGTGCTTTTAGGGTCGAAAGACTCTATTAATTCCAAGTAAAAACAGTCAAAGCAACTCCAGACATTTGATCGGAAGTATCCAAGACACTGTAACAGGTTTTGCATCCACCATCGATCAAACTGGCGCTAGAGACGCACCAGTGACATGACGTTTTGTTTGGGTGGTTTTATGCATTTGCCCGTTGATCACCGGTCCTGTCAATGCAAGTGACTGTTATTGAATTCATTCTCGGGGACAAACCCCCATCCCACACCTTGTTATATCATACCACCACTATTGGGGCATCTCACCTGCAAAGAAGATTTGTCTGCAAAACTCACGAAACCAATTATCCTCACCTCCATTGGGTGACACATCCATTGTAACCTCAGTGTTTTATCGATTTGCCCCCCCCCCCCCCCCCCCCCCCCCCCACCTCCTCCCGCACCCCAAACCGGGCCTTTTGTGGGGGTATGTGCGGGGGCGGAGTGTGGAGGGGGGG
>JAODKE010000047.1:12240008-12270685 GCA_026779605.1 Mormyrus hasselquistii | reverse complement strand
TTGTGACTGTGTTAGTGTCTGCATGTCTGTCTGTCTGTCTGTCTGGCACCCCCCCCCCCCCCCCCCCCCCTTCACCCTTTTTGTGGAAAACAAAAAAAATTTTTTTTCTTTTTTTTTTTGTGTTAGTTTTTTTTAAAAAGTTTTAGTTTTAGATTGTCCCCCCCCCCCCCCCCCGAGTAAATATACACCCAGATAAATAGCCTTTTCCTTTGACTGCCTAAGATTTTGGCAGTGGAACTCCAACCACCATGAAAAATGACGTCTTTCTTTGTGATGTCAGGTCTTCGGAATTACCTAACATGCGATTCCTCCCCACCTTTAAATGGCGCATGTTATAATGAACATGAAGCCATTATTTCTGCCCATTGTCAGTGCTTTCATGGGTCTGTGAGCCTCTCCGGACAGAAGGCTTCCGGTGCTTAATCCCTCCCCCCCCGCTGGTACTCTCGACACACACGTCGTACTCCCCGGGGCCCCCGCGGACACACTTGCCGCAGTCCCTTCACACAGAGCCGAAGCTTTAGATTGTCCTCGTTTATGACAGTTTTAAAAGGCAAATTTGTCACCGGGGGGCAATGAGAATAGCTGGGATTTCAGTTCTGTGAATTCCTTGGATTTCATTCTTTATGTAACTTTCTGCAGCTTCACTATTTAACCAATTATTGGCGGCACAGGTGACGAGTGCTAAGCGACACTGAAATACTATCGTAAACCAGCATGGCGCTCTTACAGCTCAAACGGTGAATTTTAACGGTAAAATGGCACGTGCCGGAACGTGCGGAATTTCCAGCGGCCCGGCTAAGCTGAAGGGGAAATTGACTTAATCGTGAGAGTGAAATGGGGGAGAAGGAAAAACAAAGATTAGCCTTTATATTTCTACCTTTCAAATACCCAGGGCGACTGCCATTGAGGGTTTGTTAATGAGAATTTTCACATCCTGAACCTCTGCTGCTGGGAAGCCGTTATTAAGCTCTTAAGCCGACCCACAATGGTATGGTTTTTTTTTTTTTTTTTTTTTTTTCTTCTTCTTCTTCCTACCCTCATAGCAAACGAAGGCCTTCCTTGGCAAATGAACTATGTTAGGCCACAGTACCGGGGAGAGAGAGTTAGCCTGCAGATGAGCAGCCTGCCCCAGTCCCAGGAGTTCTGACTCCTGGCCTCCCTACTACTGGTGCTATGACGTCCTTTTCCCTGCCACTGGTCCTACTGTGACTTTTTTTTTTTCTTTTTAACCCAAATTAACCCAAAAATTGTAGATGCCTAATTACCCGAATCAGCACCTTCTCTTAAGAAGCGAGACCTGCTCTCTGTCCACTGACTAATGTACCCATTGTTTCTCGAGGTTCACATACAGTTCTGGACCAGCCTATTAAAAAGTCATTACCTGCCCGTCTTGGCCGACGTCCATCCTAGTCGGAGAGTCACTTTTAAAGCCCGGCCCCCCCCCCCCCCCCCCCCCCCCGTGGCTGCGACCCCCCCTGAGTCTGGGATGTAGAAATAAAACTTGTTTTATGCTCATTATTATCAATAAACTCAGAAAGGGCACTGAAGGTGCTTATTTGTTCATATCTTTTTTTTGTAATTGCCTGTTTACAGCGGTCGGTTACATTAGTTTTATTTTGAATGTTTTTCCCCTTAGATAACACGTACTTTACTGGGCAACAGATCTGATTTATCTGCTGCTGCTTGCGCTGTGGCTTTATTAAGGCTGAGCAACACAGAGGGGGGAGAAGACTCAATTAAAATGGACGTGAGACCGAGTTGGCGAGCCCCCGTCGCGCCGGGGTGTTAGAGCACAAAGACGCCGACTTGTTCTTGCTGCCTTGTTGCCAGCGCATGCCCCCGGAGGTCTTCCGGCATGCCCCGAATGTGCCTGCCGATGCCCGAGGACCTTCCAGGCCTGGCATGAATATAAAAGACCGCAGATCGCACCGCAAATGCGGCGTGGCTCCTCGAGTCGATCGGGATGAGAGAATCTGCTAAATTATTGAATTTAATAGCGGTTTAGTGCCAAGAAATCTCATTCCCGTGCACTAATGCATCACGAAGATTGTGAAACTTAAAATGCTACCCCAGTATTAACATTTTAAAAAGATACCATTATGGTAATATCGTTACAGCTTTGACAAATGATTATATCAAGTGGGTTAGTGGTTGGCAGTGTAGCCTGAAACCATCTTGTTGTGGGACCCTCGCTTAGCTCTGTACGTGTGCAGTTTTCATGTGCTTCATGTGTTGGTGCGAGTTTCTTCCATGATCCCAGTTTCCTTTGTAGTCCAAAATGTCTGTGGTTTTACCTGAAGCTCCCGGCTCACCAGGAACTTGCACTGGGTAAGTAGCTGTGGTCGGTCATTTGAGCTCCTAAATTATATATATGGCTTTCTTTGCCGTATCTCCATATATAATCATACGACTTGCAATTATCACATTTTTTTGTTTAACCATTCTCTTTATTAGTTGGTTCCAGATACCTTCTTAATGACAGGTCAACAGAATGAGCAGTAGTGAACAATAAATGAAAATAAAATAGTATCTGAGGTAATAAAATAAAAAATGAGTAGGGATAATTGTTTGAGCAGGATAACTGTATCCTGATCAAAGACAGGATGAACACAAGCTGGTTTACACTTCACCTCCTGGCTCTGTGATCGCAGAGATCACAGCTTTGACCCCAAGCGCTCAGCTCAGGGTGAACGTGGGGACACGTTTCTTTTTCCCGTTCACGGATACCCGTTTGAAAAGGCCGTCTCTGGGAGGCAGTGCTGCACACACACACTGGAGCTCTGCATTGCTGATTTGGGCCTTGCTAACATGGACCCCTATTCATAAACCAAACCATTATGTCTGTGATAAAATGACCCAGGAAGTTGCAGTGGTTGTTAACCGAACAAATGGAATTTTGGTTGGGGGGTTCTCACCTCACTGTGACACTCTCATTGGATATGGCAGCAGACTTAATGGAATAGTAATCGATAGTCATGCTGGTGAGCACCAGTGACCTGTGTCCTCCATGCGCAAAGAGGAATTCCACACGAAATGATATCAGGCTTATTCTCAGATAATGTTCAGGAAAATTATTTTGCAGAGCAAATAGACTGTACCCTGAAGTTCGCTGCATCGCTGCGATTTCATAGACGGCATCCAGACAGATGTTTCACAGCATCTGCCTTTCATGCCCCTGGGAATCGCACAAAAGTGTCGAGTGCTGGCTGGGAGCCGCGCGGCAAGAAACGAAACGTGAGAACGGGAACTGGGCGTACTTGGATGGAGATCCCTGGCGGGGTGAAAAAGAGGAAATAAGTGGACTGGCGAAGCGCGTCACAGGATGTTGTTTCAGCCTCATCAGGAAGTCCAGCCGCCTGTTTTACCATTACGGCTGAAAACCCCGATGGGGGCGAGGAGCTGCCGTAGGAACTCATCAGAGGCCTCAGATGGACAAGCTAGAGGACCTCCAACCTCTAGGGTCCACAAGGGTGGGGACCGGCTCATCTTCTCTGAAGAGAGAGAATATAATTGTGACACTAACTGAAGCATGCCGAATTCACATTAAACGATATATCGGGAGTTTGCAGAGTGGCACACTCAGTAAAGGGTCTCTCCCTGAATGCAGGACTCGTTGCACAGCCGAGGCCATAGTTCAAATCAGCTGGAGAAGTGGAGTGTGACTGATGCAGCGTCGGACGGTCCGGGTGCCTCTTAGTGTTTATCGCGCCTTTGCTAGCGCTCTTCTCCTGCATCAGATGTAATCCCCGGGGAATTCAGTCGCTCTGGAGCCACATCGCACAGAAGCAGGGTCACAGTATTCTGGGGGATTTTCAAAGTTTGAAACTTTCCATGGGAAGTAACGGGAATATATGGGAGTTAATGGGAATGAACTGGAAATTAGCTAAATTGCAGGTTAGCCTGTAACGGGGAGCTTAAATTAAAAAAAAAAAAAAATAACATCTTGACGGTACTAATTGTGATATCATTGCGTAAGCAAGTGCCCATGAGTAATTATGTTTGTATCAAAACACCCCGAAATAAGCATCTGCATCATAAGTCATGTTCGCGCATGTTGCATTATTCATGCAGTTTGCTTTCTTTGCCGTATCTCCACACAGTGTTCCACAGAGTTCACCGTTTCCAAAGTTCCCCATCTTAAGCTCACATGGAAAGTTTCTGGAAATATACTGGAATTTTTCCGCCCCTTCGCAACCCTACTCAGAAGTTACCAAAAGTTGTATACAGAAACTAACGGATTTGGTTGGGGGGGAGGAGGGGGGTTGCTATGAGAAAAAAAGGGAAAACATAATTTAGTTGCTCCAAGTCATTAGTGGAAATTAGCGGAAATCCATCTTGTTTTATTTCAGTGCCGATTGCTCCTCGCACACTGAGATGTAGATTTGCAGTGCACTGATGCTCCTGGGTTGTCACCTAATTATCTGTGTGTCTATAGCAGCAGCTTTTACTTTCCCGAAAGAAAACGTGGAGGAGGTCCAGTAGAGGATCTCATGGAAGGCTTTATTCAAGGAACTTGAATTGAATTTCCTTAGGCAAAGGTCTCAAGCTCCCAGCCCGCAGGCTAGATCCGGCCCACAAGACTGCTTCGTATGAGCTGCCACGTGTTTTTACTTCAGATGAATCGCCAAAATCTGTGGTTCCACTTCTACCACTTTTTCATTTACGTGATCAGTGTACTTTTCTTATAGATTCGTGAAATATAGATATTTCAGAAAATAATTTCCCTGTCTCTCATTTTGCCGTTCGGTTCAAAATACTTGCTGAAGTGACCCCGGCGGGAGACGACCTCATTGCAGTGAACCCCCAGCTATTTGGGTTTGAGACCCCTGACTCGTGGCGTTTGACATATGCAGTGACACGTGCAGCTATTTCTTGGCGTAGCAATGCAAATGCACATTTGTGCTGTTATGACAAGAAATCACTGTGCATTTTAACCTTTACGCACCATACTTCATTAGTGGTATGTGTGTGTGTGCGTCTGTATGTTTATTTATATGCACACAAACACGATCACATTCAAAATAGCCATAATCGTATTCCACGTACTTTGGCGGTCTCTCACGATTGCCAGGCCCCCGTCGCACACATCACTGCTGTGTGCTCTTGTGCATGGAGCTCTGGTGATCTGTTCCCTTCTTCGTTTCACACCTCCAACAAACGGTCCTCATTAGACTAGCCGTCCATTGTGCTCTTCTAAGAACACGACCGAAAAGTAATATAATTATGAGCCTTTGACGATAGCCTGGCAGAGGGCAGATCGCGTTGAAATGATCTGATTCATTACTATAATTACATAAGGAAGATACTGGTAATGTAATGCCTTTTTATATCAGTGTCGAGGTCTAGTGTTATTCTTTAATATTTTGGTACCTGGGATAAAGACTCTCCAAAATGATCTGGAGCCGGATAAAGTCATATGTACTCAGCTGGTAATCGGCGCGATTATCACCATGTCTGTCTCTATCCTTATGCCCACTTCTGACGTCACATGTGGGCAGCCGGGAACGTGAGCTGGTTGAAACACCTACACTGCTTTGTCATCCAGAGCCCATTCAGCAAACTGGTTCCCCGTGACAGCCACGATCAGGGCTGGGGGGGGGGACCATCTTCCACAGCCCTGGCTCAGAATGCACCATAAACCAAAAATATCTAGCCGTCGACACAGTGTATGGCTGTGAAGAATCTGTGTACCTGTGCATGTGAGTTCAAATGTAACGAAAAAGAGACATCCTGGGTACGTGCGTGACACCTTTTCATGAAAGTGCTGCGTGGAATTCAGCTGTAAGTAATTCTGAACGCAGTTGGTCATGGGCGGATCTGCAGATAATATAGTGGAGAAGCAAAAAAAAATGTCTAAAGAACCAAGCCAGTGTTTGAAAACAATGCAGAGTTCGAGTCTCTCATTCCAGGCTCCATACTCTAAAACGCTCATATCTCTCAGGTACCAGACAGGACCACATTAAACAAATCATTGTGAAGAGAGCCAGATATATTCCTGGTGCCATTATTTATCAAGAACAAATGAGGGGTTTTCATGAATGCGAACTTGACATTGATCATTAGAGCAAGGCCTCTTCTAATTTGACAGAGACAGCAGCACTGGGGAAGCATGTAAAATATGGATTTTTGTGGACTCAAGCTTATCTTTTTGTTTGTTTTTTTTTTTTTTAGTCTTTTGTGCTTTTGGAGAATCCATTGGGAAGAGAGGGCGGTATTGAGGTGCAAGGAGACGCCGAATGTCAGTAGGTGCGTGGCGCGGCCGTCGGAGGGGTGTGCTGAGCGGCCGTGCAGTCGTGTGTCAAATTGCGATCGGAGAGGTGAAGTTTTGGGGAAGTGGTGTAAGTGTTAACCTTTCCACCTGAGCTGGGGGCCATTCCGGGGGACGGGGGCTTAACTGCGACAGAACGCTCTATCGTGTTGTCATTTTCTAAAGCACCCCCTCCCCTCACACGGATCACACAAAGCCTTGTCGGAACTCGCTCATCACTACCCGACGCCGCTTTGTGTATGCGGAGCGCCGTCAGCGAGTGTGTCTATGCTGGTGCTCCCACTTCAGTGTTTATGTAACGCGTGCATGTGTCAGTTTAAGTATATGCACCGTGTGTGCGCGTGAAAAATATGTGAGATGTGGGCGTGTGGTACGAGGTCCACATCAACCTCCTTTCACATTTATTCGGTGCAGTTTCGTCTGAATTACTGAAGAATAAGCGTAGCACCAGCTGCTCGAAACCATACGCGCTTTGTCACGTTACCTGGACCGACGCGTCACTCTGGCTGTACATAAATTGGTGCCGTATCGTCCGGGCAAACTGCGATCCGAGCCACAGTAAACTTCATGAAGTTTTAAGTGCAATTAAATAGTGCTGGCTGTTTGTGGCGTTGACGAATTTTTTTTTTGCTGACTGGTTAACACAGAGCTAACAGGACAGATGAATTCAAAGTAATGTCTATCTAACTTCCAGTAAAAACAAAGGTTCCCTGTGAAACATGGTTCTGGAGTTCAGTATGACTGACAGAATTCATTTTATATATTTTGATGACTGGCGCCTGAAACACCCAGTGAAATGATGGTTAATAGCCCTATTATTCAAATCACGGTCCTCAAGGTATGAGCACTGCTGGTTTTCCGGCCTTCCTTTACCTGAGAGCCAGGTGTGAAGCCTCTGACCAATCAGAATCAGTAATTATTAAACTAACTACCTGGGAGAACTGAAATCAAGGCCTGGATTTGGAATCGAGGTCCAGATTTTAAGAACCCTGGTTTAAGCGTTAACTGCTTCAACAGAGCAATTAAAAGTAGCGTTGGCAGAAATGAGGCTTGGGAGGCACTGTGGATAGACTTAGCCTGCATTGTCAATTACAGTCTCATTTAACCCAATGGGAATTTAGAAGTAAGCAGTGGGAAATGGGTTGAGCATGCCAGTGATTAGCAGCCCACAGTAATCCTGCTCACTGTGGATTTCTAAGCTTCATTCCTGCTTTCACTTATTAGGGCAGTGGAGAAAATGTTCATCAATCTGAGATGGATCAAAAATGACCCCAGGAGTCTTAATGACAAGATCTGACATCCACCCATTTTCTCCCTACTTGTCCAATGCAGGGTTTGGAGCCTATATGCCGCAAGCTATGGGCATGGTGCCAACAACCCTTTGCAAGGCACATACCTCATTCCCAGTCACTCTCACACCTACCGACAATTCAGCAACCCCTATTTTCATTCTAGTCCCAGGACAGAGACTTGAACCCCGATCCCAGAGAGGTGAGTAGATTTGCCCCCCCTCCCCGAATTTAAAAAAAAAAAAACGGAACTTGTTAGATTCAATGTCATTGATCATGGAATCTTTTTCATGGGATCTTTGGGCGCTCAATGCCTCCCCCCCCGCATGATACAGCAGAAATCAAAATGCATGTCCTACCCCAGCATCCTGCCTCTTTCCCCTGTGCTGCCGCAGAGGGACCGCGATGGCTGCAGGAGTGTAAACTGTCTAATTACTCCTGTAATAAGGCAGATTCTCACACCGTCTTTGCAGACCCGCTCTCCACCATGGCATCAGAGACAAAGACCGTGCCCCAAAGCCAGAGTTTTTTTTATATATATATATAAATTACTTAAAACAGGGCAGTACTCGGATTTTGACCTCCTGTCGAAAAAAAAAAAAAGCTCTAGAAATGTTTAATGAGGTATACAAGCGGAAACCACACAATACTCCCTGGAAGATTTTCTTCTCTGCATATAAACAATGAAAAGGATAATTTACCAGAGGCTAATGACCTCTTGCTTTACTGTCCATTGTAATACACAGACATGCTGCACCCCGAAAGTGGCAGGTCCACCTAATTACGCAGGAATCTACAGAAGTCCGAAAACCAAAGAGGAAATATAAGCGAATACAAGTGAGACGGTTTTGGGGACCAAAAGACCACCGAGCCTGCGAAGACTCAGACCTCAGTTTTAAAACCATTCCTTGAATCCTTCAAAGCACTAAATCACTGCAGTTACAGAGAACATTTAAAGTGAGTTTGAGAATGTTTCTGCAGTCATTTATTTATTTGTTCGTTGGCTTGATCATTGATTGTGTTAGCCAATGCCACGCGAAATTAATTCCTCTGAATACAGTCTACGCTCAACAGCATAGGGAGGACACAGTGTAATCATTTATATACTAAGGTCTATTTATTTCTGGAGGTGAATGAAGGCAAATTAAATATTGGTGGGGTTCATGCCTCCCTTGTGTACAATTTCACCTTTAATGACACATACCTTAGGTCTACTTTGTACATTTCTTTTTCTTTGTATTTAACTTATTACCCAGCCTTATCCATTCATTACTACCTCTACCCTCTCAGTTTCCCTGTTCCTTAATTCTTTTCAATCCTCTTTTTCTCTCCACCTCATTTAGTCCTCACTCTCAATTCTTATCTCTCTTTCTGTCTGTCTCGTTCTTTTCCACTGAGTTCCCCCCCCCGCTTTCCCTTTCCACCTGCCGTTTCTGTTTTTAGTCGCGGGGAGTGCACCATTGGAGGCGGAGCCACGAGAGCAGGGAGAGCTGTCCGCCGCTAGCCCTGAAAGCGATCAGGGATTCACAGCAGAAAGGCTGCGGGCCCAATCTGGCCAGAGAGAAGAACCGTGTGCCAACAGAAGTCTCATTAAGCCTGAATAAGTACATTCTCAATAAGCCTCTCTCATAACAACAGCTCATATGTGTACAAAGCAAAATTGTAGCTTGCAGTCATTCATTATACAATGCTAATATGGCAGACCCACTATTATGACCCTGATTATAGTCAGGATTAACGCAAATTATGTGACGAATATATAATTGCAGTGTTGATGTTTCTGTGGTTTGAAAATCGATCTATTGTCGAATGAAATAGCCTAATAAACCTGGGAATTACCTCGGGACCCAACCGCCGCAGGCAGACGCTCAACACGGTGCGTCGATTCAAAACTGTCAGCTACCCTCAATACGAGTCGTACAAAAACCGCGTTGAGGCAAGCACTCGACAGCCTTTCCCTACCCCTTTCCCCAGACGTAAAGAACACTCCAGAAACACACAAGAGTCCATTACCCCAAAAACCACTGAGGTGCTCTTTTCAAACAAACCACGGTATAGACGAGGTGAGGATTTCCACTTGAAGGGCGATGCGCCCGTCGCCCATGGAGAGCGAGGGGAACAGATGGGGCATTCAGAGCAACAGTGGGGCGATGCAAGATGCGCACGAAGAGCCAACACGCCGCAACGATGCAGCACCCAGACAACATCAGATGGAGTCGACGCCAAGTCCTACGGAAGAATGCAGTATGACAGAGGAAGGGGAGGGAGAGATGAAAGCATGAAGGAAAGGAAGAAACCCTTCAGAAGAAGGAGGGGCGAGTGAGAAAGAGCAGATAGACATCAGACAAGAACCAGATCAAAAAGAAGACAGCCGGGCGAGCAAGAGCAGAACTGCTGTAGTGTTCGATCAACTTTTTTGCTCCTCGATGCAGTGGTCCAAGCAAACGGACGCAGGGGATGTAGCAAGAAAGCGAGAGCGCGACGCCGTCTACAAGTTGCATGCGATAGGTGACAGAAGAAAGAAGTCAGTAGGCTTGCTTTGGCTGACATCTTTGCATGCAGGCAATCATCCAGAAAACACTTGTGTCCAACTGCACTCAAGTGACTCATTCTTTTCTCTAACAAGTGCATGCAAAGCCATGTGAAAAGCTGAATAAAAACGGCTCTACCATCAAGACTGAGGGCTCCGGTCTTTACACTTCCCCGATTAGCTCCTTGGTTCTCCACTGTTTCCCTTTCGTTTCGTCTTGGCATATGGTAGCATTATCCTAGCACGGCTCTGAGATTTTATTACGCCAATACAACACTGGGTTTGTTTATGTTCATGTTTGTTCCAGTTATGTTTGTGTTTGTTCCAGTTATGTTTGTGTTTGTTCTTTGGCAGAGCCAGTGCATTTAGGGTGTGTCATGCCTTGGTGTGCATTTTAAAGGAAAATGATTCGGTATGAGGAAAACACAGTAGTGTGCATTTAAGAGCAGGGTAAAGGGTTATTGCAACAACTTCTGCTGTCAGTTCACCCATGACCAGTTTGTTTGTTGTTCTTACACAACACTGTTCCACAAGGGCGGGCTGCTCCCGTGGACGAAGTAAAGCTGTGCTCTCAAGCAACCTGGCACTCAGGCATCATCTAGTAATTCCGCTCATATTGAGGAAACATACTTCTGTCCCGTCACTGTCAAAAAATATCTCTGATGCTCCTCAGTCTCTACCCTAGAAAAAGCAGAGCTTTTTATTCTTGCCACTGTGAAGATTAACTTTTTCCTCGATACGGCAAAACTCGGAGCAACACACTCATGCTCTTTGGAAAACCACATTCTCCTGATATCCTTAGTAGAATATGGACCCAATAAAAAGCCCATACTACACAAAGAGGGCAAACCCCCCCCCCCCACATTCAATGCAAAGCATGTAGGGGTGAGGGTCAAGGGTCGCAGTAAAGGGGGCAATGTTAAATACACTCTGAAGGAGAACCATTGAAAACAAACAGGACTCTCTCACGTCTCATAACTCTGCAGATTTTACCCATATTTAATGAGATCAAAAGGACACTAAATGATATATTCACCTTTAAATTCAAAGCTTCTCTGTCTGCCAGTGAGGAAGTTACTCTTAAAAGAGCTTTTGATCCAGCCAATTCAATCAGCTCTGACCAGCATGCACAATATGGTTAGACTAGCCCCCAGTCTCCATACGGGGGCCATAACTGCTGATCTTACCCATAAACCTTCATCTGTAGCAGTGACTCAATCTCTGCTGGTCCATTTGCCTCCCTCCAATGGTCAGGCTATAAATACCCTGATGATTTTAGAAGCAACGCCAGCGCAAAAAAAAAGCCATTTTGTTTTTTTTTTCTTTTATAAAGCTAAAGATTAATACCAGAACGACAATGAGAAACCCCGCAGCTGTCACGGGTTCAGAACCTTTTTATCCTCGTGAGGTGCCACCATAGTGCGGTACAAAGGTGCGTATGTGTATGTGCGTGCATGTGTGTCAGTATTTGGAGGGGTGCAGCTACGTGGAGCTTTACGGCACAGCCTGAGCTTGAAATCCCATTAGCCGTCCTGTCAGATGCCTCCAAGTCAAGAAACATAGAAAATTAATCCTCTGATATCCTTTCATACCTTTTTAAACCTGAAACAAGGGGTTGGAAGCCGAGCAGGGAAACCAGATGAGGCGTAAATAAGAGCAAGAAAGAGATACAGGCTGTTGATGAAGAATATGGAGATTTATGGCACAGAAAGGGAAGTGTCTCAGGTGACAGAGGGGGGTGCGTGTCATATCAGGGGGGAGTGTGGGGAGCAGCAGGCGATTAACAATGGATGAAGCGAGGAGGGTGTGAGGGGGAGAGAGGACCGCGAGGAAAGGGAGAGACAATGGCGGAGTGAAAGACGAGAGAGAGGATAAGACGAGAGGTAGAGAGACAGATGAGAGAGGAAGAGAGAAACACGACAGATGGAGTGAGAGGGGCAGAGAAACTGAGGGAAGGAGAGGAAAGGACAAACCAGCAGGTCCTCGCCCACTGGTTCCAGTATACAGGGATTCCAGCTAAACCACACCAGTGTGTATACAATAGAACCCCTCTGCAGTGCTGTGCAAAAGTCATAGGCCAAAATAAATGTTTAAAGTGAATTATCTGGGTGGTAAGTCCACTTTGGCTCAGATCAGAAAACAATACAGCATTAGAATATGTGACAATTAAGAATAGCACAGTAAAAACTAATAGGAATTTCTTCTGTTCTCCAAAAAGTTACTGATACCCGGCTAGATGAACGCCGCTTCGGTTGCCAAAACCACACTCTAAGGGCACCTCAGTCATTCCGTGTATCTATTACATTTCACCACTTAACTCACTTCAATTAATTGATTGATGTAATTAATCAAAAAAAGGTCATTGCCATAAGAACTAGCTATTCAAGGTGTGCTAGTGGTCATGCCAAAAAGTACATGGTTGTATTGATGGTGGCTGCAGGTACTGGAGTGATTTTAGCCAAAGTTTTGAAATGGCTAAGCTGACACACTTTGACAGGCAAATGGCAGTTTTGCACCAACATGAAAAACATTTAAACAACATTTTCTTTGCATATCTAAGACTTTTGCAGAGTACCGTACATCTGTGCTGAACTGCACTATGCCGTATGTATGTATATATGTCAGTTACATATTTATTGCCCCAAGTCCACTCCAGTTCCACTGGGAACACTGGAAGGGTGTAGCCTCTTTGACTGGCTCCAGTATGACCACAAACACTTCATGCCGCTTATTTCTGACTTTTGCCTGTAGTCTGACACAACCAAACTACCATTTTTTAGAGTAAGACTAAATCAATATATATATAAATCAATATTTAAAGGTGTCTGTACTGTAGCATTGAAAAATATTTTAAACATCAAAGATGAATATAAACAGACTGATTTAAGTCAAACGATAAAAAGGAATCCAGAGCAGTTATGTCATGTGCAAGAATGAAAACAATAACAACTTGACCCTAGAACTGATCTTATGGCGCCGTTTGAACTGTTGCCAAGCAGCCTATCAAAAGGAGCACGGAACATTCTCGCTGAATGTTGTTTACTCCATCAGAACTCTGTGTTTCCATGGGTTCATTAAGAGCTGTTTTATAGCCCCAAGCAAAGCAAACAGAGCAGGACAGGGACACCATGGAAACAAGATAGGGGTGGTGGTGTAGTGAGGGAGGGAGGGGGATGTCAGGGGTGGAATAGAGCAGATTAGGGTCCCAGTAGGTTATAAAGTGGTGCGTAACAGCGTTAGGGCATGCAGCTCGCCAGAGTGTATCACATGATAAATACCTGGAGCAGATGGAATGTGCAAACACGGTGACAAGATGTGGACACTGGCAGAAGGACTGGGGAGTGTACATTGGGGGGGGGGGGTGCAATATTCCTATTGGACCTCCTTTAGATTCGCAAAGGAAAGACGGCAGAAAAGGATGTGAGCTGAATGATCAGAGAGACCATTAAGGTGCAGACTAACCAAGCGTTAATGGTACGTTTGATCCCAATTGACTCATGTGATATTCTCTGTTAGAGTAACATCACAGGACATATCAGGGCTTCTCTACAGAGGATCTATGCTAATAACCATGTGGTCCTGGCCCCTCTCCGATCAGTGCTACCCCCTTGCTCTTAGGAACATTCGATTATTTTCTAAATCGAACCTTGGTTTGGCTCTCAGATACACAGGATGAGGGCCCCGTATTAACCAGAAACTCCAGACGAGTCAGGCGGTTTCGTCAGACACCAATATCATTGAGGTATCATGAAAACCAGCCAATGAGCTTCCAGCTGACGTGCACAAAAGTGCAGGACATACCAGAAAATGTATGACTTTAAAAAAAAAAAACAACAACAACATCAATCTATCATTTGTTGTTTGTTCTTGTTAAGCAATATGGGACATATTTTAAAAAATGATTTAAAAAAAAAATGCAAAATTTAATCACACTGGAAGGCACTGGATGTGAAAATGCTTAGAGATTTGCTTGGGAAGAATAACAAAACAGAGACTTGTTATACAGGGATGGGGGGACAGAATAGGGCCTTTTATTTAGGGATGATAGTATAGATGGGTGTAGCTGGGGGACATGAAAGTGAAAGTGAAATAAGCATGAAGGGCAAAGCTAACAGAGAACTCAATCGTGCCTCGTCCCTGTCCAATGAAAACTGCCTGCGTTCACTTTTTGACAATTGTGACTTTTTACTATAGATAAAATGCGCCCATTCTCCTCTGTCTACTGATTGTGTTTGACATCTAATTGACCAATGAAACGATGATTAACGAAGTCACTTATTTAACTAGCGTTTATGTTTGTACTAATTACTTAATTAATTCTTTCTATGGATTACTTTATATCGTTAATTCTAGTGACGTTGATAGCTAGATAGCTAGCTAAGCTAACATCATTGTTAGTCCTGAATATAAATCAAGACTAGTTTGTATCAATTGTTGTCACTGGCATATTTGTCTCGCTGACAACAATCCACATAACTCCATCTGAAACATTAAATTGTTTGCTGACTTCTGTGTAAAGATGCGTCTGTACTTGTGGCGCTAAAGCTCTCATTACATTGTTTGAGGGTTATTTTGTTTCTGTAGTAGTTTATGAGGAAATGTATTTTTTCCTAGCCCTGAAATAATGGATTTTTGCAAATATGTGTTTCTCGCTGGACAGCGATAATATAAAGATCGGGGGGGGGGGGGGGGAACGGGTGAAGCTACTTAGTGGGCTGGTTACCTGACCTTACCGTTGGCCCAAGATCCCCGTACTGTCCAGCTTCTGACACTGGTATTGACTAAAGAGAATGATCTGGCACAACGCAGTGAACATTCAAATCATTATTTATCAGCATCTTTATTCCCGCCCCCACCCCACCCCCACAGGCCCAGCATGGAGCATTCTGGGTAAAACCTGAATGTTTGTGTCCCAGGTGGAGTCCTACTGTGATTGGCACTTAATCTGAACAGCCTTTTAAAAGGGCAAGAAACGTAAATTACTTTTCATAAAAGTACCGGCTAATCAGAAGTATAATAGCAACAGGTTGTCTGCGCTTATTGTAAGAGGAACGTGCCACATTTCACTGGGGAAACTGAAGGTCCCGTGTTAAAAAAAGAGCGCACGCACGCAACTGTGATCTTTGCGGCTGTTGCCTTCAAAACGGAAAGCAGGATTGTGTGTTCGCGTTTCAGAGTGATTGCCTGTCCCCGCACTTCACTGGTCTCCTTGGCTATTACAGCGGGTGTAGCTGTTTATTTGAGCGCTGTGGATTCCGTCATTTCAAAAAAGCTATTTTATGGAATGCTGTGAGGGTGTTGCACTCTCAGTGACAGAGTCCTCTAATTTGACATTGACAGTGGTGTCAAAGCAAAAAGGACTCTGATTGATTTGGCATGTAATGATGAGAAAGGGCAGAAAAAAATTAAGCTTGTTAACAATTCTGCTTTGACTTGACTCTTTTTATGCTCACCTTTTAGACAGGGGGGGGTCTCCAAATGAGGTCCAGCTCAGTCCATAACCAAGCGCAGGAGTAAGCCGAAGAAAGGAACTAGAACCAGCCATTTTCCGTGTGATATTGCGAGACAAAAAGATAAAAGTTTTTCTTATCTAGTGGTAAGGGGGGCTGGGAGAGAGACGAAATGCTCACATGGGGCAGAAAGGGACAACATCTGTGTTATTCAGGAATATTTCTGATGTGTAATGTGTTCCAGCGGGGCTGAGCCATGTGGGGGGGCAGCCGCCTCCATTTAAAAACCATTAGGAAATGTCTTGCCGAGCATGTGCCCAAAACACAAATGTAATATCGCATGGCAGACATTCTCATAGATAGCAGAGAGTTCAGAGTAATCTGAAACTGTGCGCTAGGAAGGAGTGGGCAGTGTGGGCTGGACTGGAGGGGGGGGGGGGGCGGATTGTTCCCCTGCATCCGAACGTCAGCTGCAATAAATTGGGCGATGCAATTTAGCTGCCCCCCGCAATATGAAGTGAGGACACATTTGCCCCATTATCAGAAAGTAACTTTGATGATTGAGGTCCTTGTGTAGATTATAGACACATGCGCTGAACAGAGAGTGAAACCATTCACAGAAACAGAAAGAGCTGGACGCTAGGATGGGGCAGGAACAGGCTAGGAAAAATAAAACAGAACCCCAGAAATTAAGGAGTACATTCAGAGCACGATGGAAACCCTAACTGAGGGTTGAGTGCAATACAGACTGTAATAGATGATGGAATCTAATGGGTGAGGATGGCCAAGCTCCGGAAGAACAGCCAGAGCGGTTTGGCTGTGTCTCCCAACAGTGAGATCGCCTGAAAGAAAATCAAAAGGCTACAAGGTCCATTCCAATGGATAGATAAGACGGTTTGTTCTAATTGTGGAGCCTGAAGAACGACATTCCTCATCCATTTGGCATCATCTGCATCCACTCAGGTGGATCTGAACTTGTGCCAGTTGCAAATGTTGGCATAAAATCAGAGACTGTAGCTTTATATCCATGTAACATGTCATTTTACTGAGCACGAATCACGTACATCTTCAAAACAGAGATTATTTTTCAAATCTTTCTCCTAGTTAAAGTATTTGAAGACACTTGCCTATTTTCATATAAGGTATAGGCACGGCCTCAATGGGGAGATAATTCCCTTTGATTTGACGGGAACAGCACTGTTAATCAAAGGCTAAGGTAACGGTACGCATTCTGCTTGATGCTTTCGTCTCTGGTTCTAATTAAAGCCCTGATGCTAATTCACAGGTGTTCTCCACTGCTGGTCTCCATAGCTACACCAAGGAATCCCATTTCGCTCTGTGTCTGTTTACAGGGCACTTGCTAATTTGGACAACAGCAGCAAGAACAGCGACAGGAACAGCAGCATACGAGCTATTGTATACATTAAACCCTCCTTTCTCTGTGGCTGCAGTGAGCTGCAATTACTGATGGAAGATCCCACCCCACCTGGAGGTTTCCCCAAGATCCGGGTTGCATTGTCAGGTCAGAGCTGCAGATACCCCTCCTCTGGCAGGATATTGTTGGCTGGATCATGACACCAGGGTAACACTGCATTGTTATTTACTGGTCATTGATCCGATTAGGTAGTATGTTGCAGC
This sequence comes from Mormyrus hasselquistii, assembly GCA_026779605.1. Taxonomy (NCBI): domain Eukaryota; kingdom Metazoa; phylum Chordata; class Actinopteri; order Osteoglossiformes; family Mormyridae; genus Mormyrus; species Mormyrus hasselquistii. The sequence goes on along the minus strand of JAODKE010000047.1, from coordinate 12,253,507 downwards.
GAAGCAATTCAGGTCAAGGACTTCATTCAACTTGGGTGTTTCTCAGGACCAAAAATGCAAAGATCATACTTGTGATGTCGGCAAGAGCGTTCTTGCTAATTTGTTTCCCAAGAAGGAACTCGGGACCCGATGAGTCATGGGATTGTTCTCGTTCGGCGAAGATGCTTCTGATGCATCCTTGATATTTGGGGGGGGGGGGGTGAGAACAGTATCCGGGGATTTCACTGTCCACTATACTTTTGTTCTTCAGTATGGAATGGAAGTGTGGTCAAGGGCCTTTATGAAAGCTGAAGGACCTTTGAAGAACGGGAGAAGCTGAAGTAAAGAGGTCTGTTAGGATGCATCAGTAGCAACCATTCTTGTTACATGGTGCATGCAGTGTTCAGCATTTATACCAAATGAAACAAATAAATAACAAAATGGCTGTGAAAGGATAGTGAATGACCTATTGGATGTTAGTATTTTGCCATCCTTTGCTGGACCGAAATGTAATCAGTAATAAGCACAATTTATGATATCCATACATCCATACATACATACATACCTACATTCGTCATCCATCCATCCATCCAACCATCCATTCATTTATCTATCTTCCAACTGCTTATCCAGTTCAGGGTTGCAGTAAGCTTGGTGTCCCAGGATACCCAGGATGCAGGGGATGCCGTAGTCAGGACGCCAGTTCATCACAGGGCATAAACTCACACACTAGAGGCAATTTTAAAAAAAAAACCATGGGAGAAGAGCAACACGGACATTCAAAGAACATACAAATCCACTCACACAGAAGTGGGCGGAAATGGAACTCACAACCGTATAGGTGAGTTAGGCCAGCATGTCGGCTATGTTTTTGAAATGAAAAAAAAAAGTACAGTATTTGCTTTGTTTTAGGTGTTTTACAAATCAAACCACTGCACTGATTTGCAGTGTTACAGCTTGAAGTCGTGTCACAGCACTGCACGGTGAGAGGGCTCGGGGAAGATGTAAGAAAAACAGCACCTTCGCTTATACATTGCAGACAAGAGGGAAGTTACAGTTGGCTCAATTTTTACACGACATTCAGGGTAAAGAAGATCAAAAGTGATTTCAAGTAGAAGAGATATCGTGATATCAGGTTATATGAGTCTGCATGGGAACCAGAATATCACAGTAAATATTCCATGCTTCCCATATATTCAGAGAGTGACAGGAATAAACAGTAAGTTGGTTTTATTTAAAAATGGAAAGATATATAACAACCATTGCGAAGAGCAGGTCCCCTCAGATTTCAGCAATCAAAATCGGACATGAAAAGACTCCAAAGCCACCACAGAACAGGTCTGAATAAAGGTTGCCTCAGTCAACATTTGTCTCAGAAATGGCGTATTTGTCTGTCGCAGAGCAAACACTCCGGGGTGTATGTTCACTTAACAAGTGCATCGCAGTTTCTCAACCACCCAAAAACAGACGCACACACCGATAAGGGCCGCTAACATGCACCGTAATTGGACATTGAGGATGCATCGTTTGAACCAGAACCAGGACAAGAATAAAAAGCAGACATATCTATCCAATTAAAATCAAGACGGAACACTCCTTCTACTATTTTCTCACAAATTAAACTTGGCGCATGTGCTAGGATGGTTCACCTCAGGGAGCGGTGAAATTTCTGTTGGTTTCACAAAACACTCTCTGCACTCGTCCTCAGCTAATTAAAGACATCTTTGCTTAAATCCTCCTTTTTATCTTGGAGACTTAATCATACACATCCTGTGTCATTTTCCTGATAGCTCTTTCTCTATATTTTCTTTGAAGGAAGCTGACAGTAACAAGTGGGAAGGAACAGCTTTATGGATATGAAATTATTAGCAATAGTGTACATGCTAATGTAACAAAGTATTCCAAATCATCACTGTTATTGTTGTTAGAGGGCAGCTTGTATACTCATGCAGTTCCGTGCCTCTTAATTCCCAGATCGAGCCTTTCGAATTCCAAGCAAACCGTTTATTTGTCAAGAGTGTGATGTTTTTGACCGTTTTTCCTCATCTGACATGAGAAGATACCGCCAGGCTGGTGAAAAGCGTGTTGATGCTGATTGTATCGCTTGTTGCATTTGCCTTTGATTTTACACACTCTGCAATCATCAGTACTCCCAGACCTGCCTTCATCTCTGTTTTCAAAGACCCCCAGACAGATGAAGAAGTCTCAATCAGTGAGAGGCCCCATGTCAACCTGCTGCTGTTCCCCCCACTGCCCCCCAATGACAGCTGGGCTCCTGGCCAGACACTCCCCCTTCAGTGACATGCGAACAGAAAATTACCACCCTCCAATTTTCATCAGCACCACTGGTGTAAATTTAGCAAACAAATAGAAGAGTGCACCATTGCTTTGATAGAAAAATATATCCTGAAGATTGCAACCTGGCACGTCCTGCCCACCATGTCCACCGAACCCTCCTCTCTACATAACCCTAGCAAGCCACGCATATTACTCATTTGCCCATATATGTCTGTTACTCTTGTCCATAACCCTCCTGTTAATCACTCCCAGCTGCCTCTCATTAACTCCCTTGTTAGTCCAATATATATGTGCTTCCTCGTCCTGTGTTCCCCAGTCCAGTCATTGACATTATACCTGTGCCCTGCCTTGTTCCCTCACAATCCTCTTTTTTTCCCTAGCATTTGTTCATTGAGTTAAATAAAACTCCTTTTTGTGTCTCCACCACACCTACCTTCGAGTTCATCGTCCTGTCGCTCATGACAGGACCAGTGATGACCTACCTCTTACAATGATTCAAGCACCTGAAGTGATACAGTTTCTCGTCCATTTGATGAACATTTAATTTTTCTCACTCTCATGACACCTGTTCCAATTGTACATATAAATTTCCTCCATGTACTTCTTTGAATCAGGAATATTTTTCACCAGAATTAACTCTGCTAAATTTATCTTATTTTATTTGAAAATCAACTGTTATAAACCTATAATTTGTAACAGGAACTACTATGTGAAGAATCGTGACTGAAAAGTGCATTTACAGCTCGTGTGCTATGCTTTTTCACTTACCACAATAAAAAAAAACCTTTCAGACAGAGCAAAAATCCTTACTTCTATCTAATGCAGTGCACAAAGGTATGAGACCTCCTACTTCTCTAGAATTATACTGACAGCAAACCGTTTAAGCTGCCACTGAAGTGTACCTTTAACTACAAATTTCCTGGGGGAAATTATTTTTCCATTCTCCTGCATCTGTTAAAGTCCCCAAAGAAACTGTCAGGGAATTTCATCCCTACAAATGAAAAGTAATGGTGATCTAGAAGTTTCCCCCGACTTTCTAAATGCAGGATTTATTTAAACATGTGTATGTTCTATACGTGGTCAACTACTCTGATTTGCCCTCTCATGCGGTCTACCAGAAGGCAACAGCCCTTTGGTTGCCATGGTAACATCTGCCACTCTGAGATGTTGCTCAATATAGTGGCTTGATGCTACTACTGCCTCTGGGGTCAATAAAGTTTGATCTTTGGCAATCTTTTCTGTGGCAGGGAAAGATAGGATGATCTCACAGACCAGTAAGAAGCCTCTACATCTAAAACAAAACAAGGAGATATGTTTGGTAAAGGGGAACATTAAGCAGAATTATTGTCCCCCGCTAAGTCACATTCTCGCCACAGTTTTTGAAGCTTTCATAAGATAAGGCTTCTCCCAAAGCCAGCCACATCTCAGTTTTTATCGTGTCTGGAAGCTCATTTCTGTGAACCAGTGAATTGGGACATTCAACAGTTACAAGAAACAGAGAACCATTTTGTTTAGCTCCATTTATCTTTCGCAAAATCCTGCACAGCAGTAGAGATAATTGAAAATGTCCAACATGGAAGTTAAGTGATCTGTAAGGTTGCAAGGCAGGCATGTCTAAGTGGGCCCATCCCCAGTAAGTACCATCCAGCACCTCATCACTTTTTGGAACCTTGTTGATGTGCTTTAAGACATACAAAGCGATGAAACAGCTCAATTGCTGGTTTATGATGTAGCAGAATTGCCCTATTTATTTGGCACAGAAAATGGGTCATGAGTGATAGTGGTGTCCTTGTGGGGGTGGGGACAGGTTAGTGTGATTAGGTGTCCCTAGCAAGAAGTACATCCTTGCCCAGATAAAAAGGCTAAATAGCTGATAGCTGGCAACAGTCTGTAGAGATAAACGGTGTGGGTTTGTCAAGCCTGGGTTTGCTGTAAATTTAATTTGTGATCCCCCCCCCCCAATTGAGTAGCACCCAAGATGGATAATTGTGTGTTTCATTTGAACTGGGAAGTCGGAATTTCCAACTGAGCTCAATGAAGTTGGAGCTCTGACTCGGAAAGTTGGAGAAACCTCTGCAACCCTGACCTCAGACTTCAAGATGGCTGCACCCTTTATCAACAGGAGCGAGACCTGTAGTTATATACTGTTTATTAGCATTTCTGTCTTATCGTGTCTCATTAAATCGGTTGTACACAGAGTATTGTCTAACTTCTGTTCTGTGGACATGTTGCTGTGGTGTTTGTATGAGCTAAATACCATATAATGCAGTGTTATTGATTAGTATTGCGAACAGTGATGATCAATGAAGCTGATTAGAACAGCCATTGCTAATGGCTATCCTGGCTAGTTGTAGTGGACTGCGGGTTAATTCGGGTGTGATGTTATTCCTATCTCCGACTCCCGAGGAAAATGACGCACAAGGGTAGGGGAGTGCCGTGACGATTGGGTAGCTTTAAATATGAGCAGAAGGTGGGAATTCCTCTGGAGCTAGTGCTCAATCCCCTCTAACAATGTTTCATTCTAGGAATGTTTGCTGAACGTTGCAATCAAGGTATGGGAATGTTTAAAATGTCCAGTTTTCTTGATGTTCTCAGAACATTATCCCATTACTACAACTAATAATATCGAAACCAATAAAGGGCATGGTAGGGCAGATGGGCTGGCATGGTGATCTAGTGGTTAGCACCATCACCTCATGCCTTTGGGACCAGGATTCAAGTCTCCACCAGGGTTCTGTGTGTGTTTGCGTGTTCTACCCATGTTCTCAGGGGGTTTCCTCTGGGGACTCTGGTTTCCCCCCACAAAAACATGCAGAGGTTTATTGGAGTTACCAAACTGCCCATAAGTATGCATGTATGAGTAAATGGTGTGTGAGTGTCCTGCATAGGGTTGGCACCCCATCCTGTCTTGTTCCCTGCCTTGTGGCAATAGGCTCCAGACCTTACAGTGGTTACAGAAAATGGATGGATGGTAGAGCGATTGCTAAAATGCTGCTTTATGACTCAAAAGTCATGGGATCAAGGGTGGATGCTATTCACATATAGCCCTCATATAAAATTATATTACATTAAAAAGCAATATTTTTCAACATTAATTGCATCGAAAGAATGTTCAAATAATAATGTTATCACAATTAACCTTTGTTGAATTGTAAAATATGGAAATAACGTTCCATTAACATCATGCTCTCTGCCACCTTCGAGAAGACCTCCACATCGTGTCAGCTGAAGTTCTGGGGACGTTCCCCGTTAGGTAGGACCACGACGCTCTATAAAGGCTTCCGTGCCGTCTGGCATGCAAATGGAGCCATACGAACGAATGGGTTTAACTAACCGTGCCAACAGGACAACAGACATTTTTCCAAACAGGTAAAAGCTGCTTGAGGCTCTGAATTTTTGTAAGTGGGAAGTTTAGAAAGACCATTTTTTTCTGCACTGAGGAGGATGGAAGTTCAATTTGTTTAGTTCTTCTGGTTTTTCCACTGTTGTGTTCAGGAAAACACAACAAAATGACAGTTATCTGGCGGTGATATGAAAATAAATAAATAAACAAACAGTAAAATATAATGCCTAAATGAGCTCCATTTCTTTGCAAAGATTAAATTATACTGGGTATATAATTCTCTGGGTGGGCTGTCACAGACATACACACACAGGTAACAGGGAGATGTGAGAACAGAACAGGGCAGTGAAGTAAAAACAGGTCTAACAAAATAGTTTGGAGGATTGAAACAAAAAAAAGAACTTTTTTATGTTTGGGGGAAACAACTCAGTCTTATGTGATTGATACTAAGGCAAACGTGAAGCAGTGTTTGTGTATAAAGATCCAGTGACATAAATAAGGTAGGAAGATGTTTTTAGCTCCTAAAAATCAGCCTTCCAGATGAGAACAACCCTTGGCAAGTGAGAGGCTGGAGGGTTGAGGATGGTTCAAGTGCTCCACCCCCAGAAAACCAACTTGAAGATGACTTTCATGAAAAAGAAAACCGTTAACAGTGCTGGAAAGTGCAGGATGATGGAGGAAAGGAAGGAAGGAATTAAGAAAGGCGAGAGACGTGGTCGTCCTCTTGGATCTGCAGCGTTCTCACACACCTGCATGCGTAATCTCTCACTCTACATGCAAATGCAGAGGTAGAATCAGTGTTAGCGGTGTTCCAGTGAATGTCTATCATGCGGGACACATCGTAAACCCTCGGAAATTATAGTCTCGCAGTGTGAGGACCTGACAGAATAAAGCACATTGAAAAGAATTGGACATTGGGGTGATTTATTCAGTATGGTTTCTCATGGCTACTACTCACTGGCTATGCCATTAATTGTCACTTTGATAGATGAATGCAATACGCCCCAGATTTCTGAAGAATCACCAACCACTTTGGTTTGTAATTACATGTTTAGACAGAGAGCGTGACCTGCAGAAAACAGGTGCCCCAATCTGTGCAATAAAATTCGGTATGTTCTAATATCTCTTGTTAAATGTCTCATGAATTTTAAGTTGCCTTAGATGGGGATGCTTGGCAAAGTATTGCAGTTCGTTATCATATCATCTTTCAGCCTAATATTTCCTGACAGCGACGATCTCGCCTCTTAAAAATATGCCAAGTGAACCGAGGCATGGAAGTCTATGTGGACCATGCAAAACCACACCCACGTGGAAATTGATAAAAAACCACTCACCCTACATCACATAATGATCCCTTGCTAAGTAGACAAACACCTCCATTTATTTTCTAGCTCTCTGGTTGCCATAGCAATCTCTCGGCCAATCACATCTTACAATTTTCACCTTGTGCTCCCTGTACCCAGAAAAAAAGAAAGAGATGAAAACGTTACCCCCTTTCTCCAATTGACTCTGCCATATGAAATCATTTTTTAGCTGTGAGCCCCTCAGGCATTCAACTGGAAATCTCTACAGAACCTAGATGGTGCTTCATAGCACATTGCGGTAAATATCTGAAATCTGTAATGACTTGGGCTAAATGACTGAGAATTAAATTACCCACTGAGGGATGTGGTCCAAAGGCAAGACATGTTAGCCATGACAGAGTAAATGTCCAGTCTGATAGATTTCCACGTTGTTACTCTAAAACGTAGGGCCAAAAATGCCCAGTATTAAAAGACTAGATTACTCCTTCATGCCTTTTAATTAACCTTGGGTAATTCTTTGCAAAAAATACAGAGATGAGATGATGTTGTTCCACGACATGAGCTTCAGATATATGGCGATGGTGAACCAACAATGACATCACGCAGGAAAAAGAGTGAGGGATGTATATTAAAAAAAACAACACCCCAGTGAGTGAAATATGGATCATTGAACCACCGAGTTATTGGGAATGACCCTGAGGAATGTCAAGCCAGGCTTTATACTGGCATTTCCTTTCGCTCACCCTAGAAGGCGTTAATTCCAAGCCTGAACCTGAGAAGATCAACAACAGGCTTCAGAGCTTCCCACCAGTCTCACAGTTTCACAAAATGATGATCTCAGTGGTTAAGATGCAAGTAAAATATGAATTACAATTAGCTTTCAGTTATACAAGTAAAGTTGTTCTTTTTTCTCATGTGGATCTGGTTTACAGTCTATGCCAGTAATATTAAGACACCTTTATTGCCATTGTACAAAATAGAAAATAAAATTCTGTGTGGCAAAAAGGCTCATTGGGTGAGAATGTATCTAAAATACATAAATAATAGTGAGTACAATGATTTAAATTAATTATAATTATGACTGAAATGGATAGTAGCTGTATTCAATAGGTAGCAGAAATGGGTATTATAGCTGTGGCAGTGATGGTTAGGATAATTTGGAGGTACTTCAGTCTGTCAGTGTTGTTCCGAAGGTGCGTGGTAAACCATAGCAAATACGAGGATTATTCTATCATGCTGCATTGTATCAAACAGCGTAAGACAAAGGGAGATTAAAGTAAATTTGCTACATTTGATTGGAATTACCATATCGGTGGTGCTCTGCGAAGCATTTTGCTGTAAAAGACAATCCTCATTACACATCATCCTCACTAAGAGGAAGGATCTTTTCTGACTCTGGTTGCTTTCTTATGTTTTCCCGAAATATTTTCTGTCAATCAGCTGTACGTATATTTGAAGATACCAAAGCGACTGCCGATCGAAATGCTCTGGGAAGCAGAGGCTACGAGACTTGAGCAAGCATAGAGCATGTCTATACATTCCAAGTAACTCTTTAAGGAAACCAGCCAGAGGGCTTCAGGTATGAATTTAGATCGAGGAGAAACTCTCAGCATTCCTTGGAAAAAAATGGTATCTTAGATTATTTTGAGATGCATAGCAAGTATCTCAAAGGTAGTTAAAAATCTTAAACCAAGGAGATGCCTAGTTGCCTTTAAATAGTCTCTTGCGCTGCTTTAAAGCTTGTTGTATGGTATCCTATACAGTGACTGCCGCCAAGTTGACTTTCTCTGAAAATAAAGGAATGCAGATTTTCTATTCTACCTTACAATCTGGCTGTCTGCCCTTCTTAGGTGGTGTTTCCCAGTCTGGTCCTCGGGGACCCACAGATGGTCCGCGCTCTCTCCCAGCTCCAGGAAAAGGGCAAAAACATGGACGGTGTGGCGTGCCAAGGACTGGATTGGGAAAAGCAGTTCTAAAGGAACTACTATGGATTTAACAGTGTAATGAAAATTTTGTGGAAAAATGCAAGTTCTTGTCATTGTCAGCTGAGTCCTACCAGCTTGGTAATGATGTCTAACAGTTATTGTTTCAAATAAATGCTCAGGACTTGAACCTGATACCCTCTACAAATGTATTTTTATGAATAAGGTATAAGGGTGGCTGAGGGTATCATGACTTGGCAGTTTATATTTATACTGGGTATGTCTTGATTGCTCTTTGATTTGGAAAATGATCACAAATGAGCAAGATGAATACGTGAGCTGTTTATACATGTTTTTATGAATTAATAAGATGATTATTCATTACATTTATCTGAGGCTTTTATTTTATTTTTTATTTTTATATCTTTAAACAGATACTTTATCAGAGCTGGAGGCAGGATATTCCTAGAACCAAGAACCTTTTCGGTTTGTGGGTTAATTTCCTGCAGCCACCGTACCACCTGCCGCTGCGCTTTCTGATGTATGTATCAGTCACAAGCACTGTGTTTCTTTGACTGCAATGATCTGGTACCAGCAGGTTCCATTTTACCACCTCCATCTCCTAAGTGCTCTGCCTCAAGTCAAGTAACCCCCCTATCATCATGGTAGCGTTGACCTGAGTCATATAGGGGCACAAGCATCAAATTGTTCATGTGGCTAACTCTGGGAAACCGTATTTACAATATTTATCAGGAAAGCAGAGGATTCTCATGTCACTGGTATTACGGTCAATTCACAGAACTTTTTCCACAGAATCTTTCACAGGACTCTTTCACAGAATCTTTCAAGGAACACTTTCACAGAACACTTTCCACACATCCAGATTCAATCCGTTTGCACAGCAACGAGTAATACGCTGATGTGTTGACACCATCTCTTATATTTGATCTGACATCGTGGAAAGGCTCTCTCAGGGGTTTTTCGGTGAAGAGGCACTTCAGTGCTCTTAACATTTAGCGCGATCAATAATCCAAAAAAAGATTCTGTTAAAAGTAAAGATTTTTTTTAATGATCCTTCTACAGCTGTTCTGAGCAAGTGATTCACATTCAGGTGAAAGTGCAAAGACCTCTGAAATTCTATTTATTAGTTTAATAGTATGTTTTTCTTACAGGAGCTACAAAGAGGCATCAGTGTGGGGTCAAACATTGTGAAATTTTATTTTGATTTTATTTATATTTCGGTATTTAGACTGGATGTATCAAGCTTCCTCTTCTGAAGCAGCTGATAAGTCAAAAGTAGACTTTTTATGGCACTGAGATTGCGTGAGTCCTGTCTGTGTCATTTAACATGTGATGCAACCCTTGTCAATCTGACGAGCATCTATACCTGAACAACACTGAGTCCTTGTGCAAAAACAAGCGTCAGTGACATACCTAATAATGAAGTAAAACACAAACCCAGTGGTTTAGATTTGACAAGCAAGTAAACACAAGAAAAGGCAATATAGTCAAATAAACACCACAAAAACAACTTGACGTTCAAAAATAAATATATTTTGCGAGAGCTGTGCCTCTGCGATATCTGCTCACCTGCCGCTCTAGCCGCCTGATAAGAGGCTTCACACCAAGTGCAGCAGCAAAATAATTGGCAGCCGGATTCATGCTCCACCCCTAATCAACAAGGACCTAAAGGTAACTGATTAGGAAGGATGGCCAGGAAGAAAAAGTGGAGGGTCGGAATGAAGGCCAGCAGCCTCAGAAGGAGAGGAAAAAAGCCCGTCCGACGTGAGGGCATACTCACACTAGGTGATTTGCACCGTGCACAAGCACACGAGCACGTATGATGAGGCATGACTTGATGTCAATGATGTGGCTGGCACACACATGCACATATGACCGCTGCACATGAACTGGACCCAGAAAGAATGGTTCGGGAAGGCTGTACAGATGGGGAAGCAACAGATATTAGACAAACATCATGGCAAAGAGATCACTTTGATCTATGGCAGAGGTGCAGTGCTGAAAATGTGGGCTGATGAGAGTATCCAGGAACAACTGGATGCAACATAACAAAACTCTGAGATATTTGGTAAAATACAGAACCATCTTCTCACATGTGCAGCGTAATAAAATGAATACCATTGCATTGCATATTCAGTGAATCCATAAGAGGACCACGTGTCATCGTGCCAGAAATGACTAGAAATAAATCACGAAAGAAGGACACTGATGATGAATTCCATCATGCCGCGCCGTAGCTCTTTCTCCTTATGTTTTCTTCAGCACAAAAAGTTGCACAGTGATGATGAAAGCATGTTCCGGGCCTGGAACGTTAATTGCAATGCAAGCGCAGACTTAGTGGGGGAGTGAGGAATACCTGCTGGTCCTATTTGAGGGCACGGAGAGTCCAGAGCCTGATCCCGGAAGGGAACAACCAAGGATGGGGCGCCGACAGATCGCAGGGTACGCTCACACACCATTCACTGACACAGGCACACCTACGGGCAACTCCAGTTAACCTCAGCATGTTTTTGGACTGTGGGGGGAAACTGGAGAACCCAGAGGAAACCCCACAACAACACGGGGAGAACATGCAAACTCCACATGCATGAAGCCACGGCGGAGACTTGAAGCCTGGCCCTAGATTTCAGTTGCCGTGAACAGTATTGCTACCTTTCACCAGTTTCTGAACCTCTGAAGTATAAATGTAAGACCGCATGCCCTTGTCATCCACTATCATGAGGAAAACCAAAGAGCCGTCAACTGAAAAAAGACAGATTGCTGTTGACCTATACAGATTAGATTTACCGTGCAACAGTCTTTGGCAGTCAAAGAAGACTGTGCTGAAATGATCTTCTGCACCAGTCTATCTGGCACACTGTTGGCCGATGATTTGTAAACACAAGACCTGATCAGTCATATTTAAGGTAGTCTGGACTAAATGTAAATAAACAAAGATATAGTCTGTTTAAACTGAGGTACCTCGAGCTAAGTGGTGAACTGGAGCCTGTATCACGAAGCTGGATTTCTTGCATTTCAGGATCTCTAGTTTAAATGGACTTTATCATCGTCCACTTACATTTAGCCAGCATTACCTTGAATACGACAAGTTACCTGGCTCAGCAGGAAATCCTGCTTCAGCCCCTAGTCATTTTGCTTTATTTTCTTGGTTCTGATTGACAGAGCTATAGACCAATAAAGAGCCAAGACCCATTTTACTGGTTCTGGGTAAATGGCGTCATATTTGTAGTGCCCAAGCGGCTTTACTGAGGGAAAAACATCAGCATGAGCCAATCATGGAATAGGACTCTGACAAAAACAATTACATCTGGCAAATGGAATATCACTGAAAGAAAAGTCAATCCAGAGACTCTACAGAATCCAACCATCCCCAATTGGGTAAATCCTAAATATCCCCACATAATCTATCTGATACACTACATCAGGGGTGACCACTCATCCACAAAGGGCCGCTGTGTATGCAGGTTTTTGGGATAACCTGTAGGTCAGCTGTTCAAACCCAGGTTTGAGGACTCTTCAGCCAATCAGTCCTCTAATTAGTAATCTAATTAGGGAGTTGCAGTGAAAATACGCACACACAGCGACCCCTTGCAGATAAGATTGGCCACCCCTGTACTACATGGACAAACGTATTGGGACACACCTCTCAGTAATTGAATTCTGGTGTTTGATTCAAACCCATTGTCACAGGTGCATAAAATCAAACACCTAGCCATTCAGTCAGGTTTATAAACATCTGTGAAAGAATGGGTCATTCTGAAGAGCTCAGTGAATTCAAACGCGGTACTGTCATAGGACGCCACCTTTGCAATAAGTCAGTTTGTGAAATTTCTTCCCTACTAGATATTCCACAGTCAACTGTAAGTGGTACTATTGGAAAGTGGAAGCGTTTAGGACCAACAGAGACGGAGCCAGGAAGTGGCTGGACACGTGAGGTAACAGAGTGGGGTTGATGAGTGATGAGGCACATGGTTCATAAAGGTCGCTGTTGACTCAATAACTGTTCCAAACTTCCTCCAGCATTAACCCCGACACAAGAGCTGCGTGCCGGGAGCATCACCGAACGGGCTTCCATGGCCGAGCAGCCAGGCCTCACATCACCCAGCGCAACGCCAAGCGTCAGATGCAGTGGTGTGAAGCACGCCGCCACTGGGCTCTGGAGCAGTGGAAACATGTTGTGGAGACATCGGCACTTTGATGACTATGGATTTCGAATGTGATGTCACAAAAGTTCCTATAGGTGTATTGGCCAGGTGTCAAAATACTTTTGTCCATACAGTGTAATATGATTGATCATTCATGCTTTGGGGCAATTTTTGTCTGTGGGTTCAGGTAAATGGTGATAACGAATTATGTATCATGATATTTTATTCCTGTTTGTCAATGGGTATTGTGTGGCTCCGTGGGCTAAGCGTGTCCAGAAGGTGGTTAGTTTGAGGCTGGCTTTCCACAGATTAGTCACATGCTCGTGGGCCCTCGATTAAGGCCCTTAACCCCCCCACACTCCCAGGGTGCTCCATGTTTACGCCACCCCCCCGCCCCACCCCCCAGGTTGCCCCGGCTCCAGACCCCGCTCACGTACCCATGTCGTGCGGCAGACCGGCGCTAGTAACTGCATGGGGATGAGAAAAA
>JAODKE010000047.1:12226253-12239908 GCA_026779605.1 Mormyrus hasselquistii | reverse complement strand
GTTTTCATTCCCTTGACCCCCCCACTCCCCCGGGGCCCTCCATTTGTCCCCCCCCCCCCCCCACACTCCCAGGGTGCTCCATGTTAACTAACCCTTCACTGTAACCCTCGAGATGGCTCTCACCTGCATGAAGGGCAAGATGGGACAAAGACAATTTCCCCATGGGGATCAGTAAAGCTTCTCCATTCTATTCTATCACAGATCCAGTTTGCTACAGCTCAGAGGCTGAAACTTGGCTACAGACTGATCTTTCAGTAAGACAAAGATCCCAAAAATATGTCGAAATCGGCATAGCAATTGCTGTATGGGAGCACAAATTCAAAGTTTTGCAATAGCAATCTCAGCCTCCAAGCTTGAATGTTATTGAAAACCTGTGTTCTGATTTGAAGAAGGAAGCCCCTCTAGCACGAATCGAAGAAGAAAGAATTGTCACAGAAAATGTGGGGAACGCTTGACAGGAACACTGTCCAGGGAGAAGGGAGCTTCAGCAAGTATTAAATGAAGGGGGGTCAACAGCTGTCTGAAGAGAGGTATGGGAACTGAAGGGATGTTCATCCAGCCGTCCAACTATCAGTAACTTTTTGGAGAACAGAAGAGTGTCTTAGCTTCTGTTGTGTTACTGGTCATTTGTATCTGTTCTAATGTTAAATTTGGGTTTTTATGAGCAAAAAATACACTCACTAACCAGATTAATAGCTTTAAACATTTCCTTTGGCTGATATTAACATAGATAATTTCATACTGACGTGTTACTAAACATATGAAGATCAGTGCTCTCGTGATTGACCGACAGAGCCGAGTTAACCGGCCATTTGGCAAAAAAAAGCTCATGAATCAGAACCGCTGAGGTCCTCATGATGTTGAGGCAGCAGGAATAATGATCCATAACCAAACGGGAACATGAATCAAATGAAGGTCTTAGTGGGAAAGGATGCAGGGTCCTGGTGACCTGGGAATGCGTGAGTAGATAAATGATAGAATGGTGCTACAAGCAAGTCCTTGGGCGGATGCAGCATAGCATGTCGTTTGTGTTAAAATATATTTTGATAATGTTTACTTAGTTGTTGGTTTTACCCAAAGCAAGTTGTTATTTTGCACGTTCATGCGTATCACTATTGTACCGAAGAAATTCAGCTACACCGTGAGAAACACAAGTCAGGGACACGGCTTGTTTTCCGGGGGGTGGTAAGATGATATTTCAAGGGACATTTCAAGGGGCTTGGAATTCATATACTGTAGTTATGCCCCTGATGACAGAAATGACAGAAAAGACCACCTTAAGTCTGTCCTTAATCACCATGCGTGTGCTGGACACTTACCCAAATATTTCACTTGATGCCATTGTGGCTGCATTGTTGCCCGGTTTGTAATATGCAGTCCAAGCTTTCAAAGGCAATATTTACTTTTATTGATCTGCATAATTGTTCAGTAAATAACAACATACCGTCAAGAATCTTTTAGCACACATTAAACCCACTAATAAACTCGGTTTTAATCAAGGCATCTCTTCCAAAATACAAATACGTACATGACTCAAACACATTATCCAATCCATCGTTTTCGACAACACAGAATTAAAAGTGTTATAGATGAAAAAAGAATGCAACCCATCATTGATAAATAAACACAAAAGGAAATCCGGCATCAAACAAGAAGAACTGACACTTCGTTTTTAATAACCTGCCTGAACTTCAACCCGTCAGTATGGCATCTTTAATCTGTTCCGCTGAAAGATCAGCATCGGAAACCGGGTCAACTCCCCACCCCCACAACGAGCCATTTTATCTCAGTCCGTAATCCGAAGGATTTCTGCCAATCAAGGCCTCTCACCCCTCGGCGTAATTAAACCGCCGTACGACTTGGACTAGCGATGGCAAATTAATGGGAAATTTAATACCTGCAATTTGACAGTAGTTTAATGAACGCTAGAAATAGAAATTGTAATACCTTAATTAATGCTCGCAGTAGAGAGAAAAAATCATGTTGGAGAGGCTCCCGTATGAGATGTCTGAAAAACAGACACCACAGGTCAGTGGTCTGCCCTTTCATTCATCTCCCCGATACGAAGGCTTCTCTTCTGAGAGGCAGTTTTGCCATTAAAAATAACTTTAAAATTTTAAAATTACTTAAACAGTGGCTGCTTAATTCCCCATTATGATATAAAACTGCGAATTGCACTGTCTGATTACTTGTTTGGTTGATGATGCTGAAAAGAGGAAGACCTTTCGTTTGGACACCGTGTCAAACGTTACATTCTGGGTATTAAAATGTGCAATTTTGAACAGATCAGCGAACAGTGTTTCCATCGATAAAATATTCAGTGCATATTATTGTTAAAGATGTTTCAAAATGACGGGGAATACTAGATGAAGAGGACAGTAAGTACCTTCAGCCTAAAACAACAAAGAGCACATAGAACAATTTCGCTGTCCTACATATCTACTGCTAAAATAATTCACAATATTTGGTAGGCCTACTCTGGCGATTAAAATGGAACACAATATTTATACCACTTCACGTACTTAAAAATCTGTTAAAAATGTCAAACGTGAAGTAATCGTTTTTCTCCATTCAGATGAACAAACCGTATTAGCCAATGACGGACGATCTCTCGTCCCCGTTATATGAGCGGCACTTGTAAAAACCAGTACAATTTTAAATTTATTACAGTGCACTTCAAGAAAACTTCTGATGTACGTCTGAAACATCGGAGTGGTGTAAGTCATAAAAAGATGATAATGCATTATAATACGCAGATGGAGCCCATAATTGAATACGTCAAGTGAAGCGCTAAATGGGCGATGGGATTTTCTGTGGGGGAGTTTTGTATCCCCAGACACCGCGCGAATACATAAGTGCAATTATACACCGAAACACACTTGGTTTCTGTTTGTCGTGAACCGGAAAATCCTGAGCACAACAGCGCGGTCTGTACAACAATATCATGCAGCTTCAGTTTCTTAACACAACATAGTATATCTTGTGCAGACATGCAGAACCTGCAACGGATGCACAAAAATAACACTAATATATATGTATAAACACTGTTATACTTGACAATTTTGCGAGTTTGGGACCCCTACATCAATAACGCATTCCGCACATCGTCGATACTCCTCCAACGTTTTAGCAAGTGAAGCCACTCTTTGTGAAATTTTAAGTGTCATAAATTGCTTAATAAGGCTTGTGGGTGTTCTTTTATGAAGTCATTCGCTACACAAAGTAGAAGCTCATTTATAGGGCCGGAATAAAGGCAGCGGTTTTGAATAAACACCAAGAGCAAAGCGTCAGTGCAGCATATCAAGATTCGGCTGATACGCGGAACGTTATAAGCAATCTCTGAGGACAGCAATTCTGCAGCCAGGGCACCCTCTCAGCTGCCTTCATTTGCATTTCGGATTATTAAATAATACAATTATTTTTGTATTAAATAATACAAAAAGCGACCGCGAGTACTCTTAAGTGGTTGATACCCTAATAGACTGCATTCATAATATAAAGTCATACGTGGAAGCACGCATGTACACACATCGGCTTAATCTGTTGACCTGAATCAAGGTGAATTTAAAGTTCGTCCAACTGGAAGTTGAGTTCACGGGCCTGTGAGATACAGTGGGGACCAGTAACAGAGGCAGCTATGGCCACCAGGACCAGAGAACTCTACTTTGTGTACCTGGAGAATATAGTGAATAACTGCTGTCACGAAACAGGAAGTGACCTAAAGCCCAGTGATCAGCTCCCTGAGAGGGATCTCCCTCTCTCCCAGCAGCACGTCCCTCTTCAGGCTGGTCCCTTTGTTAACCACCTTCATCTTCACGGCCATCTTCTTCGCCTGCACAGAGGGCAACGAGTCGAAGAAGAAGTCTTCGTTGAAGATGGGGTTGCGGCTGTTCTTGACGATGGTGCT
Organism: Mormyrus hasselquistii; assembly: GCA_026779605.1. Lineage (NCBI taxonomy): Eukaryota > Metazoa > Chordata > Actinopteri > Osteoglossiformes > Mormyridae > Mormyrus > Mormyrus hasselquistii. Next base: position 12,236,001 of record JAODKE010000047.1, on the reverse strand, counting down.
CCTCTGTTTCTGCACCTTGCCGGGGTTAAGGTACAGGACCACGCAGCAGTTGATGCTCTTGAGATCATAGGCCGGGTCGTACAGGTCCTCGGCAGCTAGCACGCGGATGCGCAGGCGCGAGGAATCCGCGTCGTAGTGCACGCGCAGCCGCAAGGTGCCCCTGCGGCGCAGATTGACGGTGTGCTCTCGCTGCATCCGATCCGCTGTCCCGGCTCCGCCGCCGGGGCCGCCGGCAAAGCTAAGTGGACAGCGGAGCCGGCGCTGCAGGCTGGGACTGGTGTCCGCCGAGCTGCACTCGTCTGTGGAGAGAGAGCTGTGACGTGCAAAGCTTTTCTTGGCCCTCACCACCTTGGCCTGAGTCTCGCTGGTGAACATCTTGAGGAGGGAGGCGGAGCGGGACAGCAGCGGCGAGCTGAAGGGCGACGACTCGGCCGAGGAGCAGGTGTCGCTCTCGCCGCCGCTGAAGTAGCGGTACGGGTTCATGTGCGAGCCAGTGCAGTCGGCCGGGTTCAGGTGGTTGCCCTCGGTCTTTTTGCGTTGGGAGTTGGGCGACGTGATGGGACTGGTGTGCTCGCTGTGGAACAGCGACTCTTTGCGGCGAGTGTGAGGGCTCTCCATGAGCGTGGCAAAGCCGTAGGACGTCTGGGCTTTGGGTACGTATGGCAGCGACATGGCCGTCTGCGATTGCGGGTCGGCGTTGGTGGCGGCGAGCTCCCCGATTTCTCCGACCGTCAGCTCGTCAGCGCTCTCGATCTGGATTATGTGCCGGTTAGCAGCCTTCAGGAGGTTCCTGGTGTCTCCGCTCAGCCTGCCCATGACCCGAGGGCTGCGGGGGCTCCGGGGGCTGCCCGAGGGCTTCTTGCTGCCGATGGCCTGGTCGGAGCTGGAAGCTCGGATCACCGCCTGAGGCTGAACATCGGGGGGCTCCCCCTCTGGGGGGCAGCACACCAGCTTCGGGGGGATGAAGAAGTCAGGGATTTTGTCCGGAGTGAGGACGTTGCTGTAGGTGGGGGGCTTTCCCTGCTTCTCCCTGGCCTCAGCCTGCCGAGACGAGCTGCTGTCAATTGACCCGCGGATCTTCTCCAGGAGCCACATGGTTCATCTGGACGTGTCCAGTGCAGCAAGAGGATGTTACTGTTTGTTAAAAGGGGAAACACCAGTCACTGTCATAATGCCACTCGTAAATGGTAGTAACTCATTAATAAAAAGAAAATTGTGTTATAACTTGTTTAAAATGATTAATAATTTACAAAATGTTACAACCTAATTAATAATCAGATTATAAACCATTAATAAACTCTTCATGTGGGAAGCCTTATTGGTGCTGAATTAGCTGCCCCCTACTATGTCACGATGTCACATATGGGTTAAATGCAGAGGACACATTTTGTTGTTGTACACTGTGTGCTGTGTTGTGTCAACAATGACCACTGATCACCAAATTCTAATTCTATTGTAAAGTGGCCCCTAATATTGTCTCCCCTACCCCTGTTTTAAACGAAAATGAGACAATACACTGAGATTCTGACATTATATTCCAGGACAGATGTTATAATTTCTAAACATTCTCTGTAATACTAATTTAACAGCAGCAGCTGAAAGCAACTCTGTACATAAGTACAGTACCTGTAGTAACTTGTCATTCATATAAATTTATGTTAGAGGCTGATGTTCAACAATGAGGCTCCATTTCCCACAGTTATTGAGTGGTGTTCAGATCTGGAGTATCGCTGCCGTAATGTAGTTACGTCTGAAACTTTGATAAATGGCGTGTTCCTGGTGTCAGACGACGGCAGACTGGCTTGCTGATGTTCCGCGACGAAAATGGAGGTGACATAGATGGTGACGTGACGAGATTCAATCATTTAAAACGTGGTCCAAAGATAACTGGTGTTTATGGTGCATGGAGATTCAATAATGCAGTTTAATATAGACAGATTAGCCCATAAACATTCGATTTGCTAATGCATTCATCCGGGAAGCTTGTTACGGCAGGTTGACTAGCAGATGCATAATTCCATGTTCACCTCATAACATTTCACTGCATCAGTGCCTGTGATCAGAAAGTAGCCGGTTCGAGCGCAGCCGCACCAAGTCTGTGGGTCCTTGAGCAAGGCCCTTAACTCCCAGTTCCCTGGGCACCACAACAGGTGGCTGCCTTTCGCTTCCAGTTTGCTCTCACCTACAAAGTGCAAGTTGGGGGAGGCGTAAAGAAAATTTCCCCATGGGGATTAATAAAAGTATGTTTTTTTTAATTATTATTATTATTATTATTAATATTATTATTATTGTTATTATTATCCCAACAGCATCGCTTCACTGTGCCATAATAGATATTCGACCTTGCGAACGTGAAAAATCGAATGGAGCACTGATTTCCGTTTCGAACCATTAGTAAAACAATCAGTTATTTCATTACCCGTTACCACAGAACTCGTAAATTTCAATGTCACTGGAGACTCTGAAATAAATACTGTGGCTTTAAAATAAAATGGTAATTAATGAATATATAAAGTGACTTACAGCACAAATTGAAATTACAGCAGAAATTAGAGACTACAATCTATAGATAGATATTGGTCAGTTTGTAAAGGGAGCTGCGGTATGCTTTCGTATTTATGGGGAACAACTTACACGGCCAGATAAAGAGAGAAGATGCGAGAGGCGCGAGTCGACTGCCTAGCTGCGCAACTTAATTAAAATGTGAGCGTATATATTTTTTATGGCGTTCTTTGGTTTCTTCCATAATCATTAAAGCTTTTTGGTACTGCGATATAAGAGGTTTAAAAACTGCAAATAAACTGTTTCATTTGCTTGTTTAACATTTAAAGTTTATTGCAATCATGTAGCGAAGTGATTTTAAGCTCTGTATATACTTTGTAAAATGATCGACTATGTAGTCGGGATATTAGAAGCTAGTCGGTAAGACAACGCATTCATCTTTCATTCATCCGCAACGACTAATTTTGCCTTATCTTGCTTCCCAATCAGTTTAACATTTGCACATTTTTCGACTAAATAAATAGAGCAGTCAAGTCACTCTTCGTTAATAAATATTATTAGACTGACTACATTTTGCTACAGTTTACATTAATGTATATAGCCTATTACATTCTCCACCTAAATCCCAATTTACCCCAAATATTTGGATAAAGTAATTACTAAAACCACTTAAGTATTTGCTGTGCAGTGCACCTGTTGAATTTAATTAACTTACTGGTGGATTGATGGGTTGCTGCTCCGCTCCAGTAGGAGAGTAGCGTGAAAATCGTCAACAAACGTCTTCTGCCCGTCTTGGCTTTTCGCGTGATGCCTCTTTCATATCAACTTTTCCAGTCTGAACTGTGAGACGGCGGTGCCTGTACCTGCTGCTTATTTATACGCGCACCGCGGTCGCCTTCACTTAAACCAGCCAATGGGGGAGTCGCCTTTTTGGACTATCCAAGCTTTTTTAAGCTCCGCTGTCACTATTGACAATTAACGGTTTGCAAACCTGCTTCGAAGCAACCTTCGATTCATCTTTTGATATTCGATTTACTTGGATAAAAAGTGCAACGAGATCAATTATGTTCTTTATATAAATTCTTCACTATATACCTTCCTTAGCGGTTCAGATAAAAAAGAAGTTTAAAATGTCAGTGTAGCATAATCCTACAATATTCGTGCAGCTGAAAAACTTAACCTTGTGTGTTCACCTGTTGCTTGAATGTCATTAAAGCACGTATTTATGTTGTCAACCAAAATGTTAGTATGTTTAATATACTGTTAGTATCGAAATGTTTCGCCAAACAAATCTTACTTTTAAATCGGTCTAATGAGGGCATTATCGGGCTTTCTTTGCCTAAACTACTCACATGACCTCAGTAACAAAACCTAATGAGGATGTTCCACATGAATGCTAAAGTTTACCGTGTTAAGCCTATTTAAATGCCGTTGGCTGAATAATGTAATATAATGTGTTTCACTGTCTTTGGGTCTATTCTGACCCTCGGTTTCCCTGGAAACCAGGAGCTAAGGCAACAAGTATATTTATTTCGCGATGAAATAGTGGGGGTCTTGGAATGGTGATGTGATACCAAAGAGATGGGAAACATCATATAAACATATCGCGCAAGAGTAACAGTAACAACCGAAGTGTTGCTGAAGTGAGCTAGCTTGTTTATTAACAGTTTATTATGAAATACTATGACACTCATGTTATTTGCTATTACAATGCAGTTTCTGTACTTGATATGCCTGAAATTTTAATTGGGAACATTCAAGCAAACCGGAAAGAAACAATATGCTACACGATGGAACGATAGCGTCGGCATAATCATTGAAAAATAGAAGCAAACTGCAAGTGACGTTTGTTTATCAGCAAATCCTGTATTTTCCCCTCTACATGCTCCAAGCATGAAGCACAAATTTATTTTGAATACCCGAAATATTACATTAGTAGTGGGTTTGCCTCACCAGTCGTATGGTCGTATTTTATTCAGCTCAGAGAAATGGACTATAACACAGCCTCTTTTCCTGCGAACATTAAAATGCAATTAACTAATTGCCAGGAGAGGAACTGCACATTACAATAGTTGCAGTGCCCTGGTGAGCACATCTAGTCTAATTTCCCTGGCTTCCGGTAAGTCACGGATGACTGGCACGCTCGGTAATGTAAAAGTCCCTCGCTTATTGCTGTGGTGAATGACGACAGCAACCAACCCCAACTAAAAGACTACATAAAATGAAATTTATTCAGATTATTTACGCCGTAACAAATAACTTAACCTGTAATAATTAAGGATTGAATATCCAAATCGAACGGGACAGGAAACATCTTTGAAATACATGATACCAAAGTGGTTACCTGGTAGGATGATATATTATTCTTGATTACTCACTCACTCACTCAATCTCTCTCTCTCTCTATTTCTCTCTCTCTCTCACACACACACACACACACACACACACACACACGTATTTATTTATATCTTTGTGGGGACCGTCCATTTGTTTTTGTTTTCTATCGGAAGAATCCAAATGATAACCTTAACCCCTATCCAAGCTTAATCATAAGTAACCAAATTTAATACAAAACTTTTGCCTATTTTTAGTTTTTTTTTTTTATTATTATTGCATCCACAGATTTTTATAAAATTGAAGTTATCCTTGTGAGGACCGAAAAAAATGTCCCTACAAGGTAAAAGGTTACAGGTTTTTGTTACACTGTGGGGACATTTGGTGCGCACAATGTAATATGTACAAGACCCTTACAACACACACACACACACACACACACACACACAAGTCGGTCTTCCTATCTAAATGGGGACCGTCCATTCATTTCTGTGGGAAAAACCCTAATCCCACTCACGACATTCTTAACCATAAGTAACCAACCCAAATACAAGACTTACTTTTTTAATTGCATTCACAGATATTTATAAAACTGAGGTTATCCAAATGGGGACCTCAAAAGATGGCCCCAAAAGTAGGGAAATTTTGCAGGTTCTACCGCACTTTGGGGACAATTTGGTCCTCAGATGTGATCTATGCAAACCTACACACACAAGTGCGCGCGCACTGTGCCGCTTTCTACAACGTCAGGGTTTACAAACTTCTTGGAGGAGAGTGGTCACTTTCTACTGCTGAATGCAAAAAACAGACACTATGGTTTGTCCACCGCCAGCAGGCGACACTGTCTACTGCAGTTTCCAATTGATTGCCGGCATCGGACCTTGCCTCATGCTTCCAGATGGACACGTAAGCGTGGTTTGCCCGGGGGAAAACTACTTGGCCACGATTCTTCGCTATCGAGAAAATATCCACTTCGGCTAAGTAGAAAACTGTTGGTGTGATTATGGAACATTGTGCGATTTTTCTTTTAAATGTTACAAAGGCTGAAAAAATACCACAAATAAAAGTACATCTGTTTGACATTTCAAGTCCAACATAGTGAAATAAAAGCAGGCTTACGCAAAACTACCCAACAGATGACTATCTGTGAAGTGAAGCCTACAAAAAAGCAATGCATAAAAACAATACACATTGAATTTGATTTGTGTAGGTAACTGACTGGGAGGTGCCATGCATTAACGTACACGTATTTTTAAACAAGCCTTTAAACAAGCGAACACACATTAAATAAAGCATTGTCATAAGCTTGCGGGGCTTTCTGAACTATTCCACGCGCTGAGACTCCCCACTTGGAGCGTGCGGGGCGTCCGCGCGCCTTCCTGACATCCCCCGTAAGTTGCGGGCCGGGATGGAGCAGAAGTGTGACAAACGCTGCGCCATTCTCCTCACTTGTCTCTTTCCAATCGGTTTCCATAGCGACGAAGCCACAGTTTTCTGACATTTGGCAAGAAGTTTTCCCTCACCCTCCCCTCCATCTCCACCTCATTCTCAGCGTGAGGGCGCCGGCAGAACTCGCTGGCCGCCGCCCGCCACTAGATGCACCCCGCTTCCCGCTGCGTCCGAGGCCAGGACGAAGACTCTGCTTCAGCAGACGGCAGTGCCATTTCCCTCCATGAAGATGGAACACACCCCCACTTGTCCCAGGAACTAAGCCAACCCCCTACATATAATGAGCAACGCAATTTGAACAGAAAAGCTCCGTAAAAAAAAAAAAAAACAGTGAACATAACTTAGGGGCGAGGAGCCCAGCTGGTGTTGGAGCACAATTACAGTGCAAGTGTGCCAGAAAAGCATTGTGGCCAGTTCCCCGAAGATTGTAACAAAAGATCGAATGTAGCAATTTACCCCCAATCTGGTAATTCCGAAACATACGACCAACCCTAGATTAACTCAGTTCGTACACAGGCTAAGAATAGAAAGAGATTCTAATGTCTCATGTGACAGGGTCAATAAATATGTTCCCATGACACTAACCAAAGAATGAAGGCTCATAATGTGGAGTTAAAACACACGTCAAACACTGTCATTTCCGACAGGACCACACACCAGGTAACGGTAAGAGGTGCTATGGTGTGGCTGTTTCTTAGATGCACTCAGACTAAACATTTTTTCAGGTATCAACTTAAAAATAAAAAATCCCACGGTGCATGGTAAATTTCACAATTTGCACTTATGTTAACAAACTTCCAGCCTCACAGTCATCTGCCTGCACACAGACCTAAAAGGACTGTGGATACGGGCAATAGATTTCGATTCGCCTGCTTGCCTGATGGGTTTAATGAAATTTCAGGTAACAAATAAGTGGCGCGGTAATTAAAAGCAGCAGAAGCTTCACTGCCATCTATTGGCTAAAGGGGCAAATTCCCAATCTGGGAGACTCCAAAACATATGGGGGTAGGAGGAGGGGGGCGGGGGTAAAATAATAATAATAATAATATAAAAAAAAAAAAAAAAAAAACAAATCCATGCGGGCTTTTCAGTGTGTTTATTGAAGAGTAACAATTGTTCATCTCAGATGAGTAAACCAATTCCCCTGAACTTAGTAGGCGAGGAAGGCATCAGGAAATCCTTTACACAGTCACCACTACCCTTGATCATGCACCTCCTGTACCCAACAAGGCGCCCCACTGTTTTTAGCTGCGCTTAGCTCGAGACTAGGACCGGTACTTTTAGTGTAAGTACATCTTTACGGCAAGTAACTGGCTAAGGTGAGATGCTTGGCAGTCATAAAATGTCCACAAGACATGAATGACCTGGAAGAGAACAGAGTATAGTTAGGGTAATAATACCCATGAATAATTCTCAGAGCGCTATGCGCTAGGCCTAAGGCATCGTCCATACATACACGGGTATTTTTAAAAACAGCTTTTTCTATGCGTTTCGGCCTTTCGTCCACAAGCAAATGGCGTTTCAAGACACCGAGAACGGAGCTTTCGCAAAAACGCGTGCAGGATGGAAAGTGTTGATGTGCAGACTAGGGAAACAGACCTTTTGGCATGCAACGTCAGATCGTGCGCCGCCGTCTACTTTGACGTTAGAGCGCGCGACGTTCACAACGCTTCTGATTGGCCAACATGGTTTTACGGTTAGTTTCAGCGCCGGCTGTTGGTTTGGCGTGCTCTTGCCAGTGCGATTTAGAGTTTCATGTGGACAGACCTTTTTTTTTTTAAATAATGGAGGAAAATGGAATATTAAGAAATACCCATGCACACGTGGACAAGGCCCAAAACTCAACACAGAGCACACAGCGCCTTGTGTACACTGGCCTTAAACTCACCGGGACTGTAAAATAGCCTCATTAGGTACCTGACATTCATGTTTGCCTTTACCTTTAAATCAGTTTTAGCTCTCAGAGCTAATGAAGCAGCCATCAGGTGCCATTAAGCAAATATGAGGGTAATATAGCATATTAGAGACCCACGTAGAGCAAAAACCAGCATGCGAGAAGGTTTCTTGGGGAATACAGTTTGATGAGTCAGATCGAGATAAACACCCTCGAGTACAATATGTACCCCCAGACCCACACCGTCAGATGTACCCGTCTTAGGAAGGATTTAACTGCCCTTCGCAACTGCAATACCTCTCAAAACATCTTCAGCAGCAGGCAGGCTTTACAAGAACTTCACAAAAACTGGACACAGCGATGCTACCATTTAATTCACAAAAACCTATTAAAAGGTTATTTATTTCAGTTTTAAATACATTTACAAACCATAAGAAAAGTGATCGTCAGCATTTCAATGTGTGCATAAAGATTGTAAACAGTCTGCAAGCAGGAACCTGGGAGGACTTTCACAGCTGCTGGCAGACTCAGTGATACTTGGGGGGAGAAGAAAAATCCGTTTTCCTTTATTCATCCTGAGATTGTTTTTAAGCTTTTAAAATGCTCGGGTGTCCTTGCCGATGCTTTCACCCAATTAGACTGAGGGGGGGAGACATGATCAAGAATCACGACATTAAACCCATTCACCCCAACGGAACGCGATATTCTTAAACGTTATATTTAAAACCAAGACGAAACCAGAGCAATTTGGACATCCTTTAAAAGAAAGCGGCTAAAGATATGAGATGCACAGAACACGAGTACATTCCGTAACCTGGGTGATCTTACCAGCTGGTTCACATACAGCCATACAGGCAACAGACTCCTACCGCATCAGCATGTGCCTGGAGGGCAGACAGGCAGCCGCTGGACGACGGCAGGCGGAGCCCCGTCTTTCTACCAGGTTCTCTTGTGCACAATTAGCCTTTCGGTTGTTCTCAACTTATTCCTTGAAGGTCAGGGGTGAGGCAGCATACAAAGAGCTGCTGTCACTGGCATCTAACAAAACTTGAGTGCCCAATCGGGAGTAGGGAAGCGGCCTGGCACACGAAGGCGAAACAAAGACCAATTTTTCACCAGGATGTACAAAGGGTCACATGGCGGGTGGCATGAGCCACTAGGTACAGGGTAGCCTGTGCTTAAAAAAAAAACAAAAAAAAAAAAGGGGGGGGGGGTAACATTTACATGCCCACCATGACTTTGAAACCTCACACACACACACACACACACACACATTTATTGCTAAGCTGGTTGATCTCCCCTTCCCATGTTCTCAAAACACAGGGAGTAAAGGGAAAGGGTGGCGGGGGGGGTCACTGGGGCTTTGGCGATTTCATTCAGAGGGGAGGGGCTTGAAAGACCAGAAGCCTGGCTTAGTGCGACACCCAGAGCCACGGCCTGTTTAACGTGGAGAAGTCTGGGGACCACGAGCTTGGGGGGGGGGGGGGGGGGGGGGGCGGTACTCTTGGGGAGCGTGGGGTTGGGGAGAGAAAAAAACACAACGCAAAAAGAACACAACACAAAAAAGTG
>JAODKE010000047.1:12210371-12226243 GCA_026779605.1 Mormyrus hasselquistii | reverse complement strand
GGTGTCGGGGGGGGTGGGGGGGGGGTTGGGGGGGGGGGGGGGGGGGGGGGGGGGGGGGGGGGGGGGGGGGGGGGGGGGGGGACTCGTCACTTGGTGTAACTTGATCTGGGTTAATGAACATACACATCCGACAATGAACACAACTCTAAAACGTTTGTAGTGTTTCCAAAAACTGATTCGTATTTAAAGAAGCGGGATGCAGCTGGGCACTCTGAGTTGATCTGTGAAGGGCTGAGATGGGGATGGGAGACGAGTTCAGCGTCTGTCGGGCAGGAAGTCCGTCACGAATCCTCCGTTCCAGAGTCATCCTCGTCGTAGCAACAATCCTCGTCGGCCTCATCCTCCAGCTCCTCGTCGTCATAATAGTCATCGTAGAAAAGGTCCGATCCCTCGTCGGGGGGAGGGGCGCGTGTCCGCACACAGTACTCCGCCAGCGTGGTGGGCACTTTCACGCCATCCCGCTCTGCCTCTGCTTTGGTAGCCTGCACCTGTTTCCTATGTACAAAGATGCACAAATGAGTCACAACCCCAGGAGCGAATGATGCGAATGCTCGCGATGCACAAGCATCGCCGCCGTCCTCCGGGGAGCGACGCGGGCACCTGATGATTTCGGTGTACTCCCGGTCCTTGCCCTTGCTGTCCCGCCACTTGCGGTACATGACGGAAGCGTCTACGTTGGCTGGTGACGAGGTGTTGGGCTCATTCAACAGAGATATAACACTCAGAAGAATGGTCCTTTGAGTGAGAGAAAGAGAGAGTCATCTTCTGTGCAGGCAAACCAACGTCGATTTGTATATACGGGTATAATTTTTTTTTTTTGTTGGGGGCAGGACATGCCACGAAAATCACATTCCTGCAATATTATCACACCTATTCTGAAGGTGGATGTCAACCTGAACACTAGTGACCAACAGCAGAGAAGCAAACTCCAAGGTGACCACACAGTCATAACTCCCTTTCTTATGCCAGCATGGGGTGCTACCTGACATTCTGCGTGGGGTTCCATCGCTCCGAGGGCAGCTCCCCGCTCTGGGGGTCGTCCACTGGAGGGTGCAGGATGGAGATGCAGACATCACCGTTCTGGAAAACGTTCATAGGGTCAGGGCCGCCCATGCCTGTAGCCCCATAAACACTTGGAGAACAACCTGTTTAGTGAAGCAATCTGAGTAAATGGTCTCTACCTCATAGATGTTTGGGTGCCACATCTTCGTAAGAAAGCGAAAGGCCGGTGGGGAGTATGGGTAATCGATGGGGAACTTGATACGAGCCTGGAAACACAAATGAGAAGGTTGTTAATGGGTGTACTCAAGATCATTCCAAGATTAAGAAGAAAGGGAAAAAAAAAAACAAACTCATTGCTCAAGATAAGGTATGTACTTTAAGGTTAAAAATAAACCCAACCCCATTAGAAAGATCTAGAATGTTAAGAGATGCCCTTAGCTGTCACCATGATAGACAGACTCTCCTCCCCTAACATACCGCTCCTGTTCACAGATCACCTGCTCATGCCTGACTGTCATGTGCACCATCTGTTCCAGGTCCATCAAACTCCAACAACAGTGCCCTCCCCCCATGGATCAGGAGAATCTGACCGGGGGGGGGGGGGCATTGTTGAACCCCAAGTCAGCATCCACATTTACAATACCTTTAATTCCACGTGACACGCTCACCTCGTGTGCTGCATCCTACTACCGCAGATAAAATTAAGCTCACCTGACAGGACAGCCTGTGTTTTTCCTCCTCATACAAGAGGCTTCATTAAAGTCACTGACAAAAATCCCTAATAGCAGTATTGCTCTTACACCTACAGGCTACAAAAGCACTGAACTACGACCAGGCTTGGGGGGGGGGGGGGGGGGGAAAAACACATATGGGCTTAAGGGGTCATACCGAGTACAAAGATTCCTAAGCACCAACCCAACATACTATTCATAGATTTCTGAATCTCTACAGATCCACATACAAGTCGCACAAATTTCACACACTCATTATGCTTCCTAATACCTCCTCAAGCACAAAGGGCCCATCGAAAACCAGAGAGCCAAAGAGAGAGACGGCACATCTGGCCACGTTTACACCCGTTACAGGAACGGAGGACGCCAGCACATCAAGCGGCAGCGCTTCTCTCTGAAAGCAACACCCCTCCCTCTTCTGCCTCTCTAATACTATAACAACCCCTCTTCAAGCGAGAGAGGGAGTCCCTCCCATCCCACAACATCCTAAGCAAATAAGCGACAGAACAAAGATGAGGATCCACATCAGTAAATACTGAGTGGGGTGGAATACAAAGTCTGTTTATAGTAAAGATGCTTTTGAAAAGTCCTGCTTAAAATGCCTCATGGAAAATGTAGGTGTTGTACCTGGAACGCCAACTGTCTGCCAATCTGAAGTGTCCGATGATAGTGACCCAAAACCATTTTGGGCAGTGCTGGATGGCAGAACACAGAGCAAATGTGGACTATGGGCACTGGATAAAACCAGACCAGGACACCTGAAGCCAAAACAGCAAAATTCAAAATGTCCTCCAACTTAGAGGGAGAGGGCACCAGCAAACACTCTACAGAAACAAGAGTCCAAGAACCTCCACATCACCTGATTAGTGACACTTCTAGAGCAGAGGGCAGGCTGTAATCTGACACTGGGTGGCTCGGGTCAGTACAAGTGCCTCTGCACCCCTCCAAATCAGTCTAGCAGAGTGGGATGTCTTCTCCCCATCCCTCTGAGACCTGGAGAACAGTCTCTAATGTATCCGGATTCTTATATATATACATACACACACGCACATACATACATACATGCATACATATACACACACACACTGCAGTGTTAAGCAGGTTTTCGCACTGCAGCCGTAGGCCTGTGTGTACAAGCACAGGGCCCTGGATACCACAGTGCAAAGCACAAAAAACAGTGATTCTGCAGAAAGCACCCACTGGCCACGTCTCTAGGCACTGCAGTTCCATTGCCGTAACAAGAGACGGTATCGAAACTCCTGGCTTAGTAGGCTGCAAAATACAATGGCTTAGAAAGAGTGAAAAAAGTACTTTGGACGATTTCAAATAAATCAGAAAGGTACCTAGATTGAGACCAAAAGACCACTGGATCCAACCCAGAGACATGAGGCACCAAGGTAAAAAAAAAAAAAAAAGGTGTATACATACAAGGTCACTGGTGTGTAAATAAACTGCTCCATAAAGAGAGGAAGCGTTCGCTGATGCATGACACAACCCAAGTCTGATGGGATTCGTTAAGCAAAGCAACAGCCTCAGAGCTGCCTGCTGGTCTGTTGTCTCGGAGCTGCCACTAGCAACCACCCAACGGCGGCACCGAACCCAGGGCCATCTCGAAGCTCAAGTACACCACATGGCCTAAAGATCCAAACAGCGCTTCTACAAATCTAAGCCAAACAGTCGGATGCTCGCTCTCCTGGGCTATTATTGTTCCCGTGTAGGACCCGAAGCGCCTCTATTTACAGGCACGATCCCAGCAGGATTACACTGTCCTGGGAGTAAATGAGGGAACCACTGAGAAACAAAAGATCCAGCCCTACCACTGAAGCTGTGCGTTCATACAAATTCTACCTTGCAGGTAATAAAGTAGGAGTTTAGTAATATGTTAGGGTACCAGATAGGCTTCGTCACCAATGAAGACTTCTGAGTGTGAGCTCTTTGGGTATACAAGCTGCCAAGAGGGCTGCTTTCTTTACACACTCCAATATACCTACACAGAACGCAACTACAGATTCTTCGTTTAGTAAACACTACGACTACAAAGCGGTTAACTGCAATTTGATAATTCGCGTGCCGTTTTTTGCAATCTCGAGCTGATGCACACGACACACGTTTGTTTGGGACGTGATTCATCAACGTCATCGCTCCACCAACAACCCCGCCTCACTGACAACTTGATCTGCGATTTTTTTTAAGCAGATCAAGACTTCATGACAACCAGTAATCAAGATCACCAATCCAACAAATAAAACAAAACAGCTACTTAAAAGATAAACTGGAAACTGGCAAGAGCTGATGGGCTTTGTAGAGCAGAGAGAATATAACAAAAGACAATGCAGCGATGAGTAAAGCACGCCAAAAGGAAATTCAACGTTCAAGAGAAAAACCACAAAGTACGGGTTAAAAAAAACTTCCTAAAAGTTAGAAATAACCAGCCATGTCACCACACTCGATTTTAAATCCGCGAATAAATCTACCAACCCTTTCGATTACTGGGTAAGTACAAACACACAATCGATAAAGCAGCTAATCAAAAACCAACAGAAAAGCAACACTCAACGTGTATCATTTTATATATATATATATATATATATATATATATATATATAAAATGCGGTGGTATTTAGTTAATCAAGTAAAAATATGCATGTCTGTTTTAGTCATGAAGTGACACCGAGTGGGGGTGTGGGTATATTGTCACTGACAGACGAAACAAAAAAAAAGAACAAAAGACCACGGCGAAATGCGATTCCACGTCTAATACATTATAAAACGTAACTACATACCAACGACGTATTGATGTTCCGACAATTTTTTCCTCAATAGTATGGAATATTAACGACAACAAAGGAGAAAGGCAATGATAAATACTGTACACCATCGATGGCGAGGACACCGAACAAAGCAACGATACTGGTTATCGGAGGGGCCGAAAGCGGATCCGAGATGAACATAAAGCAGCTACGGGCTACGTGAACACATTTTAATGTGCTCGAACTTTAAATATTCAAATAATCACCGAGGGCAATTGCGGAACGACACTAGGCAGAAACCTGAATGGTTCACAGTCGCGGAAACGGACGTCGACTCCCCTCACCTTAAAATATCCGCCTTCGTAGTGGGTGTTCGGGGGTCCGAAAATCGCAACTTCCCAGTTGTACAGATCGGCTTCGTCCACCAAAGTTATCTTAAAGCCCTCCACCGGCTCCTCCTGGAGACTCTTCATCTCTAACATTAACGCCTTTTGAGAGCTCGCTACATGTTGTCCATGTTGAGCCATATTCCGCCGCAACCCGTTTAGCTCCCCCCAGCTAACCAGTTAACCAGCTAAATAGCTCTCCAAACTCCCCCCCCCTCAAAAAACGGACAGAAACTAGTTATCGAGTCGCCCAAGTTATCGAGAAAGGATCCGCCTTTTGTTTAACCTCGATAACAACACTTGTTCCGTCGTAAATTATTAGCTTTGGCTGCTATTTCGACAAGCCTCCCACACAAACAAAAACAAAAACGTCTGGCTAGCTAACGGCGTTCTAACTGGCGGAACAAGTAACCGGCTACCCAGTATCTGTGTAACTCGAACACTAACCCACTCACAACTCAAAAGCCGGACTATTTCGACCGAAACCAACGCAGTCACCCTCCTTTGTTTGTTTCTTCTTTCCTCTTTAGTTCTTCACTACCAAACTATCAACCATTAGCCGTTTCATCTACCCAGCTAAACACACCCCCCACCCGATGAGCTAATGTTAAACCACCGTCGGAACAGGCGCATTACTAATAAAACACTGATCAAATTGATGCTTTTCGATACCAAAAAATAAGTAACTTATCCAACATTCGACCGATCGAGCAATTCTATCCCCCCTCTATAACTCGCAGCTGTTTGCTAAAATGTGTCGTTCTAAGGCGGTCTCTAAAGTAAAAGCCAATCAGCAGAGACTCGCGCAAGGTTCTCTGGGAAATGAAGTACTTCGAAAAGGCCAAAATTGTAAGAAACAGACACTCTAGTAACAAGTACGGTAGCGTTCAGTTACTATGTTATCTTTGTATATGTCGTTTGACCTTGTTAGATATATGTTCATGTTTAAATGGAATATCAGCTCATTTTCTATTTGAAAGTGCATTAATAAAACTTCACTTCCCATATTCCCAGAGGTCACGCTTGAGCACGTGTTACGATGTCAAAATGGTAATGTAGTCTGGCTTGTTTTTGAACATTTGCGTAATATTATGTCACATGCGTCATTTAAACAGAATATGTTTTGTTTGTTTACACGATGTTTTTCTTTTGCTTCCTTAATTTGTCTTTATACAAATCAAACGAAATGCAAATTATATAGCAGAGCGGTCATGATCACCTACCGACGACAGGGAGTGCTGTCTGTGCAGTATTCAAATTTGGTATAAATCTCTGAAATAAAGCCCATCAGCGAGGGCCTGGGTTTGGTTTCAGCATTGCCAGGGACCAACTCCCCCCCCCCCGCTTCTGTTGACACCCACGTTACTCCCACAGTATCGGTAGCAATATATCCATACCATGCATACCCAAATCTACACCCTTGCCTTCCAGTATGGGCAATGATGTGAATTCCTTGGTGGTTGATGCACCAAAAACTGGTTTTAATTTGAAACTGCTAGTGAAGTGTATATACTTTTAACATATCTGTGTTTGTAAATTTTAATGAACAAGCTCAAACAACACTTTGATTTTTTTGTTTTTCTCCTTTGGAATGTATATAGCAAATATTTTTCTCATTTATTGATCAGTTTCACTTAAAATCTTTACATCATATTACATCATACAGCTGAAAAACAGGAATTAATCATACCAGATTTTCTCAATTGACATATCCAACAGGTTCAACAGCCTAAAATGCACCAAGAAAGAAATTTACTATAAGTCAACTAGAAGAAAACCTATCTCTGGTAAGTTTCAATTGCACTAAACAGCACATTTTGAGTGAAGTCAATCCTGTGGTACCTTCACAAACATCTCAAAAGCACAATGGAACCCCCATTACTGAAAAATGGTGCACATTTTAAAAACGACATTCCAGGAAAGAATTTGATTTGTTCATCTTCATAACAAACATCATATGATCAAAAGTACTCAAACGCACACAAGAATCCTATAGATAAAGGAGAAAAAAAATCATGGAATGAGTGAAGGAATTTGTGTGCCTGCATTGTAGGTCCATAGGGAAGTTCAACCATGTACATTCCTTCTCATGCACAGTACAATTTATTTCCCCCCAAATACTCAATATATTTAGGATTCTTTAAAACTCATTCCTGTAGTCTTGCATTAGTTATATCCCAACAGGACAGGATATAATACTCAGAAAAGTAACAACTTTAATTACTTCAATTGTAGTGCTGACGCATGGTTAAAAAGACACTGCATGACTCAAAACACTCAGAGGTACAGAAACAATTACAAGAAAACCAGGACTTTCAAGCAAGAAAAACGGCAATGCCAGCTGAAATATACGCCTAGATGTGGCAGATCCATTTACCGGTATTTTATTTATTCGTTGTCATTTAAAACGGGCTGCTTCATGCAGATTATGTCAGTGATGATGGGATGGATGAAGGCAGGAGTGAAACCCACACACCGTTTCAGACTCACACTCAGTGTCGAGAGGCTCAGTACCTTGAGTACTTGGACGAGGTGAGTACAGACAAGCCACAAACATGAGCAAACTAAGAGTAGACCAGAGCAACAGTGTAGACACACGCCAGTTTATCAAAGGCCTCCAGCCCCTCGCCAGTATCTTAACAGGTCTAGGAAACGTTCAACGTCATATTCTGAGTGGTATGAGTGGTTCTGAACACCAGACATGAAACTGAGGAGTGACACTGCACCCAGAGGTATCAGGCGATAGGGACAGGAGATCAAAAGGGTGTCAACATATGAGCAAAGAACCATGCGGCATGATCTCTTGCCTCATTCTGCTCCATTCTAGAACGATGAAACTACAGCAGCTCTTTCCCAGAATGAATCAGCATGTCACTTCCAGTAAAAACCAGGACAGATGTCACTGCAGCTGGCCTGTATAGTGTAGGCAGTGGCACTGTACAGGCTGCTTGTTCCCGTTCATAACTGGAGGCTTTACATGGACATCCCAGACCCAAGATGTAACAGGTCTTGCGGTTCTGAGACATACCAAATTACAATATAAAAGTACCTGAAGATTTCAGTACCTGGTGGCCCTTGAACTGTTAAGGCTCACTGTCACACTTGCAAAGCATGGTGAGATGTTTTTCCAAACAACATTAGTGTCTTTGATTCCCAGCATTATGGCGTGTGTCACATGGGAGGGGCTAAGCTACTGTTAAACATGAAACGGTAGGAGTGTGGCGAATTATGGGAGCATTACGAAGAGCGAGGCCAGTGAAATGTCGCGGACAATCAGACATTTACAGTGAACAGATCATAAAAGGTACAGACAGCCTTAAACAAACCCCTAAGTATAACAAAATAAAAACAAAACAACATACAAGTCAAACAAACTGCAAACTCCAGTTTTAGGGGTTGGTTTAAAAAATTAAAAAAAAAAAAAGCATGGAGTTAAATAAAACATAAATGAAAACGAGAGACCTGACACAACCGGTGGTTGTAAGATGAATTTTTGGAGACCATTGCATCAGGACTACAAATAAGTGAAAGGCAGTTCAGTACATTTAGTACAGAGAATTGGATAAACGGGAAAAGTTGTTTAGAAACAAACAAACATGTGGGTAAGGGATAGGAGGAGTTAGAGGACACCAGCCTATGTATTGTACCTAATGAGTTATCGAAGAATTTATGTCAGTGTTTCTTTGGGGGGCAGGGCGGGGGGGCAAGGCCCAGTACTCAATCAGGACTGAGAGAAAGTGAGCTTAATCTCATCCAGCAGGTTCCCCAGCAAAGACGACTCGTCACACTTGGCGTCAATCGTCACAGTCTGATCGGTCTGGAAGTGGGAGGAAATGAACGGTTGCAATTTATATTCAGTTTCACTTTAAGACATGGCTCTTCTAATCTGGCCCTCGACTCTAAATTCAGGCCTCGTTCTGAGTTCTCCAAGGCAAGTTTAATATTCACTCATTCTGATTGGCCAGAGGCTTCACACCTGGCTGACAGGTAAAGGGAGGCTGGAAGAATCAGCAGAGCTCAGCCCTTGAGACCCACGATGTCAATAGATCTACTTTAAGGAGACAACACCTTGTAGCATCTCCTTGACTTCCGTTTTGGGTAAACCAGGTTTGAGACACCGGATCTGAACAGCCGTATCAATATCCGGAAACCTGGGAGTGAGGGCTTTGTGAAGATAATACTCAGTACAGGAAGTTCAGATCAGGACAGTAGCCTTCAAATCAGTACAAAAATCTTGCCTTGGCTAGAACTATTAGGCAACAGATGATAGGTTTAAATCTAATAAACCAAACTTGACCTTGGCTGTATTCATGCTTCAGGAAACGCAAGTGAAGCCAAAACTTACATATTTAACCAGCAGGCAGACATGATGACCCTGGATCGATCTGCTGTACAAGGAGGCACAGGAGTTGATTTTCTCTACGACTAGGGGAGGGAGAGAGTACAAAAAAAAAAAAAAAAAAGACTGATATTTATTAACAATATTCATCATTTGACTCATCCAGGCTAACAATCTACCCTGGCCACTAGAGGGCGCCGTCTGCTGCTGCCCACCAGCATCCCATCTCCCCCCACGGCATACCTGAGAAGTGGTGGTGGAAGCAGATCTTGGCCAACAGGTGTTGGAAGGGCGAGCCGACGCCCTGCAGCCGCGCCGAGCTGCCCTTCATGTCAGCCGACTCCAGCAGCTTGGCATACGCGTCGCTGCCAAGGTGACGACAGCAGTGACCATAAGGCCGATGCGTACCCTTATTCGCGACCGACCTCCCTACCTGGCTTCTCTTGTAACTATGGTCATTTCCTCCTAACGATGTACACTAATTGGCCAAATCTTGTACGGGGTTAAAGTTTTTATAACGTTGTATTACAAGCGGTTCTATTACAATAGGTCAGACTGGCAGTGTGTAGAGTCATAGTATAGTATAGTATAGTATAGTATAGTAGACCACTTTCAAACAAGAAAACAAGTTTTGTGAATGAATGGAGTCCTAAGCAGCCTTTACGGTAATCCCTGCTTGGTGTGTGTGTGTGTGTGTGTGTGTGTGTGTGTGTGTGTGTGTCTCTCTCTCTCTGGGCACACACTTCTGCAGCAGAACCTCAGGAAGCCCAGGCGTAGAATGGAAACTTGCCAGATATTCTATACGGCGCCGAGAGTGTGCCCAAGTGCGTCACGCGGTTACTATAGATAGAGCGGCTCAGGTGGGTGCTATTCAGGAGCTGGCGTGTCTTTTCGCAGGTGTGCACCGACCTGTAGCAGGGCGTGGTGGTCAGATACGACGTGCAGGTGAAGTGTAGCTTGAAGTCCAGCTTCTCGTGACTGGAGCCGTCGTCCGACTGGGGAGAAACGGTAGAGACACGGGGGTCTTAACGAACGCCGGGTCCACTTTTCCGGACGCGCTATGCTTTACCTCTGAACTGGGCACAGACTGGGGCCTGCGGATGGTGCAGCGGTAAGGGAACAGCACTCGACTCGAATTACGTGTGACCGAAACTGGCATCAGGTATTAGAGTGAATATTAAATACGCGAGTTCATCAAGTCTGTGCCCCTCTTCGGCTCGGATCTGCATGCAGCAAATTATACATGTATTTTCGTACACATGGCTGGACACAGCGGGCGGCTGGGCTCACCCACCTTGACGATGAAGGTGAGAGTCCCCTTCAGTTTCTGTGGCATAACGATGCTTTGAACGGAGAAGACGAAGCGCGCCTCGTTGGAGACCCCTGCAGACGAGCGTGAATGTTAGAAAGGTGGACAAAATTTAAAAAAAAAAAAAAAAAAAATGCACGGTGAAACAAGAGCTCCCTCTTCCACTGGAGTTATCTTCCAGGTTACACATCCGGAAACAGACACGGGCCGAGTCTCGCAAGGGCACCCCCCTGTTGGTGCCTCACCTGGAGGCAGCTGGAAGGGCACGCTGAGGCTGTCGTGAGGGCCCGCCCCCTCTGGCCGCTGCAGCTTGGCGTTGAGCGAGTCCAGCACGTTGAACTCCATGGACTTGAGGAAGCTGCTGCTTTTATTCTCGAAGATGACCGAGACCACGACCCGGCTGGAATCCTGCAGGTTTCCCTGGACGTCACACACCTGAGCAAGACAGATACACGTAAGATGACAGTTAGGAGGAGAAAGTGCACAGAAAATAAATGATTACGTTCCACCACATAAAACACAAGCAGTCAACTCCACCACAGTCCCCCCTCGACCCCCACACACCCCGGGGGGAGCCGTGTAGCTCAGCGAGTTAGGGCTCTGTACCCATGATCAGAAGGTTGCTGGTTCAAATCCCAGGGCCGGCACACTGATGCCACCGTTGGGCCCCTGAGCGCAGCCCTTAACCCCTGGATCCAGGGGTGCTGCACACTGGCTGACCCTGAGCTGTGACCACCCCCCCCCCCAAACTTGCTCTCACCTGTATACATCTCTGCGTGTCTCATGGAGAGACAGATGGGGTAAGTGAAAAGACAATCTCCCCATGGGGATTAATAAAGGATCAATATTATCTTCTCACAACCTGGAGGTTGGGATTCATCCACAATCACTGGTGTGGTGACCAGTGCTACAGGGGGGGGGGAAAAAAAAAAAACTAGGAACAGGTGTACTGCATTTTTGTTGTTTTTTTTTTTTGCCCCATTTTCAAGGAAAGACTGGTCTTTTCCCCACCCACAGCACAGCAAAGCACCCCCAGACCTACCTGATCCACATCCTCCTTCATCTTCAAAGCGGAGGAGAAACAAACACAGACATATGTGAGGTGAGGCTAAAGGCCGGGCAGAACCACAGAGACGGCCGTGTTCAACCCGGCCAGTTCCATCAGGTTACAGCCACCAGCAACCATTACAACCACAACGCTCAGGCCACCGGTCAGAGGAGTCACGCCCAGCATGGTCACCAATGTTCAATGCTCAGCTGCCTATCCGTGTAGCAAGGACAACACCCTCAGTACGATCCGGTATCATTTTAATTGCAGGGCTTTTGTGTAGCATTGGGTGTTTTTTTAAAGAAAGCAAGAAAAACAAAAACAAAAAAAAAAAAAAAAAAAAAAAAAAAAACACCGAAAAACAAAATTAGCCAGTTACATTTTTCCAAAATGCAAAGGTATCTTCCTGCTTTGTACCGTCTCCCCAGGCCCAGGAGCCCCCCACCCCACCCACTCACCATCTTGATGTACGTGTTCTCGGCCAGGAGACAGTAGTTGGACATTGGCTGAAATGAGAAAATGTGTGTTATTGGCTCCCAGAAACAAAAGTTCCACAAATCAAGCTTTAAATGGGGTTTGCTGTCATTGATGACACTACAAGCAATGAATTCACTACTTAATCCTGGGTTGATCTATCACAAATAAACACACAACTGAATAAAAATATGTATATATGTTTGAGTGTGTATAGAAAGGCCAATAAATATGTTCCTTTTAATTATGGGGATTAGGGGGGGGGGATTTCCCAGCTGAAATGCAAACAAGTCTGTGATTCTCAGGTCTCACTGCAGAATTCCATGGTAACAAAATGAAATTCCAGTTCAGCTCCTGGATATACTGGTTCACCAGCCTCCAAGTCACCACCTTCCTCTGCCTGCGACATCTACTATGCATCACTGAGGTGTGTCCCGCTCACTGGAGGTCACTGGGGGTGGGGTCACAGACAGCTGTATTTATAAGGGATTACCGGCAGAGGGTCCTCCTCTTCCTCTACTGTGCCGTTCTGCACGGACTCCTCTTCCTCCCTGTTGGGGACACGGTGCTGCTTTTTCTTTTTCTTCTCCTCTTTCTCCTTTTTCTGCTTCTTCTTCTTGTGTTTGGACGATTTCTGGGGCATAAAGGCGTCGCAGGAAGGTCACAGGCAGTTTGGGTAGAGGGGAAGTGACCCGCTAGGTCTGAGCAGAACGTCTGGGAAACATCTAAGGCAAAAGGAACTCACAGCATCCTCTGCGTCGGACTCTTGGCCGGGATCAGCAGGCTCTTCTGCGGTGGACTTCGAGGTCGCTACAACAGCCTCCTGTAAGACACACCTCTCTGAGTGACGAGGCGGGGATCGTTATGGAAACACAATGTAGAAGCACGCACACAGCAACATGCCCAGTGACTCAGTGTTTCATGCTGAAGTAATCGAGAATTCCACTATCCACAAAGACCAGATTTACTGGAAAGGCTCTCATGAATCTTAGTTCATGTGAAATTTAAGTAAAGGGAAAAATATCAACGGCACCTGGGATATTTTTAAAGGCAACCGAGGCTCTTATTGTCATGGTTACCATTAGTAGATCTCATAAACATCCGTGTAGAGGGACAAGCTGGAAAAGCGGCAACGGATTTCCAGCTCAGATATTTTGGTCATTATCCAGAGCAGAAAACCAAAACACTGGGCACTCGAGGGTTTCTTGGAGACCGATGAGCAGCGGCGACACTCAGAAAATGCAATGTGTGGCAATGGGCTCATCTACCTGGGACTTCGATGGTACCGGTTCGTTCGAAAGCCAGAAATCCAGATCCTGACAAGGACAGTTTGGGTTAGTGGGTCAGGGAAGATATTTAAACAGAAATCAGAGTTCCCTTGCTTCATCATGCATTCAGCACCCATTGTGACTTCATACTTCTGCTGGTGCGCCTGTAGGCGGGACTTCCTGTTTGGATCTACTAGGTGATTGGACAGCTTCCTTCTCCGGAGCAGGTGGCGGTGCTTTCTCCTTTTCCCCTGCAGGCTCCTCCTCGGCGTCATGCCGGTGTTTCTTCTTTTTCTTCTCTTCCTTGCTCTTCTGCGGGAGAGATGTCGACCACGACATTCACCAAACATGCCGCAAGGTGTCTTGGACCACGGACCAATACACTTCACAAGGACAAAAGGCCTCAGGAAATCACCCGGCGGCCATTTTAATGGAAACGCAAGTCTGGCTGCATATTTCAGCCCGCGGCAACGGGGGTCCCCAGCCTCACCTTCTCTTCCTTCTTCCCCTTCTCCCGCTTCTCTTTCTTGCTCTTTTTCTTGAGTTCCTGGGGGGGCTCTTGCTTCTCACCGTCTTCCACCGGGCTTTTGATGGAGTCGGGGGCACGATGTTTCCTGACGGGCAGCTTCTCGCTTTCCGCTAGGGGTCTGTTGTTGGCAGAAATGCCAGTTAGCACCTTGCACTTTAAGCAACATGAACACCCAATGAAACACACCAGAGATGCCACACTCAGGATGCCACCGTGGCTTGCCGATCACATCACACAATCTCTGGCATCGCTCCTGACTTCCCCCCCTTCACATAACACCCATGATCCTACCAACCAACAGGATGGCCAGGAGACCCCAAGCCAGTTGGTCAATCATTTAACTGCAAACCTGCACTGCTGACACAAGAATATATTCAAACCACAAGCAGGCTTCAAGATGTTCTCAAGATGCAGTGCTGTGTGAACATGCTGCAGGACACGCCCTGAGCTCCTCTTGAACCCGTCCACTGTGGCCGTACCACTTCCTGTGTCAGCCACCTCCCAAAAGACTTTTCCAAGGAACACTCGAAGCGCGGCGGAGAAGGTAATTCTCCCCAAGAGCGAGACTGGCCTAGTTCGTACTCCTCGGCCGAGATACGGGAGTCTCTGAGCTCTCGTCGTACGAGTTTACGAGCCCGAGAAGCTGCGACACGTTATAATGGGAGACAGGTAGCCGTCACCACAGAGGTGGATGGCACAGCAGAAAAAAGAGAGACATTCCAATACAACAGCACACAGAACAGAACATCTGCTGCTATTTATATTTCCATACTGAGGCACAGCAAAAAGGGTGAAGGAGATTGTGGGTAAGAAAAAAAAAAGCCACAAGCAGCAGGATATGATGAATTTAAAGGAAAGGCAGTTGTAACTGCTCACCTGTTCTGGCCTTCTTTGGCCACCCTGTGTGTGTGCATGAGAGACACAGGGAGAGAACCATAGGGCTCCATGACCACACCGTCACAGTTACGGTCACACCGCCTAAGGATGTTAAGTAAGCTAACGTCTTCGCCCAGACGTGTTTTTTTATTAGGGTGACATCTTGGATACTCTGTCACTTAACATAAAGATGTTCAGTAGGTGTTTCAGATAATCTCCTAACATTCCTACAATTTATTACACCTTCAGTAGGTTTTTTTTTTTATTTTATTTTTTAAGCGTAGAAGTTCAGCTCATTTAAGGGCACAGCAGTAACCACCTGACAGACATGTACCGTGAAGTTATTCAATCACAATTTTAGTTCCTTGAACATGCTGCCACCTGCTGGGGCAAAACCTCAGTGCAGACAAGGAGTCATAAAACTGCAAAACAGTTTGACTCTCCAAAACTATACAGGGCTCCACAGCACACTGGCCAGAAGAACACGAAATGCCTAATGCGGGAAGTCAACTGGGTGTAGCACTTCTGTTACATCTGTGTTGCGATTTACTCTAGAACCGGTCTCCGAGCAGGGCTCTGCAGACAAGTGCAGGAGTTCAGAGCAGATGCAGAGTAAGGTGACCATGTGCAGCGTCGTTAAGATCATCCACGATGCGCAATATGAAAAAATTCAAGAAGGACCCTCCACTGCGCAGTGATAAATAGGCATGGGACACCACCCCGCATGGCAAGAAAAATTTAAGCCCCATCCCAGTCCTTAGTTCGGTTGGTAGGGGGCACCTTTTTTTATTTGGGGGCTTCTGGTTTGACTAACCTCTCCTACTTTAAAAGGCTCAACCTCATTACCATTTAAAAGTTGTTCCGTTTCAGTGGGGGGGGGGGGGGGGCAGTCAGACCCTGAGGTACCCTGGAGATTCTGAGGTCAGACCACATCCTCCCCCCCCCAGAAGGACCTGCTGAAACTTACTTGTCCAGGTCAATGTCCAGAGCTCTGTATGGGTCATTGGGGTCTCTGTCCTCGTCATCACTGGGTAAGGCATTCTGGGGGGGGGGGGGGGGGGGGGGCCCGGGGTGAAAAATGGTTTGCAGAAGACCACCCAAAAGAAACCCCCCCCCCCCGGGGGTCCCAAAAAGGGGAGGGACACCCCTTAAACCCCAGC
>JAODKE010000047.1:12165260-12194323 GCA_026779605.1 Mormyrus hasselquistii | reverse complement strand
TAGTTACCAGTGTGAACGCACTACGCCCTAAAATCGCGCACTAAAAGTGCGCAAGTGCGCGATTTCGGACACAGCCAATGTCTGTGTTGCAGGGTCACTGATTGGCCCATTAGTGAATGACAGGGGGGAATGAAGAGTCAAAGGAGATTGGCTGTGCCAGTCACTCACCGGACTGTCGACCTTCAGGGCAAACTTAATGTCAGTGTGGAGCTTCTGCAGCTTCTCCTCTGGACTAGGATCTGCCAATGGACATGCAGGAATGCAAAAATGGGAAGAGAACCATGTGTGCACAGACATCAACAGAGGAAAAAAAAAGGGGTACAACAAGATAAAGAAAAGTACAGAAAACTGATTTCAAAGTCACTTAAACTTCTTGTTCGCTTTAGTTTGCATGGAATTATTAGTTGCATAAAAGTAGAGGTGGTACTGCATGTGCAGGGGGGGAGGGGGTTGGTTACCTTTTTTCTTTTCCACCTTCTTCTCTGGGAGGCGCTCTGGCTTACGTTTGAGTTTCTCTGGCTTGGAGGGTCTGGGGTGGCAAAAACATCATGAACAGCATGAACAGACTGATCCATGGCAGAGGCTCCCCTGACGGGTTAATGTCACAGGAGGAAGAGACTCCGAGCTGGAGACTCGGGACGGCGCCTCCCTCCCCCCCACGCCCCCTATCCCCCACCTGCCGCGAGGCTTATCCTCCAGACGCTGCGCCTTCTTCTCCTTCCTGTCCCTCTCCTTCCTGTCCTTGCTTTCTTTTCCCGACCTGCCTTTCTTCTGGCCGTCCACACGTTTGGGGGCCTTCTTCATCTGAGCGGTCGGTAAACAGATTAGCCACGAGACAAAGGACCTAGGGACAGTTTACCGAGCCCCCCCCCCCCACCACCATATTCACTGGGACGCCCCGAGACCCACCTCAGTAGGGGGCGGAGAGTCTGAGTCCGAGGGGGCGGGGATAGGGGCGGGTGGTGGTTTTTTGGTCTTCTTGATCGGACGATCATCGGGTTCCTCGTCGGATCTGCTGCTGCTACTGGTCCCGCCTCCACCACCTCCCCCTTTTTCTTTCTCTCTCCTCCGCTTCTCCTCCTCCTCACGCTCCCGCTCCCTTAGCCTCCGCAGCTCCTCCGCCTCCTCCCGCTTGCGCCGCTCCTCCAGCTCCCTGCGCCGCTCGTCGTCGCGGCGCTTCCACTCGCTGATGCGGTCCGGCTCACTGCTGCTGGAGGCCGACGTGACAGGCGTACGTGAGCTCACACGCAAAGGGGAGGGAGAAGGTGTGGAATCACATGAGGGAGGAGGAGGAGGCGGGGCGGCACAGGACCCACCTTTCACTGTCAGAGGAAGAGCTGGGTGCTCGGACCGGGGCAGGTTTAGGCTTTCGTCCACGTGGTTTGGGAGGGGGCTTCTCGGCTATAAGTGAGAGGCGGCAATGGGACATTAGCACCCTCTAATGGCTAAAATGGCAATAGCAACAACAATATTCCAGAAAAAAAAAAATAATAATTCAGAGACTCAGAGTCTGTCGTTTGATCAATGTGGTGTAATATTTTGCTCAGAGAGCCCCTAAGAATTGCCTCCTTACCTTTCTTACGTGCCTGTGGAGTCTTCCTTGGCGGAGGGTCAGACTCAGAGTCAGACTTAGATTTGAACCCAGACCCAGACTCAGAGCCGGACAGCGCCGGCCGCGGCTTCTCGTCCGGTTCGCTGCGACCCCCATCGTCATCGGAGTGGGACGCGGAGTCGGAGTCTGATTCGGATGCTGGCTTCTGAAGCAGCAGAGGTGACCGAGAGACAAACAGCAGGAAGGCGGGAGAGAGACATTCAGGGACCACTTCCTGCCGCTTTGTCAGAACAGAAGCGACATGAACAGCAGTATCTCCCCTTACTTTTCGTCTTCCTCTTCCAGCTCCTCGTTTTCCACCTTTGGGTCCTGCCTTCTTCTCTGGAGTGAAGTCCTGGCAAACAGAAACACGTCAGCCTGCCGGCTTTGTGCCCACCACCGGGGGGAGGGTCGCCGGGGACAGTTACCTGGTCGCTGTCCTTGCTGAAGTCCGAGTCCGAACTGGGGGATGGTTCCGGCTCGGAGGGGGAGCCGCTCTCCTGCTCATCCTCCTCAGCACGCTCCGGCTCACTGGAGGAGCCACGCGACCGTTTGAAGGGGGGCCGCTGTGAGCGCAGTGACATGCTCAGGTACAGGCAGTTTCTAAATTGTACTGCAGTGATGATATTAAATTCACTCCGTCAACCTCCTTATAAAAATGGCACCCGTTACAGGGCTGGGCAATTGATTGAATTTTAATTTCAATTAGGTTTTTGGCTTCCAATGATTATCAAAAATAAAATAAAATTGAGATAAAACGATTATTGTGCCGCATCTCATTTCACAATGATGCTCCTGTTTTGTCTTCTTATATATCCAGAGTATATATATCCATATTTCCATCCATCATTTTATTTCTCAGTTCAATTACTTTTAGAGTTCAAGACTATTTTTAAAATGTTCATGAAATGCGTGATATTTCCAAAGTCAATGAGTAATTGTGTAAATCATCTCAGGACTGACCAAAACAATCAAGATTATGACTTTTTTCCTCTCCAGGATCAGGCAGCCCTAATCTGCAATGACGGAATGATTAAGCATTAGCATAGTCAAGCTATCAAGCGATTCCCTGTCCTCAGTTATTCTTTTGTTGTCAAATCTCCGATCCCATGAGACAGTAATGATGCGCCTGTCTTTCCAAAACGATAAAAACGCAAACCTTAGCCGCGGGGGCTTTCCGCTTTAGCCCTCCTTTCCCTCGTCCTCCGTCCTCACTGCCGGAGTCAAACTCCTCCTCGCTCCCGGAGTCGGCCTTCCTTGGGACCGCCGCTTCCTCTGCGTCACTCCCTGCTTCGTTGGCCTCTGCCTCGCTCTCAGAGGAGCTGGCCGGCTGGGGCGACACGGAAACAGGGGAGCTACATACAGCAAAGTATCATCGGGGATGGGGGTCATCGCAACCATGCCGGCATGCGATACACAAACATGCAGCCTGCATATTTGTAGCAGGTCTTGGAGTGCATTTCATAACCCATTAATTCATATGATGTGGCAAGAATATGCAAACTCCGCACACACAGCAATGGGGCAGAGACTCGAACCCTGGTCCCAGAGGTGTGAGGCAACAGTACTAACTGCCACAAGGCACACCCTCCCTCCCCCACTGCCACCCCCCCCCAGCTGGAACAGCAGGTCATGTAATTTGTTCTTTAAATGACAACGTGACACCCTGTGGTTCAGGGATGAGGGTTTGGCTGCCACGGCTTATGCAGGCTCCTTGAGCTTAAGTTTACACCGTGAGAAGCTCAGGTTTTCTTCACAAAAGTGAGACACAAAAAAAAAAAAATGGGAATCACAGATAAAACACTAGCAGGAGATGAGGTCCAGCTCAGCACTGTGCCTCACAGACAGCAGCGTTTGATCTGTTACCAATAGTCGTTGTGCAAGTGTGTCTTACTGCAGGCATGCTGTAGGACGCATGCGGGTTGTTCTGGATCTCCCACAGGCCCTCGTTGAAACCCTTCCTCTTGTTGGGCTTGCCGTAGCGGTCGCGGTACTTCTCGTAGGCAAAAAGGTCCTTTGGAGCGAGGAAGGCACTGGGGAGAGAGAGAAGGCACAAAACAGCCAAAACTATATTCAGGCAATAAAACATTTTCAATACTTATATATTTTTTTCTCTACATGGTGGTCTTATTGCATCAGCTACAATTATTTGCATATTGGATGAAATTAGAATTAAACCTGTGGAGAACAACATTAATAGACGCTGTATTATTCGTGATATGAAATAGTACAGTAACTTATCCATCCATTTTCTGTTTTTGTACCCACTTGCCCTATGCAGGGCCTAGGGGGTCTGGAGCCTATCTTGGAAGCAACGGGAACAAAGTAGGGAACAAGCCAGGGTGGGGTGCTAACCCATCACGGGGCACACACCCACTATTTACAACTACAGGCAAATTGGCAACTCCATTTCACCTTAACAGGTTTTTAGACTGGGGGGAAAATCCCAGGGGAATACAGGGATAGTATACAAACCACACAGGGAGGGATGGTGGGGACTTGAATCCTGGTCCCACAGGTATGAGGCTACAGTGCTAAGCAGCACATCAACCCGAACCACTGTGGATTTCAAAGCAATGTTTCCCTGTTCACTAATTCTAAGCATGACAAAAACTGTTAAAGGTTCTTTCACAGATGGTATTTTATTTTGCTCTTTTGCTAAAAAAATAAATAAATCTAAACTTAAAATTTCAGATTAGATACTGATAATGACATGGAAGTTATCAATAAGGTCTTGTTTGGTGCCACCTAGCGGTAATCAATAGTAAGCTCGCATCTGCCATTTTACGAATAACCTTAAACTCATTGTATTAAAGCACTTTAAATACTTCACATAAGCTCCGCCAAATCTCACTTTCAAGATACAGAATTCACAGAATTACAAAATCTAGTATTACCTAACTGCATAGACAAAGCCCAATTCTGATATTGGCTATGAACTAATACATATACGATACCTCACACAATTTATAGGACAAAAAAATTGCAAACTTTGCGGGAAAAATGAAACTTCATTTTGAAATCGTTTGTGTCACGTATAACCAAGACTTTACATACCTTAATTCAAAATGACTGCTGACACAAAATGTAGATGTATGTAAATGAAAGTCACAGGAGTGACGGGATAAATGTGAATGACTCTGTGCCACATACTGTATCAGTGGCTCAGGACCACCACCTCCTCCCTCACTCACGACCTGTACTCACGTCTCATGTGTCCCAAAGAAGAAGATCGGAATTTTATTTGGTGGAGGTTTTACTGCCCCCTCAGCCACATCTTCGATCTGGGTGGAATGAAAGGAAGAACGTGACATCTTAAAAGATAATCTGAAACCCTTGGAAAGAGCTCCTCATCCGCTACTCTCCTGCCATGCACGAAGGCATCCTAATATGTTAAAATGGTGAGCAAAAACTCGTAACGGAAATACTCTTTATAGTACCTACGGCTATAATATCTGTTCTGTCTGTATTAGGGCTGCCAAGCAGAGTTGCGCAGAGCAGGTTTGTTTTACAGTCTTTCACGCTGCATCAAGAATTAACAATTCTTTAACTGAGAAAAAAAAACCGAATTCTTATTTTCTGAGGGATTTTTCAAAGTATAACGTAACCACGTGCAGAATTCTGGAAAACTGAGTAAGTTATGAGTAACATATGACAACTGCTGCAAAAGCTACATCTACAACATCGTAAAAAGTAAGATGTGATAATTCACGTTGTCAGAAATTACAATAAAGTTTGCATTTCTTTTTTTGCAGGTTAAAACCTTTAAAATAAAAGTAACAGTCGTTTCGAAGCCGCAGACGTTAATTGGGCTAGTTATTTTCCACTCAAGACTCACTGTAAAACTTGGGACATTCTGCAACCCTGAAGCCAATAAGGAAATGAACACGGAGAGCGACGAAGATGAAAAACATACTGATTTCCATGAGTTCCAACATACTGAAGATAACACCTTGCAGAATTACACACAACTATCAGCTGACACTAACATCTCAGCAACATGCAATATGTAAAGGAAGCCACTAACTATCGTATACTAAACAGACACGATTGTTCGGTCTGTGCCTAACAGAAAGCTTGCACACCGAACCCCCTGGCGACGCAAACGCCCCCCATCACTAAAACCCCGCGGTGCGGTGCAGGCTTACCCGGGCCGGCCAGTGGGGGTACCCCTTCATTTTAGCGAACACCAGGTCCCCAGGCTGAAAATTGTGAGGCATCTCTCTGTTCGTACGATCGCTCTAAGTTATATATCCTTTCTTCAGGCGTTTTATGTGTCTCGTACCCCTCAGGTTTGAGGCCGACACGAAACCTGCTTCTCACCCCACAACACAGCGCGAGACGGCGGCTGAGTTGGACCGTAGCTTCCTGCAACTCTCAGGGTTACAGACCGGATGTCCCGCCCTCTTTTAACATATCTATTTGTGAAGCGTCCCGTCATTCACAGTCTCCCACGAATGATACAGCGCGGTGTGTAAACTGCAAAGAGAATCCGGCCTATGATGTCAATTAACGTTATTCAATTAAATATATATTTTTTTTCGTTAGAAACGTGATTTCAAACACATTTACCTAAAAATATTTTTTCCCCAAAACGCAGAATGTACAGTGATTACGCCGATATGCTAAATTTAAGTTAAAACAAGCTACTAAGCGTGCGCAACCAGATAATGAATTACGAGCTGCTTATATAATAGCTAGGGGGTACTGGACATTATCTTTAGGTTAAACAGATTACAGGCAATCAATGCTTTAAAATTTTAGCCCTTTGCTTGTTTTAGCCTTTCGCTTGTTTTGTGTAATTGACCCTCCTTAAAAACAAAAAGTGAATTTGCTTATTATTTGCTTATTATTCAACCTTATTATGGTCTGTAAACATCCATTTAATTTTTTGAATGTAGTACAAACATCATTAATGTTATTGTGCTTATCTGACCTGGATAAAACTATAGGCAAAACTGCTACATAGATGTCACAATATTTGCATTTCTGATCAGAAACTCTTCTAAGTATAATGTCTGTTTCACACTCTAAACAGTCAACGAACTTATATCACAAGTCATGTACAGAACGACTTGATATCATATCACTACAGTATAGTACATGCAGGATCGTTGGGAAAAAGCAGGGGTATCAACAGATGGGATCATAATTAAATAATGTATCGCTGCATGATGCCATGACATTTTTTGTACAATGCCTTCATTATTCCTTATCAAACATTTAGTGTCTTTTCTCACAGTCTACATTGTCCTATTATTCTATTGCCTAAATCTTTTCTGTTCACCTGTTTATGCTGCAAAAATTCTGGTAACTTCATGTAACTTGCGCTATGCTATGAGATGATCTTTAGTTTCAAAATGTTTTTGTTAAAATATGGATTATCTAAATTTTTATATAGACTATTTACTATTTCTCTTACCAGATATTGTAATTTATGTTCAAACGCACCTTACGTACACGTCTTTTTTATTCTACCCAGTTTGTCACACTGGATTAGGCAATTCAGTTAATTTCAAATTCAGTTATTTGATACAAAAGTAGAAAATCGGGTTCACGTTAGTGCTAAAGAACAGTTAAAACCAGGGGTATAGTGAATTTAAAGTGTTCGTATTTGTAAGATGTTGTGAGTCCATGTCCAACATCTCCCGACACGCCTTCTGACAAGTTGGGCTGGGATTTGTAGTTTTTTTACTTGTCCTCGCTTGCAAACTGGAATCGGTGGGACCTGAATAAGAACTACAAATCGCAGCAGGCCGGAAGTCACCTTACCCCAGCATCACAGACAGGGGCGGGCGTATCCCGAGCTGGAGTTAGCGGTCCTCTGGTAATTATTTCTGAAAATGTTTTCTTTTGTTTTTCAGTAATAAAAAACGATATTATTGCAAAATCCGCTGGGTACATATATCGCATGGCTTCTCTGTTATTCTCAATGAAATGGAAAATTTGGACTGGTTAGTCAAATCATCATGTGCACAAAATCTTTTTTGAATGAGTGATGCTCCGTACGTGTGGCCGATGAGCTCGCTAGCTTTACATTTGATACAAGAGCTTGCTAGAAGAGACCTTGCTTATATGACTGATTTGCGTGTTGTATTATTTATGACAACTTATAAAACAGAACAGTTTTAATTTACGTAATCCTATAGCTGGTTTCTAGTTTTACTGTCGTTTGATTTTGGTAGTCAAAGGGATGTCTCCTTTAGTGCAAAACCTGTGTGTATATCTGAATTGTTTTCTAGCAAACACAGAGAAGAACCATTTCCCAAGATATCAAGCGTTTCAGTGATTAAAACGACGACACACTCAACAGTATTAAGCTGTAACTTTGTCCCGCTTGTAGTCCTAGCTGAACATGGACCTTAACAAACCTGCGTTTTTTTTGTGAGTCACTTAATGGTTATGAACCAGTTGACAGCCTGTCAGAGTCGCATAACTGTGGAAGATAAAATATCTGCATTATTATTGTACAAAAAAATAACATCGTGCAACATGATCTCTGCAGAAAATTAAATTCATATAATTGCTCAGACGACATTTCACGGAAATGGGAAGTTCACTGAATTATTTGTTTGTGTGTACAGTGAGACTGGAGAGCCGAAACGATCGTCATAATGCCAGGTGAGTCTGAAGTTAACCGCAGTTTCAAATGACCTGACCGTCCCATGTCTGCAAACCACTTTTCTTGGTTCTGTATCTATGCTCGCAGAGGGCATGAACAATTTCCCCCTGCTGCCCTGGTTCATACCCATCAAGCCCTGCTTCTACCAAAATATAGAGGACGAAATCCCTGCACAGCACCGCCAACTTGTGCGTCGGGCGTACAACCTTTGGATCTGTGAGTAGAAGGGTTTTTTTTTTTAATGTGATTATACGATTTGTTTTGCCTGAATATATTATTGTATTATTTCTACTTGTTCTACTTTACTATATTTTTTCAAGTTAATAATAGTAATTCTCCTTTGCCCTTTCTCCTTGCCGCAGTGTACTCCTTAACATTATGCGTGAACGTGGTGTCCTGCATAGCCTGGTGGGCTGGTGGGGGCAGTGGGGGTAATTTTGGCCTCGCGCTGTTGTGGCTACTGCTATTTAGCCCATGCAGTTACACCTGTTGGTTTCGGCCCTTGTACAAGGCATTCCGGTAAGTTCTATTCAGGTCCGCATACACACTACTAAATTTGTAAAAGCCAGCCTGAATGTCCTGGTTAATCCATCATTATACATTCAATATCCTAAAAATAAATACTTCAAATACAACTCACAACATTTCTGTCTTAATTGAAACATGTTGTAGGCTTCCTTCGAGATGTGCCAGTCAAAACAATGTGTACCACAGAGCTGCTATCCTACAAATATGTTGTGTTAGGTTCTGCTATGGGATCATGTGGTGAGGGTCAATCGTGCATTTTTTAGAGATTAGTGTGTAAGTGGGGAACATTTGAAAACAAACCATTAGAGAGAAAAATGATAAAACAAATCTTACAGTCTGTGCGTGTGTGTGTGTGAGAGAGAGAGAGAGAGAAATTCTAGGGGAGATATACTTCATTGTGTTTTTATTGACGCTTCTAGATTTTGGAACATCTTCATTGAATTTCTTTGTACTGTATTTGTTTGTTGTACGTGAAGCTAACTTTCAGTTGCTCTGAAATATATCTTGCTTGTTTGTGGGAGGAGATGCGTAATACCATGAATCGTTCTTGCTTTTAATTTACGACGAAACGTGTGCATTACACATAAAGCCGGGGGTGGCGTTAACTTGGCACATAGCCAACATTTATGCAACTTCTGACTAGGGGATGAGACATGAATGAAGATCATCACTT
Source organism: Mormyrus hasselquistii (assembly GCA_026779605.1). Taxonomy (NCBI): domain Eukaryota; kingdom Metazoa; phylum Chordata; class Actinopteri; order Osteoglossiformes; family Mormyridae; genus Mormyrus; species Mormyrus hasselquistii. Next base: position 12,184,909 of record JAODKE010000047.1, on the reverse strand, counting down.
AGTGCGATAACAACAAAACAAAGACGTCGGGATTACACAATAGGACGGAAATAATAAGACCCGGTGTTCTTTTCCTACAGGGCGGACAGTTCCTTTAACTTCATGACGTTCTTCTTCATCTTCTTCCTCCAGTGTGTGATTGTCATCATCCAGGCTGTGGGAATCTCTGGTTGGGGTGCATCGTGAGTGCAGGGGAGTTTTCCCCCAAATTATCCATATTTTTAAAGAAACAAATAGTTTAAAAAGTTAAACTGGGAGCTGAGCTGACATTCTGCACTAGATACTTGATAGAAAACTCTTGACAGGTAACCACTGAGCAATCAGTAACATGAGTCTAACACCCCCTCTTCCTTTGCCCCTCCTCCTCCTCTCTGGCCCCAGCGGTTGGGTGGTGACAGTCCTGTTTTTCTGCATCAATGTTGGCTCTGCTGTGGTCATGCTCCTCTCTGCTCTGCTCTTCACCCTGGTTGCAGTACTGATGGGCCTGGTTCTCATTAGGGTGAGGATCATATATCTGTTAACGCAGATATTGAAACAAACAGAGAAATAGACAGGCTCTTTGAAAATTATGTATGGCCGCCACATGCCCTGTGTCAGCGTGAATGTTTATTAACTTGTTTAGGTGTTAGTGTGTTTCGAACTGTGTCTAACCAAAACTGTCCCTTTTATGGAACATAATAACAATACTTGGATATTCACTAAAGTTAGGTTTAATGAATCTTGCAAGTAATGAAAGTTACACTCATATTAGAGTGCATAAGTATTTAACATGCAGGCAGAGACACAGACCAACCACTTAGAAATCTATCTTGACAGGTACATCGCCTGTATCGTGGTAGTGGGGGCAGTTTTCAGCGTGCCCATGAAGAGTGGAGCAGTGGTGCCTGGAGAAATGCTCCCGTCAAGGAGCCTGACTTTAATGCCATCCCCAGTGGGCCAAGTCTGCCTCAGTACCCAACTGCAGTGCCCAGCTACCCAGACAATGGGCCGTGGTGATACCCTAACTGTACAGCAGAGGGAGCCCTAGTACAGTCTAATGTTTTTCTGGTGAAACTACGAACTGGGTATAGCTCCTAGGTAAACTTGACACATTGGTGTCAGGACTATGCTGGAAGGAAATATTATATCAAAAAGAAAAGCATTCAAGTTACCGCCCATGTATATGCCATATTTCAGTTGGCCACACCTTGTTTGGGACAAATAACAGGAAAGCATTCTATTATTTCTTGTGTAAATTGCTTGGTACAAAAAAACCTTTATAGAATTTTCTGTTTTGTAATGTACATATTATGAGGCTAGAGATCTCTGGGGTTATGAAGAAAGAGAAGCATCTGGAATTCTCTGTGTACGTAAAGCATTTGGAAAGGTTATTGGGAGTAGGGGAGCTGATTGATGAAGTCAACATTGCTAATGTCAAAATGTCATGAGAAAATAGTGACAGTGAATTCATCCACACAGCTAACTGAAACATTGGTTATGAGACAGTAATAATAATCGCATGGCTTCTAGCTTGTTGTGTGAATATTTGTATTTTAAATGCTAGTGAGCTGTGGCTAGAATTACTGCAGAACATTGTTTGGTCATAGTAATGTAGCGAGCATGGTGTTAACCAACAGAAGGAATAATTTGCCAAATTTTGTATTGATCTTATTTACTTTGACTCCTCAAAAAAGCATCTTCTCCTACTAGACGTAGTGTCACAATCACACGATCATGCCAACATGATTCACTTCACATAATGCCTCAGTCCTAGTAAGAATAGTATTTGACAAAAGGAGATAAGGATTTTGTTTATCACAGGTTCAAGACCAATGCAAAACATTTACCTAATGTCTCAGCTCAGAAAGTAGCATGTAAGTTAAAATGTTTTATACAGAATACAGCTGTTAATTTACTGTTAAATACTACTGAGTTGCAGGAGAGTTATTTTGTGATAAATCCAGGTAATAGTTACACAGTTTTTCTGTATGATTATATATATATATATATATATTTATAGCTTGACCGTCTCACTCTGTAGCAGGTTGTCTTGTGGGTTAGACATGGCCTGACCATATGTGCTGTGGGTTTAAAGCCGCAAGCATTACATTGGAGCCAGTGTTTAGGCCTCTGACCAATCTTGAGGTGAATGGACTGAGTGGAGCGTTGACAATGTGCCTGAGTTTACCAGACTTCAAAAGTACGTGTACTTCAGCTGCACTGTGTTTTATTGCCAATCCATATTGCCGCAACATTGAAAAACGAACACCTGATTTGTATAGTCAGACTTAGCATATTTAGCATCTCAAGCCATGCACCCCCCCAGTCTTGCACATTGCCTTAATTGCGACTGTCTTCATGTTCCAGGGGGGTGTTTTGGAAGCTGTTACACTCACCTGACATAGAGCTGTTTAGGGTTTTGTGTTTTTTTTTGTGCATGGAATGTAGACACTGGCTTTCCTCCAGATCCCAAATTCCACGTTGTCCTTGGCCTGGTCGCTGTTCCGTGACCGTTTCCCTTGACGTCTCTTCAAATGTTCTGTATATACAGCCTTATAGTCTGGATGGAAAGACACCTGTGTTCTGCACTTCTGAACACTTGTTTTGAAATTGTGATATGTTCTATCTAAAGTTGTGTTTTCCTTGTGTTTGCACTTCACAGATGTTCTAGCAGGGATATGATCTATATTGCTCCGGATACAGACATATGTTAATATTTAATGCCATTTACAAATGATGTATGCATTCAAATATAACTGCGTTATTGGTTTTTTAATGAAAAATTTTCATGAGAGTTTTTAAAATGCAGCTATAATTTTCATGCCTGCGTAATTCACTGGCTGTTTTAATGTTATGTCAATAAAACAAAAATATGTGATTACCTTTGCCTGTGATGCCCATGGGTGGGTATATTTGTTGAAAAATTCACAGATCATGAAACATAGTGTTAAGGTATTATTGGTACTATATCTCCTTAAAAAATATCTATTGAGTATATAATGTATATCTAAATGTTCATTTTCATCCAATAACAAATATGGATTAAATATTGCACCTGTGATTATATTACTTTCGGCCCCAGACATTGGAAAAATGTACCCGTCCTATTATACATTATGCTGCTATGTAGGAGCTGGGAGGACTGTCTGGGGGTCATTGGGGTAAGAGGCAGGAGCCATCCAAAATACATGTGTCTTTGAATTGTGTTAGAACATATAACCTTTTAAGACAATTTGTCGGGTTCTTCTTTTGCACGTGCACTACACTCTCGTGCTCTACCACTGGGTGGCGCAAAAACAAATACGTTCCTATGACACGCATGTTATTGCCTCCGATTTTCAATTGCTTTATTCTTTAACTTTGAAATAAATAAAGGAGACATTGAGAATGAAGCCAAAGGAGAGGTTTTAGGCACACTTGTTATGTGGGCCGAGCCGGTAGAGCTCACGCTAAAGTGACACCGATTGTTGTGAAAACTTGACCAGCAAAGTTGAAAGTGAGACTACGGTGCAACCCGCTGAGCTAAAGCATCACGTTTAAACTTCAAAATAATAAAGTTTTAACTCTTTGTTTGCCGGGGATTTGAAGTTCCATGACATATTCCACACAGATTTAAGTGTCGTGAAGGTTGTGAGACAGTGCATTTAGAGTTCATGACTGACTTGTAGTCCCCGCCCATCTTATCGCTAATATGCCATCAAATGGGATGCTTATCTTAAAGATAAAAACAGAATATATGAAATAAAATATCAATCTAAATAACCAAACCTACTGACCAGTTGCAAGGACATCCCGGAGGTACATTATTTAACTTAAAACAGAAAGTTTGACGTGACTATCCAGCATTCTCAATTAGTAAAGAATTCCAAGAATTAAGCTTGACAGGCCATTGACTTTGAATTCCATGAGTTTTCATTTTTTAAAAATAATGTGTTATTCCTTCTTATACAGTATCACGCGACTCATCGTACCCACGTAAAATACGCTTCTCTGAGCCTGCGCAAAACGAAGAAAACACGCATGCGTAGGATGTGATTTTTGTCAGACTAAGCCCCATTTGTGTGGCCATTTTTAAGCCCGATTTAAAACATTTAACCTGTAGAATTTATTAAATCACTTAAACAATATTAATTTTGTTTCAAATATTCAATAGTTATTGTTTGTTTTATGACTTCCCAATCAGTTGCATTTAGGTATTTTATATTGAAATAGTTCACGGTGCAACAATTTATTTACGCGACATCAGTGAAGAAGGCCCCCTTCGTTTGTCTGTTCGTCATGGGTTCGAGGACACATAGCCGATCAAGATCCAGGTCCGGGTCTCGACCTCGGTATCGACTGAAAACGAAAAGAGACAAAAGTCGCTCTCCTGATCGGAGGGGCGATCGAACTTGTTTGGGAAAAACGGAAGTTGAAAGGAAGTCCAGGAGGAGAGAACGGTCCGACAATAACGGTAGTAGAGAGAGGTATCGCTCCGGTATCGGTTCTGCTCATTCACCACGCGGCTCCGGCACAGACTCAGACAACAGCGACAAGAATTCACGGAACCGCGGAGAGCCCGATTTGAGTAGAAGACGTGTATCCAAGGATAGGTCTAGGTATGTGAGGGCACCTGAGATCGTTCTTATGGTGCTGGTTCGGCAGTACCTACCATTTTGTTATAAAGTTGTATTTGTTACTAAACATATGCATTTTAACTGCTCGTGCTAAGTACTACTCAAAGTTTTGCTGTTATCTGCCGTCGTAAACGTAAAAATGTTTAAAGCTTGTTGTACATTTTAGGATTTCTTTGACAACAATTTATTTTCCCAGCTCTGCATCAGAATATGACATTGAAGAAAAGAGAAAGAAGAGTAGTAAAAAGAAAAAGGACAAGGATAAACACAAGGAGATGAAACAGAAAAGCGAGACCAGAAGCATCTCACCATCAGGTTTGGATTCCAGCATGGAGAGGAGGAGGAAGAGCAGCGAAAGGAGAAGTCGGGAGAGAGGGAATAGGAGCAGCAGCTGGGAGAGAGGGAGGAGAGAACGAGACAGGGAGAGGAGAAGCCGAGAGGAAGAAAAAAGAAGCGGAGACAGAAAAGCAGAGAAGGGTGAAGGACGGGAGCAAAGAAATGACAGGAACAGAAGACGCTCCCAGTCAAACTCCTCGGTGTCTTCCCAGTCGTCGGGCTCGCAGCCGCCACACAGAAAGGGCTCCCCGGGGCCGGATGAGCATATGTTAGTCCTGGAGGAGAAGAAGAAGAAGAAGGAGATGATGAAAGCCCTGGAGACACCTGAGGAGAAGAGAGCACGGCGACTGGCTAAGAAAGAAGCCAAGGAGAGGAAGAAGCGGGAGAAGATGGGCTGGAGCGAGGAGTACATGGGCTACACCAACGCAGATAACCCGTTCGGAGACAACAACCTGCTGGGTACCTTCAAGTGGCAAAAGGTAAAAGAGGAAAGTTAAAGGTGTACGGTTAGACTGGCCAGAATGTGAAGGGGAACTGCTCACTAGCTAGTATTGCAGAGAGCAGGATAAGTCTGTAGGCCAGCTGATGTTTCTAAACCTTTTTATATATTTGTAATCCCATCAACTTACCTTCTGGAGAATTGGGACCGTGAACTATCCAATAGGGCTCTTCTGTTTACCAAAGTGTGTTAATCATGTGTGTCGGGTGTCGCTCCCTAAACGCTGCGTGTGTGTCGTTGGTTATGACAGGCTTTAGAGCTGAAAGGTATCGGCCACCTAGGTGAGAAGGACCTGAAGGAGAGGAACAAACACATTCAGGAAGAGAACCGGCGAGAACTGCAGAAGGTAAGACCACACGACATTGGCTGATGGTCACCTAAGACGGGTGCTTGTCACGCTGTGGGCTGCTAATAATAATAATAATAATAATAATAATAATAATGGTGATAATAACTAATAATGTTTTTATTGAGAAAGTGAGAACAAGAAACTGGGGATTATTTCCTTAATTATCAGCCGAACCAAAAAAAATGATCAAATATTCATACAGCACAATAAATATTTTTTCCCACTGAAAATTAAGCCATTTATGATAATTTAGTTATTTCTGAAGTTTTATTTTTTCCCCTAAAGAATTGATGTTCTGGCAGCTTTTTCTGAGATAATGAGGACAGTGAGTCATAAAATGTTTTTAAATCATTACAAAAATGTTAAACGTTCAGTGGGCATCAGCCTTGTTGTACGGTGCTCACAGAAAGTCTTGGGATGCTTGCTTAAAAAGCTCATTGGCAAGCAGCCTCACTGGGTGCTTCTTAATTAGCAACGCCTTTGTAATGACATAAAACGCCGAACATTTGTGTTTAGCATCTCTCTGGTAGCCAAAGCCTTCAAGTGCAATTAATGGCAAAAACAGAACTGAATGAATCCGTCAAAAAAAATGACGCTTAATAAAACGTCTGTGTGGAAAATATGTGCAGGTATGTTATAAATTGCATGTCAATGAACTTTAGTTGTAAAACCAATAAATTGACATTTTTGCAGAATTAAGCAAGTGTCCCAATACCTAAAGACCTTTGTATTCTTAATTTGAATACAGTCTCTAAACGAGGAGAGGATTCAGTGCAACAAAGGACTGAATTGAAGTGATGTGTTGTGATGGGTTAGGAAATTCTAAGCTGGGGAGAGGTTTGGCCTTCACAGGTTTTTTGAGGACTGGATATCTTCAGGATAGAAGCTGCACACGAGATGTGATTTGAGTTGCATCTCTGTGATGGGAGCTTAGCGAAGACATGACTCTTGTGGTGGGTGGAAACTTGCCAACTCTCTTCTTCGTCCTGGTGATGAAGAAGTGTTTCAAAACTGATAGTCGTTGATCTCAGTGAAGTAGATCAGTGTCTGTTTCCCAGAGTGGTCCCCCAGTAGTTCGTGTTTTTCCTCCCTCCCTCTACTGGGAGGAAAACTGTGGACTCTCAGGGGGGGGGGCAGACGGATGGGTACCAGGCAGTGATTGAGATATTCGCGTTGGTAGTGATGCCTGAGTGTAAGTTGTTCAGGATGGATGTAATAAAGTCCCATGATCTTATCGGTCTCGGTGACTGGGACAGTGGTGGCGGTTCATGACCCAGTGTTCTTGCAGGGAGGAGCTGATACCCCCCCCCCCACCACCATGTCACAGGATGCCGGGATCAAGTCCTATAAGGACATGTTACCTCAGTGTCGCAGAATGCGAGGAGATGAGAAGAGGTACAGATTGATATTGAAACCTACAGTGACACTGGTTAAGCTGGTTGGCCAAGGTGGGGGAAGGGAAATGGGGAGTCTTTGAAGTTGGGGGTGTCTTGGAAGTGAGACGGCTCAACTGCCGTTGATGATGAATTCCTTTTACAGCCCTTCCATGTATCTGAATGAGCAGAGCGGTGTTCTTCCCTGTTTCGTGGCCTGTAGGCCTGGATGTCTGCGGTACCTGTATCCGGGTACCTTCCATTCCTTGGTCAACCGCAACTCGTATTTCAAGATGGCCTCCCGTTCATCTGTACTCTTACAGTTACCATCCTCGATCTCCCAAACTCTGGAACATAAGTAGGTCTGCAGCTTGTCAGTGACCCCAGGAATGTGTCACCGGCCGATTTGTTTTGCTGATTTTCGACCAGCTTCCGGCTGTAAATGGGTTCAAGCACGATCGTAGTGTGTTCTGGGTGACTGGAAGACAGACAGGGAAAATCAGAAGTGCTCCAAAATAAGCAGAGCTGTAAAAAATGTTATGCACATTTATGTTTACTTTTGTCCTTAGTATGTGTACGTGCATTTATACATGTGAGAGTGTGTGGTATTGTATAGCATTTATATAATTAATTTGCAGTCTTCTTTCTTCACATATATACACACTTGTGTATGAATGTCTTTGCACACATTTCTCTGTCAATGGATGTTTCACTACACATATAGGGCCCTATGAAATCCGTTTTATTTTTTCCTAAATTCCGTTTTTTCCATCTTTATTCTTCTGAATTCCATGTTTTACGTTAAAATCAAATATATTCACCTAAAAAGTGTCTAATTATGGAGTGGAGGGGAGAAAATGCAATGCAATAGGAAAAAAATCTCACATTTATGCTGTTTTCAACAAAGTGCTGGGTTCAGCAGAACATTTACTGCTTTGATAAAACATTTACCTGTAAACGATAAAAAAAACATACATTTTTCATGCAAAAGAAAGAAAATTATGTATTTCACATTAGCATTGTCTGTGACCACTCCCCAGACATCATTGAGATCCAGTTTGTTGTTGTGGAGTGACCCTATTACTACTTGGGTAAAGTTTGAGTAGTTGCATCGCTCCATGAAAATTACATCCACCAGAAACTACTGGCTTTCAAAACCTGCACAAATAAGAGAAATAAGAAGAAACTTTTAGTTAACTTTATTTTAACTAGCATCAGAATAATAATGGATAATTACCAGTAATCACCTAATAATTATCAGTCATTCAGATACAGTTAATTTTTACAAAAAAAATATTTCTCAAATATGCACATTTTTACTTATTGGTATAACTAACAAACACATTGCAATATTGTAATGCATGTAATTCGCATTACATTCTTATAAGTATAATGCATTTCACTTCCCTGGTGTGAATGTTATATACTTAATTCACTCACCGATGACGATGTTCAGGACGCTGCAGTCTCTCGCACCGGTAGTTTCGTCGACAGCGAGCGATATTTTTCCCCCTTAAAGCTTCTGTCGCACAGCCGCCATATGCTGCTCGGACACGCGGGGTGAGCGGATTTGACGGAGGCTAGCGTCATGTTCTGACGGCGCTCCTTGTTTACAGCGCTTGACCAAAAACGGACGTAGATTTTTAATTTTTTTCTAAAGGAATGTCTGACTCGGCACACAGAGTAACGAAATCTCCAGTAAACTCGCGTCTTGTTTCAGCTGATTTGTTTGCACGACCGAGACTTTTCTGGAGCGAGCGGCTCGCGCTAGTCTGCTTCTTGTCTCTTTTTCTGGTGTGAGCCTTTGACTGTAAGTGGTCGTCGCGTGTTTTTGCGGGTCCAGTCTATCGTGTGCTGACAAAACTTGCGAAACAGTTGTTCCTCCGATTCATAAAAATAGTTTGGGTATTGTTCTGCTCTAAACTTAGCATTAAGAGTTGAATTCCGTGACCTTTTTTGACGACCTCTGTGTTTCAGCGAGCCGCTTTCCCCTCTGTGTCTGTGCGTTTGTGTGAAAAGCTGAGTCTCTCCGCAACAGGCAACACGTACAGAGGGCCGCAGCGGCCGAAATTTATTAGAAACCATCGCTTTGCTTTGCCCACACACCGATATCAGCAAATTATACGACATTCTGCATTTTACAAAGGATTCCATTTTAGTTATCGAATTCCGCCATTCCGTCCGTGTTTTCCGCATGGCGGAAGTCATAGGGCCGTACACATAACACATGAGCGTGTGTTGATTCTTCCTGTGTTCAAAGCGAAGTATGTGGTAAACATGCTGCAGTGTCAGTGTGAGCTCCGTTGTGTGTGTTTGTGCGGTACACGCACGTGGCCCCCGTCTCCCAGGTGAAGCAGCTGCGTCTGGAGCGAGAGCGTGAGAAGGCCATGCGTGAGCAGGAGCTGGAGATGCTGCAGCGTGAGAAGGAGGCAGAGCACTTCAAGACATGGGCGGAGCAAGAGGACAACTTCCACTTGCATCAGGCCAAGCTCCGGTAAGCCTCCTCCCGGGTCGTCTCAGGTGTCGAAACACTGTTCCGAGATCAGATTCCTGGCTGCAAAATCGAGTCGTTGGCTGTGTCCTCCAGGTCGAAGATCCGGATTAGAGATGGTAGAGCCAAGCCCATTGACGTGCTGGCCAAGTATATCAGCGCCGAGGATGATGACCTGGCGGTGGAAATGCACGAACCGTACACTTTCCTGAACGGCCTCACTGTCACAGACATGGACGACCTGCTGGAGGACATTAAGGTGAGTGTGTGTGCGTCTATCTCTCTGTGTGTTTTGACAAAATCGCTGAACTCTCTTGTGTACACCTCTACAAGATGCACATCACACTTCATACTTTTTTTTCTGCCTTTATTTAATGGGGTGTCAACAGTTTTGTCTTTTAGATTTTTGGACCTATTTAATTGGGTTAGCAAAAGCCATTCGAGAGACTGAGATTAAGATTGATTTTCTTGATCCCAGGAGGAAATCCTGGTGCATGCAGCAGCAAGAGCTGTGCAGCGTTCATTGTGCAAACTAATATGGTGCCAACAAATTTTTAAAAGCACGCAAATTGAATATCCTGAATATTGTAGGGTTGTATAAATATATATTTTCTGGTAATAATCAATTAGTGATGGAGGAGTGTGTCAAAGACAAATTTGTGGTGCGTGTTTGCCCGCCGACAGTCTTTTCACGGTCCCGTGTTCTGCAGGTGTACATGGAGCTGGAACAGGGGAAGAACGTGGACTTCTGGAGAGACATGACGACCATCACGGAGGACGAGATCAGCAAGCTCCGCAAGCTGGAGGCGTCGGGGAAAGGGCCAGGTGACGCAGGCGTAGCGCCGCGTGCCATTATCCTCCTGTGTGCAGTCCGACTTTGGCTTTCGGCTGACGGCAAGACTGACCTTGCTGACTGCACTCCTCACACTTAACGAGCTCTTTACCGTGCATTCAGGCGACCGCCGCGAAGGCATCAACACCTCCGTCACCAATGACGTGCAGACTGTGTTCAAGGGCAAGACCTATAGCCAGCTGAAGGCGCTGTACCTCAACATCGAGAGTAAGATCCGAGCAGGAGGCTCCAATCTGGACATCGGGTACTGGGAGAGCCTACTGCAGCAGGTCCGCGTCTATATGGCCCGTGCACGGTCAGTATCGCGGCGCTCCCCTCCTTGTCGTGTTCATGGGCCTCTGTGTACATTCACATGTGTGTCAGTCACCTTTTAACATCGTGCGTTGGTGTTCAGGCTGAGGGAGAGGCACCAGGATGTCCTGAGGCAAAAGCTGTACAAATTGAAGCAGGAGCAGGGGGTGGAAAGTGAGCCGCTGTTTCCCATCATTAAAGAAGAACCTCCACCACCGCAGCTTGTGTAAGTCCCTCCTTCTCTGCCAGGTTCCGTCAATCAACTCGCCTGATTCAACCGATCAGCTAAATGTCAGGATCTCCTTTAGCTAAATCAGGAGAACGAACAGCTGGGCTGGGGGCTTGGCTAACATAGCAGGGCACCCTCAGATTCATCCCTTTTAGTGTTATTAACAGCTGAGATTGCCAGGGTGATAGTAGGGGAGTGTATTTAGCACTGAAAACGCAGCCTTTATCATGGGCAGGGAACCAGGCATGACTTGGAGGTTGGTTTCCTGCGACGGGAGTTGCTGTTTGTCCGTTGAGATTGTTAGCCTTGCCTCTTGGGGATGAAATCTGAGGAGGTTGGTAGTGACTGCAGGCTCTTACCGGTGCTCAGTTAATTAACATGGGAAAACTACACACACCTCACTCACTGAGCTATTTATCAGGCACACTTCACTAATACTGGGTAGGGCCTCCCTTTGCTCTCAGAACAGCTTCAGTTCTTCTTTGGCATCGATTCTACAAAATGTTAGAAACATCCCTTTGGGATTCTGCTCCACGCTGACGTGATTGCATCATGCAATTTTGGAGGATGTGTCAGCTGCACATCCCTGCTGTGAATCCCGTTCTACCACAACCCAAAGTGTTCTGTTGGATTCAGATCCAGTGACTGGGAAGGTCACTGGGGAACACTGAACTCATTGTCATGTTCCTGAAACCAGTTTGGAAAGAGACTTCCTTTGTGACATGATACATTATCATGCTGGAAGAGCCATTAGAAGATGGGTATTCTGTGGGTATGAGGCAAAGCACAGAGTCAGCAGCAATACTCAAGGCTGTGGCATTCAAGCAGTAGCATTAACGGACCCAAAGTGTGTTGAGACAACATTTCCTACACTGTTACAGCATCACCAGCAGCCTGGACTGTCGACACGAGGCAGGTTTGGCCCATGGATCCATGCCGCCGATGCCAAATTCTGACCAAAACATCCGTGTGACTTGGCAGAAATCAAGATTCATCCAACCAGGCTGCATTTTTTTCAGTCTTTAACTGTCCTGGTTTGGTGAATCTGTGCCCACTGCAACCTCAGCTTTAGGGATTTGGCTGACAGGATTGGAACTTCACGTGACCTTCCGCTGTCGCAACCTGTTTACTGCAAAGTCAGGCATCCTGTTCATTCCGGTATGCTTCTCTGTGGTTATCGGAGTTATCACCGTGGCCATGTCTTCTTCAGTCAGCTTGAACCAGTTTGAGCAAGTTCGCTTCTGTCCGCAGAACTGCTGCTTACTGGATGTTTTTTGTTTTTCACGCCGTTTTTTACCCCATTGTGGTGCTTTGATGTGAAAATTAAACAAAGCCCCTGACCTGTATCTGCACGAGTTCATGCATTGCGCTGCTGTCACGATTGGCTGATTGGAGAATTGCATGAATAAGTAATGTCCACAATAAAGTGGTCAGTGAGTGTCTAAGCGAGACGGGAAGCGAGTCCTCTGAGCCACCGTACCGGCCTCATTCTCCAGGCTTGTTATTCTACATCTTGGGTGACCTTCGAAAAAATGCCAAATCGCCACAATTACTGGTACAAAAATGAGCAAGTTAATTTTGTGTTGAAATTTAATCTACTGTTCTCATCTCTCATTCAGTAGCTCAGAATAATTAAAAGAAACTAATTTATAAACAAAGGAAAACATTAATTAAATGGAAACTTTTTAAATAGAAAATGCTTTTTAGCCGACAGTGTTTTCTGCCGTGAATCTAGCGCGCCCTTTAGCTGACCGCTTGATCAGGGTGTGATGTGTGAGCAAGGTTGGAAATCCGCTCCCTGTGTAGCCTGTAATGCCTGGGGTCGCCCCTCCATACCACCCACCCACCCACCCACCCCCCCACCCGAGTGACATCATCATGCTGCGGCGAATTCATCATGCTCCCCTCTCCCATCCGCAGGACCAGTGCAGAGGACAGGACCACAGACCAGCCTGGGCCTTCCTCCTCGTCGTCTCCCCAGGGTACCAAGGAGGGGGAGGAGGCCGGGGAGGAGGGGCAGGGAGATGCGGAGGGAGAAGGGAAAGTGGAGGCCGTTCTGACTGAGGAGGACCTGATTCAGCAGAGCCAGGCGGAATACGACTCGGGTCGTTACAGCCCCCAGCTACTGCTGCCCTCAGAGCTGCCCCTGGACACCCACACAATGGAGCCCGAGGAGGACATGCAGCGGCTACACCTGGCCCGACGCCAGCTACAGGTGACAGGTCAGTGCCCCTCACCCTCCTGTCCAATCAGGAAGCTGTAATGAATAACCAAACCACACTGAACACCTAGAGTCCTTCCCAGCATGAGCTGACCTCGACGTCTGTCCCCATCTGCAGGCGACGCCAACGAGAGTGCGGAGGACGCATTCGTGCGGCGTGCCAAGGAAGGCATGGGTGCCGACGAGGCCCAGTTCAGTGTGGAGCTGCCACTCACCGGCAAGATGTACCTATGGGCCGACAAGTACCGGCCGCGCAAGCCGCGCTTCTTCAACCGCGTGCACACGGGCTTCGAGTGGAACAAGTACAACCAGACGCACTACGACTTCGACAACCCGCCGCCCAAGATCGTGCAGGGCTACAAGTTCAACATCTTCTACCCGGACCTGATCGACAAGCGCTCCACGCCGCAGTACTTCCTGGAACCCAGTCCTGACAACAAGGACTTTGGCGTCCTGCGCTTCCACGCCGGGCCACCCTACGAAGACATCGCCTTCAAGATCGTCAACCGCGAGTGGGAGTACTCGCACCGGCATGGCTTCCGCTGCCAGTTTGCCAACGGCATCTTCCAGCTGTGGTTTCACTTCAAGCGATATCGCTACCGCCGATAGTCCTGCCCCCGGGGGTCCCTCCCCATTTCGATTTGCCCAGAACTCATTATGCTTGTTTTCTTAAATGTTCATTTCTTAAAATGCCAGAGATGTGCTGATCATTAAAGTCATTCTGCCTGGGACCAGTTGTTCCAGAAACAAGGATTACAGACTAAAAGGCCTGTTTTTATATGAATACCCACCGAAAAACATGTTTTATAAATTAAACGCTTATTTCACGCAGTGCTCGTCTCCTCGAAATGTGTAAGCATTCCCTAAATAAATGCAGAACGATGAAGTCACACCCCAAGGAACTTGATCATTTCAATATGTAAGATTACAGCCCCACCTCAACCATAAACTGGCATGAGTGTAACATAAGTATATTTGCTTGGGCTAGATAAGATGTGAGAGATGGTTATCTGACACTCCTCTTCCCAGGTCGAAAACAAAGGGAACACTAATAAAATGAATGGAAAGCTAGAGAGAATTGACTTAAGGAGCTTTGAGATGCATTTGAGTCTGGATGATAGTGGCCTCTTTCCTCTTTACTCGCACTCGCACATGCCCTGCACTCTTACTTTCACCCGTGACGGGTGTTTATAGTTACCGTGCTGCAGTTGGGTGCGGTTAGCTTTAGCAAATGGACCTAACGGCCTATATGAGTCAGTGGGCGGGGTCACGGAGGGGCGTGCCTCAGCTTCACAGTAATGGATTTCATGCCTTTCTGCCTGTAAGTCTCCATCTGTTTCCTCCTCTCAATAGTCGCCTTCAGCCCAATCTCAGAGCGGCCGATCCTGTCGGAAACATGGCTGAACGCGTGATCTTCTATGTCCTGCCGTTAAGGTGGAGGAGTAACTGCTATCAACACCAAACCAAACCTCCCACGCTACAGCTGGATTGAATCCAAAAATCAGCATTTTGTCTTGAATAGAGCCCCCCCATGTACCAATACAGTAACTACAATGATACTGGTAGAGGAAAATGGTGCATGGTTTTACTGTGATTTGTCATTTTAAATGCTTTTTCCTTCCAAACCAAACAGTTGAACTATTTTGTCACCAGATAAAACAGACCTGAATTTGGTCATAGCTTAAGTTGATAAAATATGCAGTTACTTTTAAGACAAAAACCGTGCGAAGAAAAAAAAACAAATCAGAAGTCTGTACATTGACGTACAAAAAATAAAACAAACATTCTCGGTTGATAAATAGTTCTGACAGCTTACAGAGCTCAGAAAGCCTGACTGAATATGAAAAACCAAAACAATAGTTTAAAGGAACATCATTCACTGGCGTACATTCAATGAAAACCGGTCTGATTTTTGTTTTGTCCAAACTGCTGTGCCAGCAGGGCGGAAACCGTGAAGAAATGGGCTGAAACAGTGGCTGAACAAGTTTGATGGTAAAGTAGTCGTCGAATGGGAGGAGAGGAACATTGATGTTTTTAAGAGTGCAAAAGTATCAAAATATCTTGATTAAAGGATCAAGGACAGAAAGAACAGTGTGCAATTAAAATCCACAGCTGTTCAGTTGATGGAAATTTATGGAAAGAAACAGGTCAGCGTCTCACTGAAACTGGTCCCAGCCTTTGAGTCCAAAAAAAAAAAAAAACTCTCAGAAGACAGCATCCCTGCAGAAATTAATACAGCTCCAAGCTACTCCAATGCGAGCACCGGCAAAACTGAGACCACTTTCCCAGTGCAAAAGCAATCAAGCATTTCACAAAACGTAAACGTGCTCCAACAGCGGCGTTTGAAGCCAGAGCAGCTCTGGCTGTTATTAAATAATGACTAATGAGGGATCCGAGGGGCTGATGGTGCAGCAGGAACATGCTGCATCCCGCTTTGCCACTTCCAGTAAGATGGCAGGTCTTGAAGAAATGGGAGCCTGTAGGAAGCCTGGGGCTGTGCACTCAGGGCAACACGTATCGCATTCTAACGGCATGTAAACAGGGGACGTGGCAGGGTTTGTCACCTGTATAGTCTTGCCCAGGGAAGGCACTGAGCGTTAAGGCATGTAGAAACGGTTTTATTTATTTATTTATTTATTAACTCCTTTTGCGGCCTCAGCTCGATATGAAAAACAGGAAACCAACAAGCGTCTGTCAATTTTTTTTCTTTTTTTTAAAAAAAAAAAAGCCTGTAAGACTTTTAGAAAAAATACAAATGTTGGAAAACAATAGCAGTATCACAAACTAAAAATAGTCTTTTGGGAAAAATGTTATTTAAAAAAAAAACGAAAAACAACAACACACACACACTCCGGACAGGTTTCTCCAGACACAATGACTTCAAGCTTCAGTTCAGTTTCATTTTCTCTCCCGTTGTGGGGGGGGGGGGGGGTCTGACCCATGCTTCCGAACCTGACAGTCACGCTGGGCAGGGTTTGTTCTGGAACGACAAGCTCTCTGCAGGCCAGCGTCTCCAGGAATATACAGCTGCTGAGCTTCAGAAGCAGGTTCCACCGAACATTTTAAGGCGAATAGACCAAATTTAACACTGGAATGAAACGAGAGAAAAAAGAAAAAAAAACGAATGCAGCTGATTTTACGTGCGAGGATGAAGGCCGTATCCCTCTACGGGGGGCCTTCATTAAAGTACAGGGGGGCCATACTGCTGAGGATCCTGTGGACTAGGCCCCCACGTCTGTCACACAGTCCAGCTGCCATATGTAGCTCAGCTCCACAAAGGACAGGCTCCCTCAGATCTCAGACTCATCGGCAATGAACTGAGGGTTGAACGTGGGGCTGCCATTGGACCTGGGGGTGCCGTGTCCGTCTGCAGGGAATGGCAGGTCGCAGTGGTTGTTGTTGGCACTGCGGTTTGCCAGCAGCTTGATTTCGGCCGGCCCTTGGTGATACCCCTGGTTGTGCGGGGGTGGTGGCTGGGGGTGCCGGCGTGACCCAATGCACCAAGGCAGGGGGATATGCCCCTTGCAGAAGTCCCACACCAACAGCATGGCCAGGAGCAGACTGAGAAGCGCCACCGTCACCTTCAGAGCCACCGTGTTGCAGGCCTTCTTCTGCAAGTCCAGCGTGGGTATTGACGGGTTGGTGTTCCCCGGATGCAGCAGGTACGTGACCACCTTGGTGACAAAGCCTCGCTCCACAGACTGACACTCAAACAGGGCTGCCGCCTCCAGCGTGTTGCCGAACACCAGCAGGCCGTCGGCGTGGACGTGGGCCATTCCTGGAGCAGCCAGGGGTTTACCATCCAGCAGCCAGACTGTCTGAGCCAGATTGGAGCCCTGCTGACAGGGCAGCTTCACGTTGTTCCCCGCGTCCAGTGTCACGTTCTGGGGCTCAATGCTCCCTGGGAAACAGACACATAAATGCATTGAGTAGGACTGCAAGAGGGGGGGGGGGAATTTCCAGAAACTTTCCATGGGAAGTTAAGCTGGGGAATTTTGGAAATAATCCAAGTTAGAAACTTTCTATGGAAATTAACAAGAAAATTTCCAAAATTTTGCAATGCTAACAGTTTTGTGAGTAATTTTGCCAGGGTACTGTTGCCAAGGTAACATCTCATGTGCTCTTTCTCCATCCATGAGCCATTTTGCTCCCTGTTCCCCATCCTACTCGAGACCGCACTTTTACACGTCTTACCGACTTTCGGGCATAAGGACGCATTTCCATCTTTCACTCTCTGAATCAGCTCCCTGAGAGGCAGAAAAAAAAAAAAAGCTCTTTAAACATCCCTGCGGCAACCTTAGCAAACATCCCATGTAACCAGAACCCAATGTATTATTAGCATGTGATTTAGCAGCAGGGTAATCAGAATCAGAATTCTCTTTATTGGTCAGGTGCACCTGCACAGCCTAAGGATCCGCCATGTCAGCGCTGGTGTATACAGTCACAAACAGCACCCAATACAAATGACGAAAAGTAATAATAGGCGATAAAGTACATTTAAAGGTTAAGGAAATAGTCCCACACAGTACTGATCAGTCAGTAAAGCTGTATTGACAAAAAAAGGACATAGCATTAAAAAATGTGTGTCGTCAGCGGTCCAGAGACATCTAAATATTATGTGGAATTAAAGAAACACGTAGTTAGCTAATCCCCATCAGAAATGGGCCGATCCGCTCCGTTTCGCTGCCTTCATGGCACCCGTATGGTGGAGGAACAGAGTACGCTACCTGTCAGGGGAGGGCTCCCCCGGGGGAACGGCCACGCAGGCGCCCTCTGCTGTGTCCCACGCGCAGTACGGGTCCCGGGCCAGAACGCAGTCCAGACACACTTTGTAGCGGCTACACCCTCTCAGGGGTACCTGCACGACGCCGCTGGACGAGCCGGCGTAGAGCGTGCCCTGCAGCACAGAGATCCAAAGCTTTCACACGGACATGTCACCGAGAGAAAGGGGCCTGTGGTTACCGGATTCTGGGATGTTACCGTGGCGACAGAAAGGCGGAGGACTTCAATGGGCACGGCGTTACTGAACAGATGCAGCTCCTCAACGATGACCACGTCGCTTCCGTAGTTCACTGCCTTCAGGACAGACCCGTTCTCTGCGGGAGAGTGACTGACGGATCACCACCACGCTCACCAGAGTTCATGCGTCATGTGACCATGTCGAGTGCCTACCTGTCCCAATGAACATGACAAAGTAGAGGTATCGGTCCAACGCTAAGACACTGTCCACCACGATGCGGGTGAAGGCAGGCCCCCGCTTGACGAGCTGCGGCCCCCCCTTCAGGGGCTGGACCACTGAGTCCATGAGAGGCTGCCCCCTCAGGAACTGCAGGGTGCTATCTGGGATGTCCAGTGACTTCGTCACACCCATGTCTCTTGCCGCGTTGTCGATGCACTGCAGCAAAAACCCCCGACCCATTACAAAGTCACTCAAACACAAGCAGAGACCCGACCCGGACGTTTAGTGGTACTCACAGCTCCGGGGCGTGGCTGGGGCAGGTCCCCACCATACGGGACCCACTTTGTGTCGGTGTTTTCCACATTGATGGACTTCTTATACCTTCCTTTGGAGAACACCAGGCTCACGTCTTCCACCTTGTACGCACAAACCGCCGACATGTTCATGGAGCCCCTGGTCACGGTCGACAGGAAGCAGGAATGAGTGAGCGGCTCCAGCCACACGAGCACACGCACACACACACTGTATCTTCGTGGGGACTCGACATTCATTTCTATGGGCATAACCCTAATCCCAACATAACCTTAACCCCTACCGAGCCCTTACCTTAACCATAAGTAACCAAACAAAAGATTTCAGCATCTTGAATTTTTTGACTGCATTCAGATTTTTACAAAACTTTTTACAAGACTGAAAAAATGTCCCCACAAGGTCAAAATAACAGGTTTTTAAATCATATTGTGGGGACAATGTAATATACACATTTTATTTTTATCTCTCTCTCTCTCTCTCTCTCTCAACGGGACTCACAAAGTGAAGACTGCATAGAAGACGCTTGTCTTCCAGTTACTGTCACGCCACAGGAATGCATCCTGCACGATGAAGGGCATGCTGGACTCCAGAACCGGACAATCGAGCCGGGCCTTCAGGAAAGACGTCCACCGCTTCTGAAGGGTCCGCTGGCCGCCCATATCACCCTGCCAAGACGGTCATGACATCACGGATACGAACTACTGTATAAAGCAAGAGCGGATCCTTATTTAATGCAGTGTTTCTCAACCCGGTCCTCAGGAACTCCCAGACAGTCCATGTTTTTGCTCCTGCTAGGAGCTGGGAGAGAGAGGAAAGATGTGGACCGTCTAGGGATCTCCCAGGACTGGGTTGAGAAACACCAGTTTAACTGGAATGGAAATGAAACCAGGGCCAAACGGGGTCCACCACAAATCCAGGCCT